>CM077079.1:43688534-44148064 GCA_039513925.1 Platanthera zijinensis | reverse complement strand
TTACACGCCTCTTTCCTGCACTTGTCTGTGTCTCCTTCCATGCAGTGAGTATTTTTTTTCTAAGTGGAATCACTCGCTTATCTGGCTTTAAGTTCCAGCATCCTCTCTTCTTTCCTTGATTGAATTGCATCTAGATGTCTTGCTGTAGCCTCTTCTGATCATTCATCCCTTAACAATATAGTTCCTCCGGGGAGGTCTATTACTTCAAAGGAACTGGTGTTCAATATGATGCTAAATTACTGGTGGGGGGGAAATGACGTGGGCAACATCTGGTTGATTCCTTCAAGTCTTTTTGGTATTCCTGACTTCAGCCAACATATCATCATCATCACATGGGTTATCCTAATGTGGCTCGAATACTATGGTCACCCATTTGGAGTGCTCTGAGCCTGCATGAACTACTCCTCTCCCCCTTTATGCTTCTCGTTTCTGATCTCTGAGATCTTCTTTTGAAATCTGATTTGCCATCCAGATAATTGACACCCTCTTTAAAAAATGTTTTAACTTTAAGCTTTTCAGATATTTCTTTGGAAGGTAGTGTTTGCTCTAACAGAAGCAATAGCAGCTTGAAAGTTCTTATCAAATTCTTCCATTCTTTTGTTTTATCTGCAGGCAGCCCTGGAACAATCTTTGTCAATTCATCATTCCCCTTATTTATTTGATGAGATTCATTAAATTATCATTCATTCTTAACTGATTTTCCAAGACATAGCTTTGCTTTAAAGCAATGTCATCCACTTAGATGAGAGTCTGTTGTTGTTTTGCTAGATATACCACAGCATTACCACCCTTATGGAAGCAATCTGTCATTTCTTTCTTTATGCATGTTGACTTGAAACTGGATGGACTTATAATCCTAGCTAAGTCAACTGAAGTGACTTGCTATTTTCATCAACATACTTTTCCAGAGCCATTCTGTGTTCATCCAATTTTCACCTGTAGATCTACCATAAACTTGTTCTGATCAAAGGCAGGAGATACTTGTGGAGGTGTTGTCTGTAAAACTGCTTATAATTCTTGCTTCTTCTCTTAAATATAACAAGTTTTCTTTTCTTGGCCATCCTGGCTTCTTCATTTCAGTATCAGACGAAGTATCTAGGTGAACTCTTTCTTGAGGAGGATGAAGTGTTTCTGTCCCTGTGACCTGTTGCTCAGTCTCAACATCCACTGGCTCCCCCTCAACCTGTGGCTCAACTTCAGCTTCCTGATCAATTTCCATACCTATGGACTTTCTCAATTTTCTTGTCCTCCTCCTACTTTATCAGTAGTAGTATCAACATCAGGGAATAACTCCTCCAGAGTAAATTCCAGTTGAGCTGTAACTTCTGCAGCAGTTAAATCTTGAGATAAGTCTAACTGTGCTTCCTCTGCACCTGTACTGACAACAGCTTTCCTGTACTCGTTCAGTAATTGTAGTATCTAGAGTAGGAGTGGACACTAGCTCCCCCTGAACCTGTGCAGTAATAAGAATATGAGCAATGTCTTTTATAGTAAAATACATTAGCTCCCCCTACACTAGTACCTTATCAGGAGTAGATACATTTTGAGCAGGAGAGTGAACTTGCTCCCCCTGCATCTGTGCAGGTGTTGACACTTGCTGGACTATAGTTGAGTCAGGCTGTTCTTCAACCTGTGTCCTGAGTGGGTCTTCTTGTTGTTGTTTAGTTTCTTGAGTTTGAGAAGGGGATTTCACAGGGGTGTCTGGCCTGCTCTCTTCAGGCACATCCTGGACAGCACCCTATCCCACCTAGAGAACAGTCTCATATCCATCCTTCTCATATGATTATCTTAGTCCCTGGCAGTTGCTGCATCACTTCAGGAATCACTCCAGTGAGATATAAGCTCATGATTCTAGCCATGTTGGGCTTCTTGATTCCTTCTTTGATCTTGTCAAAGAGTACTCCTGACCAATCAGTAGGAATTGTAAAAACAATCCTGGTCATAAGGCTGAACATATAGGCAGAAATCCTATCATGTCCACCTGTCTTGCAGAGGATCACTTTCCCAACAATTTCAGACAAGAACTTCCCTTGCTGACTCATACCCTTCCTGTTGAATGCAGCTCCAATCTTCATGCTCGAGTCCAGTCCACACCATTGAAGGGCTTCCCTTGTCTTAGAACTAGGAACTTCCACCTTCATTTCTCAACTACTTGCAATTGAAAGATCTTTCTTAAACTTTGGAGTAATCTTCACCTTAGTCCCCTTGAACAATGGACTTAATCTTGAGGCCACTTGAGTGGACTGATGCAGAGATAAAGAACTCGTGCACCTCCTTTCTTCCAATTTTAGTCGGTTCTGAGATTAGAAATTCTAACCCTGACTCGGAGAGGAGGGTGATAACCCCTTGAACATCTGGCGGCGCATCTGCAAAGGCCTGGCGCACCAACTCATACCCTTCATTGATGTTGTCTTCAATCCTTGGCGCCATCGATTCGTCGAGAAAGCTTGAGAGAAGAGAGAAAGATAGACTGTCGACACAGGGTTTTAGTCTCGAAAACCTTGGAAGCGTGTCGACAGATAGAGTTTTTGACCTATTTATACCTTCTGTTGAAAGAAGTTCAAAAGGCACCAAAAACAGTCTAAATGTGTCGACACAGACGGAATGTGTCGACACAAACTTCTATTGTCTCGACATTACTTCAGCCTACTATGTGTCGACACCAATTTGTGGTTATGTCGACACCTTGGATACATAGTAGATAGACAGAAATTTGTGTCGACTCTAAGGATAAGTGTCGACACATATTCTGTAAGTGTCGACACCATTATCCTGGTTGAGTCGACATTACATTTCTGTTTAAGTCGACAATATAACTCTTAAGTGTCGACACATATTCTCTGTGTCGACACAATATTTCTGACTTGTCGACATTATTTCTCTGAGTCGACACATTATTACTGAATGTGTCGACACATTCTTACTTAGCCAATTTCTGTTGGTTCAACACCACTTTTAAGTTTACTTCAATGTGTCCCTTTTTTTAACACTTATTATTGTTATTACTTACTTGCTTCAATTGCATTGTTAATGATTTTGTTAATACATTAATCAATGGTTAACATACCTAATTCAATTTTGAATTTATTGAATTTGGTTCATCTAAAGGCTTAGTAAATACATCTGCTATTTGATAATCTGTTTTTACAAATTCCAATGAGATGTCTCCTTTTTCTAATGTTCTCTAAGAAAATGGTATTTGATTTCTATATGCTTAGTTCTACTATGAGAAACTGGATTATTAGCAATAGAAATAGCACTCTTAGAATCACATAAAAGGGGTGTTCTACTTACCTGAATACCATAATCCTTAAGCTGATGCTGCATCCACAATAGCTGTGCACAGCAGCTTCCAGCAGCAACATACTCTGACTCAGCTGTGGAAATTGCCACACTGGTCTGCTTCTTACTACTCCATGATATTAGTCTTCCTCCAGGAATTGACAAGTACTTGTAGTACTTTTCTGTCCTCTCTACATCCTGCAAAATCTGCATCTGAATAGCCTGTTAGTAGAAAATCTCTATTCCTAGGGTACCAAAGACCTAGATTAGGAGTGCCCTTTAGATATCTCAGAATCCTTTTGACTGCAGTATAATGAGATTCTTTAGGGCAGGCTTGGTACCTAGCACAGACACATGTTGCATACATAATGTCTGGTCTACTAGCAGTGAGATATAGTAGAGACCCAACTATTCCTCTATACAATGATTCATCAACAGGTTTACCTGCCTCATCTTTGCATATAGGCATACTTGTTCCCATAGGAGTTCTCATGGTGGAGGATGACTCCATACCATATTTCTTAATTATTCTTTGGTGAACTTAGACTGGGATATGGACAATCCATCATCAGTCTGTCTTACTTGGAGTCCCAAGAAGACTTAAGTTCTCCCATACTGCTCATCTCAAACTTCCCTTGCATAAGTTTGGCAAACTTTTTACAAAGGTTGTTTTCAGTAGATCCAAAGATTATGTCATCAACATAGATCTGAACTAAGATGATCTTTCCTTTGGATTCCCTAAGGAATAGAGTTTTGTCTATCTTTCCTCTTGAGAATTTATTCTCAATGAGGAAGGTAGACAGGGTTTCATACCAAGCCCTTGGAGCTTGTTTTAACCCATACAAAGCTTTCCTAAGCTTATACACAGAATCAGGTTTAAGAGGATCTACAAAACCTGATGGCTGCTCTACATATACTTCTTCTTTAAGATCACCATTCAGAAATGCTGACTTCACATCCATCTGGTATACTTTGAAGTCTTGGTAGGCTGCATAGGCAAGGAACATTCTGATTGCCTCCAGCCTTGCTACTGGAGCAAAGGTTTGATCAAAGTCAATCCCTTCTTCCTGCCTGTATCCTTTTGCAACTAACCTTGCTTTATTCTTCACTATTATCCCACTTTCATCTAGCTTGTTCCTATAGATCCACTTAGTGCCAATTATGTTGTGGCCTCTTGGTTTAGGAACAAGCTCCCAGACTTTGCACCTTCTGAATTGATTCAGCTCCTCTTGCATAGCATCAATCCAGTGCTGGTCTTGGATAGCTTCTTCAAACTTCTTAGGTTCCATTTGAGACAAGAAACTTGAATGCAAAACTGTGCTTGATTTCTGCTTCTAGTTTGCACTCCTTGTCTTGGATCACCAATTATCTGATCAGTAGGATGATCTCTTAGATATCTTATAGCTGGAGGAAGATTCCCTTCAGGTTGAGCATCTCCAGCTTCTTCATTCTGCTGAACCTCTTGGTTTTCATCAGCTTCCATTATCTCTTGTACTCCCCCTGGACAGCAGCCTTCATTTTCCAATGCTCCATCTTCCTTTGAAGCTTCAGCAATGGAGAGCTTGTCCATCCTCTTGCTTATACCTGTTGAGTCATTTGATCTACAAGACAACTCACAATTGATTAATCTTGTTTCATCAAATACAACATGCACAGATTCTTCAACAACTTGAGTAGTTAAGTTGAAGACTCTATAGGCCTTACTATTTGTGCTGTACCCAACAAATATCCCATCCTGGGATTTGGCAGCAAACTTAGTCAAATATGACTTGCCATTGTTAAGTATATAGCACTTGCAACCAAAGATCCTAAAATAGGATAGATTTGGTTTTCTGCCTTTCACAATCTCATAGGGAGTCTTTCTGTGGCTTTTGGTGATAGAAGCCCTATTGATGACATGACAAGCAGTGTTAACTGCCTCAGCCCAAAAATATTCTGGGAGAGAGGTGTCACTCAATAGAGTTCTACCAGCTTCAATTAATGTTCTATTCTTTCTTTCAGCAATTCCATTTTGCTGAGGTGTTCTAGGTGAGGAGAACTCTTGGAAAATCCCAAAGTCTTTACACAAGTTTGTATGCTTTCAGATTGAAACTCAGTACCATGGTCACTTCTGATTTTGACCACTGTACTATTCAGTTCATTCTGAATTTGCTTTACAAAATTAAGTAATACACTTGGGGTTTCAGATTTTTGTCTCAGAAAGAACACCCATGTAAATCTAGAATAGTCATCTACAACCACAAAAGTGTAGACCTTCCTACCTAGACTATGAACTGGCATAGGACCAAAAAGATCCATATGCAAGAGGTATAAGCACCTCACAGAATCCTTGTTTTCAAGGCTTTGAAATGAGGATTTTGTCTGCTTGCCCTTTTGACAAGCTGAGCATATCCCTTCCTTTATACACTTAACTTGAGGTCCATTCCTCACTAGTCTTTACTAAAGAGTTGGCCAATTGTCTTGTAGTTTAGATGAGCCAATCTCTTGTGCCACTTAACACAATGAGAAGCATTGTCATCAGCTACAAGACAGAATGGGAGAAGCCTTATTCTCACATTCAAAATTAAGACAATATACATTTCTCTTCCTATACCCAGTCAATATGATCTCTTGATCACTTGACCTTTTGATATGACATCCATCTTTAACAAATGAAATGTCATATCCTAGATCACTTAGCTGGCTTATGCTTATTAGATTATGTTTCAAACCTTACATAAGCCACTTGGGTGATAGTAATTAGGTTAGAAGAAATGTTACCAAACCCTTTGATGACTCCTTTTTCAGATCCACCAAAGATCACTTTAGTTCCATCTTTGACAGATGAATACTCCTTCAGCAGCCCCTTTGTTCCAGTCATGTGCCTGGAACAACCACTATCCAAGTACCATATAGGGGCATGGTTACTTGGATTCACCTGCAATACAGAATTACTTACCCTTAGAACCCAAGTAAGTCTTGGGTCCTTGGTTCAGGTTAGCATTAATAAAGTTATCATAACCTCTTCTAACAGGTAGACTCTTATTCTTTATAACACTTGTGTTATACCACAGTCTAATGCAAAATGGCCCTCTTGCCACAGCACCAACATTCAAACTTATTGTATCTAGATCTAGATACATCCTTGTCAGAAGAATTTCTGTTCATTGCTGGTGCTGTTGCAACTTCACCTACTGATTTCTTAAAACCATTGGGTTTATGACCATAGGTAGGCCTGCTTGCCATTTACACCCTTGTTCTTCAGAACATTAGTCTTAATATGACCTTGAATGTCTTCATGATCATATATGTTAGAAGGCACTTTCACCTTACTAAACTTTATGGGGACTGAAAGGTTTAGTGGCTGAATAGGAGCTTTGCCTTTCCTCTTGAATCTGCCAGCCCTGGAGTTACCTTTAAATCCTAATCCAGCCTTACCCTTTTGAGTGACAAATTCATCTATCAAGGGTAAGACAGATTTTGGCTTAGAGTAACTAGCCACTAAATCCCTTTCAATTCTAAGTCTGGCCTCCAGACTCTTCACTTGATCATTAGTATAATTAATTGTGCCCATCTGAATAATAGTTATATTCTTCAGCTTGGCAATTTCATTTATTTTTGATCAAGGACTTTTTCTAACTCAGTTGTTGCTAACCTTAGTTCAGCAATTTCCTGAGCCTGAGATTTAACCAGGTTCTTGCTTTTCTTAAGGGCCTGCAACAGGTCCCCATACTTGTCTATCAATTGATAGACATCTCCTTCAGATTCAGATGCATCTTCATCACTTGATGCAGATGTAGCTGATTCTTCACTTGTACAACAAACAGATGTAATAGAAGGACATTTACCTCATTAGGACCAGACTGATTCTGGCATATGTCCTCTTCTGATCTTGTCATCAACCCCATGCATTGATGTTCATTGATGGAGTCTAGCAACTGCATAAATTCCTCTTCTTCAGATGCAGCATATAGTCCAATATATGCTTCAGCTTCAGATCCTGATTCTGAAGTTGACTGGTCTGACAGACTCTTATCTTTCTTTGCTACAAAGGATTTCTCCTTCTTGCCTTTCTGATAAGTCTTCTTCTTTTCTGAAGATTCCTTTCTCTTGTCAGGACAATCAGCCACTACATGTCCAGGCCTATTGCAACAATAGCAGACAATCTTTGAAGTAGTGGCTTTGCTGGGCTTTGATCTGCTTTTCTCTTTCCTTGATGACCTTTTCTTCTGATAATAGTCATCAACTTGCTGTGATGGAGAAGGCCTAGACTTCCACTGCTTCTTCTTCAAGAACCTCTGGAATTGTCTTGTGAATGCAGCAAAGTCTGCATCTGAATCACAGCTTTCAGAACCTTGTTGAATTTTCAGAACTATCTTCTGTAACTTCCTTAGGAGGAGATGGTGATTCCTCCTATTCTTTCTAGTGGCTTCAGCATTAAATGCCACAGTCTTTTCTCTATGTCTCCTCTTGAGTTTCTTTCCTCCTCCTTCCTCACCATAAGTTGCATTTCATAGGATAGCAACTTTCCAAACAGGGTTGGAGGAGATATCTCTGCCAATTTAGCCACTTCTCTTATGGCACAGATCTTTGTATCCCAATCCTTTGATAAGGATCTTAAGAATTTGTCATTCAGTTCATAGGTACTGAAGACTCTTCCATAGGATATTAGCTCATTCACAATTCTATAGAATTTCTTATAGCACTCAGTTATGCTATCAGATTTTCCTTGTCTAAAGCTTTCATACTCCTGATTTAGCATAGACTTCCTGTCCAGCCTTACTTCTTCAGATCCCTCCATGTAGACAATCAATGTGTCCCACATCTCCTTGGAGGTCTTGCAGTGAATCAGATTCTGAAATGTTGAATCATCTATGGCACTAACAATGATGTTCTGTGCCCTTTTGTCCATGGTTGCCAAGATGATTTCATCCTTGGTCATTTCTGAATAAGTCTTTGGTATTTGGATATTTGCATCAACAACTGATATCTTCTTTGGAATGAAGGGCCCTTCCTGTACTGTGATGTAAATCCTTGGGTCAGATGCCTCCATAAACAATCTGACTCTTTCTTTCCAATCCCAAAGATTTCCTTCTTGCATATGGGTAATTTCATAGACCCTAGCTCCTTATGATTCTCTCCAGAACCCATCTTCTTGAATCTTGAATCTGCCTTTCAGATCTACCTCAGACTGTTAAGTCCTTTTTGAGGAACCTCCCTCTGATACCACTTGATAGTTTAACTTTCAAGACAGCCTAAACACCTAGAGGGGGGGGTGAATAGGTTCTGCTTATTTTATAAAAACTTCTAGGCAGAATTCAATTTAATGGCTAACACAATAATCACAGCAATCACAGAAAATAAAACATCACAGATTGCACAATATTTATAGTGGTTCCCCAAGGTCTGGGTACATCCACTTTCCCCCTTCACCTATCTAGCAGTATGCTAGATTCGGCCAAACTTCCACTAATCTCAGATCAACAGATCCTACAACTCAGAACCCAACTGGTTCCTACAACTCAGGCACAACAGCCCTACCTCAGCCTTGCCCAAGGCCTACAACTCAGAGAAGACCCTTCTCCTACACTCAGGCAACCAGCCCTACCACTCAGAGTTCAACACTCCTACACTCAGCCTTTATAACACAGGCTTACAACTCAGATCTGTGTAAACAGATCCTACAGAAATATAGAAAAGATTATTTAACTGTCTTGCCTAAATTGAGAGAGAAAAGGCCAAGACAATTCTTGATTAGCTGATGAAATCAACTGTATCTGAGCTTTCTTCAAAGCTTCTTGAATATGAACTTAGCTGAGTTGATTTCCAAACAGCTTCTTGAGAATCCACTGGTGGTTTCTTTCTTCTTATTCAAATTCTGGCTTGATCTCTCTCTATCCAGCACTTTGAATGATTCTTCTGAATTCTGATTAGAACTCTTCTTTGATCTATCCTTAGATAGTCTTCTTAGATCTTCCGGAGAAGATCTTCTTAAGTGCCTAGCACTTTCTTGAAATGAATTGGATTTTAATCCTTCTCAACTTTTTGATTCTCAACAATGTTTTTAAAAGTTGCTTTCTCCTTCTGAATCTGTCTATTTATAGACTTTCTTCATGGTAACCGGCTGATCCGGTTTCTAACCGTTTTCTGACAAGTCTGACAGCTTCAGTTAACCGGTAGAAACCCACAGCTGTCAAGTCTTCAAACAAGTCCTGTGTCTTAGTCTTGAACCACAAGTTGTCGAGACAGTCTGTCAGAAAGTGTCGAGACCATCTGTCTATCTGTGTCGACACAATTGACTTTGGTGTCGACACAGTCTTCAGTGATGTCGACTAAGTTGCCTTTGAGTCGACACAGCTTCTTCTGAAAATAACTTGGTCTTGACTCTTCAGTGTGTCGACACAAGTCCTGTGTGTCGACACAGTTGTTGTAGAATCATAACTTAGTAAGTGTCGACTTAGCCTTCAGGTGTCGACACAGTCTTCTTTTAACCCTGCTATAATGTGTCGACTCAATCACAATGTGTCGACACATTCTGCTGGTGTAGACAAACTTGAGGTCGACTATATTCTTCTGTGTCGACACATCCTGCTGGTGTAGACAAACTTGAGGTCGACTATATTCTTCTGTGTCGACACATTTTCCCAATGCTGAGGTCGACGCTTTTCTTCTGTGTCGACACAAATTCCCAGTGTTGTGTCGACTTACTTCTTCTGTGTCGACACACTTTCCCAGTATTGTTGTAGACTAACTACTATGTGTCGACACTGCTTCCCAGTGTTGTGTCGACTAATTTATTCTATGTGTCGACACATTCTTCTCTGTGTCGACACTTGGACTTAGAATTTTTCTGCATACTTTATTAATTCTTCACCTGCACATGTCAACTCAAAACAACATCAAATACACCTTGATGTATATCATTGAGCTAAGTTGGGCTTCTTCAAATCAGGTACACATTTTCCAATGTACCCAACAGAGTGTCTATAAGTCTGGCCACTTCTCTGATGGCATAATTTTTTGTGTCCCAGTATTTAGTTAAAGACCTGAGGAACTTATCATTCAATTCATAAGTGCTGAAGACTCTGCCATATATCATCAGCTCATTAACAATTCTGAAAAACTTCTTATAACACTCAGCTATGCCATCTGACTTATTCTGCCTGAAGCTTTCATACTCCTGATTGAGCATGGACTTCCTATCTTCCCTCACTTCTTCAGTCTCCTCCATGTTGACAACTAGTGTGTCCCACATCTCCTTAGATGTCTTGCAGTGAACTAGGTTTTGGAAGGTTGAGTCATCTATGACACTAACAATAATGTTTTGTGCCCTCTTATCCAATGTAGCTAAGATGATTTCATCTTTAGTCATCTCAGAATACTTTTTTGGAGTCTGCAGATTTGCATTAAGGACTGATGTCTTCATTGGATAAAGGGTCCTTCTTGTACTGTGATGTATATCCTAGGATCAGATGCTTCCATGAAAAGTCCGACCCTTTCTTTCCAGATTCAAAAAGTCTCCTTCCTGCTGAGAGGAAGTTTCATGGATCCAAGCTCTTTGTGATTTTCACCTAAACATATTTTATGCCTTCTGATAGCTGCCCTGAGATCAAATCAGACTGTTAAGTCTATTCTTGAGTAACCTCCCTCTGATACCACTTGAAAGTCTTGATTTTAAGAATAACTAAACACCTACAGGGGGTGAAATAGGTCTAATTTAAAAATTCTTGACAACTTATAAATTATCTGAACATAGCAATCACAGCACACACGGAAATCACAGCACACACAGCATAGTACATATTGATTTATAGTGGTTCCCCAATTAATGGGTACATCCACTTTACCCCTTCGCCTATCCAGCAATAAGCTAGATTCGACCAAACTTCTTTCCACTTTCTCAGATCCTCAGATCTTATAGCTCAGAGCCCAACTGGATCCTACAACTCAGGCGCAAGCCCTACCACTCAGATTTCCAAGATACTACAGCTCAAGTTCTTCCTAAGAACTCTACCTCAGAGTGAATCCACACTCCTACAGCTCAGTCAATCCTACCCTACCTCAGCCTTTATAACCAGGCTTACAATTTAGGCAATCTCTGCCCTACCTCAGCCTTTATAATTGCAGGCTTACACCTCAGGCCTTAGCCTTACTACTTAGATTCAAAATGAATCTTACATAGAATTAATCAATAAAATTGAATTATAGACAACAGAGGAAAGTCTCAGTGTCTGTCTACCTGGACTGAGCAGATTTCAGCCCTAACTTTGTCTTCCCAGCAACAAGATGATATAGCGATCTTGAATTTGTAGCCCGACTTGTTCTGGAATCGACTAGTAGATCAATCTGCTTCTCCTTCAGGAATGTCTCCCGATCTGGACTTAGTAGTTATCAACCCTTCCTTCTTCTTCTTTGATCCAGTGAATTGATCTTTAGATTCTGGCTCGACTTGGATCGAAAAGATAACTTTAGCTAGGGCACGCCTAGGCTGATTTGTCTCTCTCAGAGGATTACTCTGAACATGTTGGAGTGGATGATGATTGCACAAGTAAAACTAAGAAGCCCTTCAGATTTGAACTTGAGATTCTTGGCTTCTACAACAATGGCAAATGAAGACGACGAACTCAGCTTCTCATTTTTTTCAAAAGTTAATCAGAAATTAATCCAATAATCTTCATCATTATAGATCTCGATCACTTCTGCTATTTATAATCTCGTCACATTGGCGAGATGATCGACACGTGTCTCAGTTTTAATGGTGGTTAAAACCTCAGCTTTATTAACTTGTGATCCACTGTAGACTGACGGCGACATTAATATCGATTTGCATCGAATCTTAACTTTGTTGACTTGTTGACTTTGCTGAGTCAGCATTATTCTGTACTTAGCCAAAATCAACTGACTTTTCTGAAATCCTGTGTTTGACGAACTTCAAGCTCAGCTCGACGAAATCTGAGCTCAGCTTGACGAAACAGTGAAGTTGTGATCGACGAATTCTCTCAGCCCAGTTCTTTCTTCAGGAGAAGGCTGAGGTCGACGAACTTCGAGCTCAGTTCAACGAAACAGTGAAGATGAGATCGACGAATCTCTCAACCCAGTTCTTTCTTCAGGTGAAGGCTGAATTTGGCGAAATATCTAAACTCTGTTCGACGAAATCTGAACTTCGGTCGACGATTCTGATAGCTGAGTCCTTCTTATAGGTAAAAGATGAGATAGACGAATTCTCTGAACTCCGGTCGACGAAAGCTAAGCTTAGCTCGACAAATGGTAGACTCAGCGATTCTGGACTTAGAATTATTTTTGCTCTGCTACACGTTGAGTGCGTTGAGTGTATATCCCTCACTTTACACTTTTTCCCTTAGACTATGTTCTTCAGCTTTCTTCCTGATGGCGTTGAGAGTGTTGAGTGCGTAAGCTTCACTCAATGCTTTTTGCCTTAGCCATATTTTTCAGCTTTCTGCCTTATAGCGTTGAGAGCGTTGAGTGAGCTTGCCTCACTCAATGATTCTGGACTTAGCCGATTTTCTAGATTCTTCACAGTAAGGTTATGATAGGATAACCTTGACTCAATGCTTCTAACTATATGGCATTGAGTGAGTTGAGCTCACTCAATGATTCTGGACTTACCTGATTTTTTCTTTTACAATACTGTCAGTCTTGATTGCCTGCCTACTCTCAGCACTACTAGCTGAATGGTGTTGAGTGAGCTTGCCTCACACAACGATTTTGTACTTAGGTAGATTTTTGAGTTTCTAGCTCCACCTTGAGTCCACTTGTCAATGTCTCTTGAACAAACTGTCCAATCATTATGACAAAGACTAACATGTATGCATGAACTTAACCATACATCAAATATAACTATGTCTATCTCATTAACACATTTTACATCATCAAATTAGGGCCATTGGGATCAATGGACCCAACAACACCACACTTAAGGGTTTTCGAGTTCACACCGTCTATGCAACGGATGCATAAGGGTGGGCTGGGTAGGACATTCAAGTTAATGGAATATAATTAAATTAAAGACATGTTGGGGAGGTCTTGAAAACCTGGTTGGAATCCTAGGTTATGTCACTACTTAGTGTCGGGTGCTAGTGTGCATATTCACTTAAGAGAATAGTTAGATTGGAGTCCGACGAAAGATCATCATTCTCCTAAAAAGTACCTTAAGTCATTAGGTTTACTTGAGAGCAATAACGAGATTCAAGTATTAATAATGGGTAGTCACCAATAATAATAAGTGTCGTGGAAAGGGGGATTTGGGATTTAGCCCAACGTATTCCCTAGTACCGCGATGCGAGCCTTTCAGCGGGTAGACCTCGGGAAGTCCAGGATTAACCCTAAGTCTCTAAGTACAACTAAAAGTTAGACAAGAGTAGTTTAATAAGTTAGGTTGAAGGAACAAGGTAGCAATCTCACCCGTATAGAGTTGGATTTATAACAGACCGGGTTGGTCCTAAAAGTTGGAGGCTCGAGAATTTGATATTAGGATAGGTTAGTCCTGCGAGCTGGAGGCTCAGGAATTTGATATCAGGGTGGTCTAGTCCTACGAGCTGGGGGCTCGAGTTGAGATAACATGCATGTACATAGAAACAAATTAGTGGTGGGTCATTCAGTACTGGGCTAGTTGTCACACCGACGGCAGTACATAGACTCTGGCGAAGTGTGAGGGTTTGAGGGGCCAGTAGGTTGTTTTATACTGCGGTCTGGAGGAAGATCCCGAAAATTCACACTCGACCAAAAAAAAACGGGTGTGATAGCTAGCAAATAGTACGCAGAGATTTTAGAGGGCACCTAGGACGTATACAGAGGCATATGCAAGGTCTAGGCCTGGTAGTGTGCATACCCTCCTAGGAGTGGAGACACCCGCTCCACTACTGCCATAGCCACAATAGGGTACCAGCAAGTTTAGCTAACTCCAAAAATGGAAACTAAAGATCTGTGATCACAGTGTCGTGTGGGTGAGTTGCACTTGTATAAATCATACCATGCATAACACATCATAAAATGCATACATACCTTAGGACATTCATACTGCAGATGCTTATCATATAAATTAGTACGAGCTCTTTTATAAGATAAGTTATATTTCCTGAAACCTTAACTTACACTACAACATTTTAGCTCTACGACCATGTTTTTTTATGCCTTTTGCGGCATTTTTAAAGCGTCGCTATTAATGTAGTGGCGGTTTTAAAAACGTCGCAAAAGCGCGGCAGTTTGCGACCGTCGCTATAGAAGTTTGCAGCATTTTTTTAAAAAAATCGTTGTGGTATCTCATAAAGGCTACCGCCATGCTTTTTAGAAAAGTGTTGTGGTATCTCATAAATCTACTGCCACGCTTCCTATATAAGCGCCGGAGTAGCTGTTTTTAACTAAAGGAACCTTTTGCTGCGCTTTTTAATATAAACATCGCAAGTTTTGTATTTTTTTTAAATTTAAGAAATGTGAACCTACTGTAGGTCATTTCAGATCAATTATACATGCATTTGCTCTGCTAAGATATCTTTTACATCCACCTACTGCATATACATAAAAATATGCAAGTGTGCATATATAAAGAGTGAGAAATATGATCAAGAATCAACATATAAAACATAAAATCATGACACACATTTCATTTATATAGAAATTTAAGACCAACAAAATAAATTGTCATATATAAATGTTGATAGTTTTGTATGTCTAGAGATACAATAATAATAGCAAAATATTCTTGAGTTCCAACTATAGATCTACTCCATGATTGTACGATAAGTTGTCCAACTGCTCCCGCCCCAGATTGCATTGCCTGCGGGAAATCATAATATAATGAGGTCATGACAATATATTTTTTCAAGGCATGGATTTAACTTTGTACAAAAGATAATGCTTAGATATCTCCCTAGCTAATTGCAATATGAGTGGATAGATAAATTCTTGGATTTCAGAAATTGCAGTGTCAACCAACCAAATGACAACGCACTACCTAAATTATAATTTTTTTACAATAAGAGCTGTTGTTGCAAATGCGCTCAAAACTCTTATCTCTTTTTTTTACAAATATAATTCTTTTTTTTTTCAAGATTGCAGGACTTGAAAAGAAATAAATAAGTTCTTGCTTGGTAATGACATGTTAGTACTTTGAAGTATTCACGGTGAGCTAAATGCTCTATTTGGCACGGTGGTGGCGGTCATGAACATGGGGTTAAATTTTCATTTGTTAACAGCCACCTAAGGAACTTCGTTCATTTTTTTGTTCAAATAGATGATGTTAGTTAGGTGATCCTTAAGGAATGACGGTTTAACCCATGTGTTTATGACGGCCACCACCGTGCCAAACGGAGCCAAAGTATCTTCGGTTTCACCATAATTTTTGTAATTACTAATATTTTGTCTTTAATGTTAATGTAATTTTCTCAAGTTGTATTTCATTTTTTGTTTATATATGCATAAGAGTGGACACGTTATTGGATTATTTTTTACACTAAGAGTCTAAGAGTTGTTGCAAATGAGCACAAACACTTATAATTGTTTATTTTCATCATTAATGATTGCAGCGCCAGTGAAGAAACAAATAAGTATCCGTCCGGCCATCTCTCATTTAATTAATGAATTTTAGAGTGATAAAACAAATGGCAGTAGTTGGAGCTTGGAAGTAGTCATGATGAGCATTGATATGATGGAGAAAAAATGGTAGTAGTTGGATCTTGGATGTTTTTTGAATATTTTGCCAAATTACTTGGAGTTGGAGCATTGACTGGAGTTGGATCACTTGATTAATAACAAAATTAATTTGAGTTGGAGAGCTCCAACTAATTGGAGCTCTCCAGCTTGGATGTTTTTTGAAAAATGGCAGTATTGGAGCCACCATAGTCAATGTTCCAGCTCCAATTAATTTTGGGAGCTCTCCAAGAATCTAGAGCAAAGAATAGCAGTTGGAGATTGGGCCACCATAGTTGAGGACAAATTTGTAGAGCCTGTGACAGGAAATAGTGCAGACTCTTATATACTGGATCACGAGGAGATGATGCAGGGAGTTGCTGAATTTGGTGGAGGAGGCGATTGATGAAAGGATTCTGGAAACAACAATGGAGAAACTTGCACACAAGGTGCTTGTAGAAATGCCCAACCTAGTAGTCGACATAGTATTCAATCTAGGCGTACTTCCTGGTTTGGAAACACAATGGATCTATTGCCAAAGTATCTTCGGTTTCACCAAAATTTTATCTTGGGTTTATCCACAATTTTTGTAAACACACACAAACACAAATTGAAAAGTATTATGGGTGAGGAAGGATGCCAAACCAAGCGGTGGCAAATTTATAAATGCATGAAAAACATCAAAAGGATAATACAATGAGTGTGGGAATGACCCCCAAACAACCCAATACAAACCAAATTCATTGTTTTACTAAAAATCTTTGCAAACCTACGGCTGATATTTTTGTGAAATTCTAATCTGTTGGAGGCCAAAGCTATATCTAGTAAGCATCCTTGAATAGATCGATGAAGAAGAGAATTCTCTAGAAAAACTACAGTTGATATTTTGCATTGATGCAAATTTAGCCATCTCGTCGGCAACCATATTACCTTCCCTAAAAATGTGAGAGAATGTGAATAGCCTAGTATCAACCAACCGAATGATATCCTTTCCAAGCTAAATAAGAGTCACATTATTTAAAATATAACAATTACTCTCAAAAGTTTCAAAGAAGAATACTGTGCAGCTTTATGCAATCAGGTTCCCACTGCATAGCTAAAAATATATCATTTAAAAGATTAGGGCTACGTTTGGCAGGGTGGTGGCAGTCGTAAAAAACATGACTTCTAAAGTCTGCACAAAAGAAGATAAAGAGCAATAGAGCATAAAAATTTATATAAAAATACTCACAGTTCATCCATTGATGGATAAAAAAAGAAGCACCAACAACATTCTTTGAGAGCTCACAAAAAATTCAAAAAATATCAGCTACCACACGGATCACCTGAGTTATAATAATTCAATAGTTATATTAAGAAGTCAAATTTTATTATATGATATGATTAAAGTGCTAATTAAGTTACCATCATCGTGTTCAACTCTTGTTGTTGGATCACTTGAAGGCTCATTAGTAGAAGTGGAATCATTATTAGAATTTTTCTGCGACATAAGATAATCTATCATTTTTTGCATATTTGAATTTTTCAATTTCATTTCTTCCATCTCACGCTTCTGCCCATGATAAGTATGGCTAGAGTAAATTGTTTTTGAGTGACGTGATAAATCTTGGAACATCTGAATAGCAGTGACGCCGATTCCCATACCCCGACAACGACCATAGTATTCTGGTCCAAATGTTGACCTAATAAAATAAAATGTTATAATATTTTACAATTCATAAATGAATTTTTGTTTACCTAAAAGCAGCTTCGTGAATTTCACTAATTGGTGTGTTAGGGGGTGTTATAATTTATGCTCCTCTATAGCCTTCTCCAATGCATCCTAAGAAGTTAAAAAATACTAAGAATATGTAATTTGTATACTATTTTAGTATGCAAAAGTTAAGAAAATTTTATTAACTCTTACTTTTTTGGATATTGCTTCAACATCTACCAAAATTTTTCCTTTTTTCCCTGCTAGTACGACTATCTAGGTACAATTCAACTCTGTTTGGCTCTCTACCCAATTCAATTTTCTTGAAAAAAAATGTTAGCAAAACCTAATGAATGATTTAAATATACATGCATTCGTAAAACATACCAAATCTTTCTTCCAATTGGCAAGGCTCGTCCTACCAATAACATGTGCACCAATTTGTTTATCGCGATATAGTTTATTCTTCTCGCTTATATTATATCACATTCCAACAATCATAACATCTTTACGTGAGAAAATGTAAACTAGAAGAGTAAGAATAAAATGAAGATTTCTATGTATATATTACCTTTCCTTTTGGAGAGTACCAATAAGCTACAATATCAACGAATTGGTTCATGGGCATATCAGTTGGACCACCCTTAGCAATAACTATTTCAGGAGTCCTTGTTGGGTCATAATATTTGCTCTTAAAATGTGCCATGTAATCCCTGAATCTTTCTTGGAGTAGATGCATTATATACTTCTTATCAACGTCAAAAACAAGAAATCGTTGCTACATGTGCATAATAGCTAAGGTTTAATAAATAATAAAGTGTTAATAAAAGAAAAAATGTTAGTCATTGAAGATTGGCACCTTAATCAAACTCCATGATGTTTCCTTACTATATTCGGACACATGTGTCCATGATTGAGATGTCATTGGAAATAATGATGTAGTACGTGCCAAAGTCCCTAAAAATGATGCAAATTGTATTGCACCATCTCCAACAAATTGGCCAAACTTATTTCTCTCCAATGGGATAATTTTATTAGATGACATTAGATGAATATCCTTGCATGTTGTTGGTCCCTGTGTTTTTTTACTTCCACTTGTCCCTAGAGATATGAAAAAAATGATTAAAGTGCTTGAAGTCCAATTAAATCATATATAACAACATAAAGTGCTAGAATATCAACAAAAACAATGATTGGTTAAGATTATTAAAGTGTTTGAATATCAACATAAACAATACTGGATTAAGTGTTGTTAAATATCAACATAAATAATACCTTGAGTAACTTGGATATCAGTATCAATATTATCTCCTTGTTGATCATTATTGGGTTTGTCATCACTGCCACCATCCGATGAAAAATACTGCATGTTTGCGGGATCATGAAGAGGCTCTTCATGGGCGCACGAAGTGTTTAGATGAGTTTCATCACTAATAGCTTTATGCCCTACCTCAGATGAACTTTCATTACTATGCATATTTGATGATGAATTTTGCTCCTTTGAAATAAATAACTTTTTGGATCAACTTTTCTTTTAGGAGCCATAAAATATCTACAAGGTAAACATAAAATATTTTTTGAGATAAATAAAAAGAAAGACTTGCAGTACAAAAATTAAAACACTTGGTTTAAATGAATGAATACAAAATGCATACCTATAGATATAATATCATATTGATTTGCATTATGTTTCTCTTTGAACAATTATTGGTTCAACATCTTTTCTAATCATCTCGATATTAAAATCATCATTTTGGTATAAATTTTTGATAGTCGGCATGTCTTGGCTCACACATTGCATCAAATCTTGTTGGTCCTCAATTATAACATCATTATTACCCATTTCGTATTCATCTCGTGGCACCATCTTCATGACTATTTCCCAATTTGAGTGTTTAGATTCACAAATATAATATACCATTCTTGCTTGATAAGGAAATATGTAAGGGTCGCGTTCAATTACATCCCTTGTATGCACCAAATGATTAAAACTAACTAATGTGAACCCAAATGAATCTTTCTTCATGCCAATATTTTTTGTTGGATTCACCCAATCACATTTAAAAAACATTACTTTTGCAGTATCATAATAGTCTAATTTTAAAATCTCAGTTAGTCTACCAAAATAATTGATATCTTCTAATCCATCATGATCAGACATAACTTCCACTCCACTATTTTGTGCCCTCTTGATAACCTCGCTACTAATTGTTCGAAAAGGAAATCCATTTATGTGATATCCTTTGTAGATTTTGACAATAGAATTGGGTCCAAGTGCTAACTTCTGCAATTGCTAATCATCGATAGTTGTTCCTTCACGAAAAACTTGCGACCATCATAAGATAGTAATGGAATAGATTTTTTGCACTTTATATTTAGGTATGTTGGTGTATGCGTGCGTGAATAGTTCTTACTCTTAATTTAAACCACTCTGAGAATTCATTGCGAAGCATGTTCTCAAGCAATTCCACATTAATATGTTGGGATTGATGACGATTCTTCAATTCTTCGCGAAGTTCACTAGAAAATAAGAGATAATCATATGAATCTAAGCATTTAATGAAAAATATTTAACTAGGAAATTTTTTAAGAATTACTAAATGTACTAACCTTCAAAATATTTCGAGTTCGGCACAGTTGAGCAGAACATATCGATGAGTTTGCTTAAGGCTGATTGGGTCTAGTGTCTTCAAGACCACCTTTTATTGGATTCCCGATTTGTGGAAGCATTATAAATGTGGGAGATGAGGTTATACAATTTGCACTGTTACAGCTTGTACGATTAAATCGAGTATCTATCCCCTCCAAAAATCGAGAACAAAATGTTAATGTTTCTTCTGAAATGTAACATTCTGCTATTGATCCTTCAGGTTTTGACTTATTTTGAACAAATTTTTTATAATGCCCAAGTTCTCTCTCAATAGGATACATCCATCTAAATTGTACTGGACCACCCAAAATAGTTTCTTGTGATAGGTGTACTATAAGATGAATCATTATAGTAAAGAATGAAGGAGGAAATACTACTTCAAGCTTACATAATGCCAATATTATGCGTTCTTCAATCCTTTTCAAATTTGAAACTTTGAGTTTTTTGGAACACAAATGTCTAAAGAACATAGAAACTTCCATTATTGGAATTACTGCATGTCTCGATAACACTGATCATAAACCAACTTGCAAAAACTATTGCATGATGATGTGATTATCGTGGGTCTTCAAACCTTGTATCTTGTCTTGCTTGAGTTTAATGCAATGAGATATACTTGAGGCATAACCATTGGGAACCCATAATGATTTTAATATTCCAAAAAAATAACTTTTTCTACCTTACTCATAATAAAACATGTCGGAGGAATAATCACAGTGTCAGCATCTCCTTCTTGGATCCATAACTTTTTTAAAATCAACAAATCCTTACAATCTCTTCTAGCACACACATCATCCTTTGATTTAACCGGATCACCCAAGATAGTATTCAAGATGTTATCATACACATTCTTTTCTATATGTATCGTATCAAGATAATGTCTTAATAGATTGGTTTTCCAATAAGCTAAATCAAAAAAGATGCTTCTTTTTTCCAATGCAATGTCGGTCCTCCAGACTGGTTCATTCGACCAAATACAACTTGAAAATTTTGTGTTTACTTCAATACTTGTCTCCCACTTAGTTGTTTCGTGTTACTAATCTGCATTTCATGACACCCAAACTTTCTTGCTTTACGATATGGATGATCAGTAGGCAAGAATCGATGATGTGCTTGATACGCTATTTTTTTTACTATGCTTTAGCCAACATGACTGATTTTTCAATCCGCATGATGGGCATCCAAGTTTAGAATGCATGTTCCAACCCAGAAAAATTACCCAGTCCTGGAAAATCACTAATGGTCCATAATAGTGTTGCGCGTAGTATAAACTTTTTTTCATCTGAAACATCAAGTACTTATACCCCAACTTCACATAACTCATTCAACTCTTTTATTAATGGTTGAAGATACACATCAATATTATTACCAGACATTTTAGGACCCGGTATCAACCCTGACATAATTATAGTTCTTTTTTACATGCACTACCAAGGTGGCACATTGTATACTATCAACATAATTAGCTATGTGGTATGTGAGAGAACTAAGTTGTCTACCTAAATCACCTAGAGGGGATGAATAGGTGAAATGCGTGTCAAATGCGGAATAAAAAATTAACACAGCACAGATCAAGCAATCACACAGACGACAAGAGATTTATAGTGGTTCCCCAATCTTGGGTACGTCCACTTTCCTCACCGATCTAGCAAACCACTAGACTCGGCTACTCCACTATCTCGGATTGAAAACAATCCTACACCTCGGAACCACGTTCCTACAAAACTCGATCCAAACCGGATCTACACTCGGAAGATAAAGCCTTCCTACAAATCTCGGAGAAAAACTCCTACAATGAAATTTGTTTGAAAAGAAAATACAAACAATATATTGCACAGATCTGGATCTTTGATAGTCTTCTTACTTGAGAACTTTGGCTTGATCAGAATATGTTGAAGACGACTTGAGAGAGATCCACAGATCTGAAAAACGGAATCACCTCGATCGAGAAAATAGATCAGAAATCTTTGAGGCTTGGCGAGATCGAGTGATTATCTTTCATCTGGATCTCTGGAGAAACAGAGTTGAAAGCAGCGATCGGAGATCGTCGATCCAGACCTTCTTCCGTGAACAGCAATGGCGGCGGCGTGAGAAATTAGGGTTCACGGGAACTTTTTTTTTCTTTCTTAAAATAATAATCTCTGTAAAGCTTGTTATTAGTCAAATCTGAAAGGACCTATTTATAGGTGGACTCCAATGGTCAGAAATTTAATTAGGGATGACACGTGGACCAATCAGAAATGATCAATTCGAAATACACAGCGAAATTGTACTTGGAGAATTTCAGGAATGTTTGAACAGATATACTCGAGACAGAGAAGAGACATACTCGAGTATAAGATGTTATATACTCGAGTGGATAGGAGGAGCATACTCGAGTATAAGAAGAGAAGTTACTCGAGTGATTCAGAGATCAACACTCGAGTGATTTTAGAACTACTCGAGTATGAGAGTATATACTCGAGTAAAAACACTTAGAGAAAATTTCTCAGATAAAATAGGAAGAACTACTCGAGTAGAAGAGTTGGAGATACTCGAGTGAGGGGAAAATGAACTACTCGAGTATCTTGGGAAGACTACTTGGGTAATCACTAAACAACTCGAGTATGAAAAACAACTACTCGAGTACAGAGTCACTTACTTGAGTATATAGGGAACTACTCGAGTAGGTAGACTTAGAAACTTTCTGAGATGAGAAGTGCAGATCTACTCGAGTATGAACAGAACACTTACTCGAGTAACTAACCAACTACTCGAGTACAAGTTATCACCTACTAGAGTACAATACAGTCTACTCGAGTATGTAATCCAACTTACTCGAGTACAGACTCACTTACTCGAGTGTACAAAAGAGGTACTCGAGTATGTGCACTTAGAGAAAATTTCGGATCTAAGAACAGAAGGGTCTACTCGAGTATAAAATATGACCTACTCGAGTGACTAACTATCTACTCGAGTATAAGCTTATCTACACGAGTATACAGGGTCTTCTCGAGTATGTCTAAGGATCTACTCGAGTACTAGGTCACTTACTCGAGTAGATGAAGGAAGCTACTCGAGTATGTGGACTTAGAAAAATTCTTCTGAAAAAAATAAACTTCAATACTTCAGTTCACCAATCCAAGTGCATGTATAGGAAGTGTATCCCAATAGAGAGGCTATACATGGGCCAACACTTTGGATCACATAATGAGGGATTACATTGTATGGTCCTGTGTTTGGTGACCCATTATAGACTGACATTGGTCTACACTTGGCAATAAGAACCTGCACACATACAACTTAAACACAATATCAAATACACCTTAATTCATCTTAGTTCAAGGTCTGACCTCCTACAAATCTGAGGTATTGTGGAGAGAAATCCCAACAATCTCCCCCTATTTGTAGATGTCAGCACCCTCTACACTAAGGTGAATTACTTAGAGTAAAAAGAACAACACACATATACAAAAAAAATAAAGTAAACTGAAGCAGGATAAATAATAAGATAGCCATAATCAGAATCAAATATATATATAGAAATGTTTTTAACAGATTAAAATGTCCATTTCCGCATTCTCATTGACTCAAGAAGGGGCTTCTTTGTGCATTCTTTCTCTCTTCAGCTCTTGCCTCTCTAGGTAACTGAATGGTTTAGGAAAATATGTTCTGGGCCTAGGAGGAGCAGCTGGGTTGTTGTATCCCCAATTTCTGTCATGAAGTCTGATCTTGATCTGGGATACTTCATAAGCTTTCCATTCTGAATAACTGTAATACCGATCTCTGTGCTCACCAAGATCTGTTACTAGCTTCAAGGTATCAAGGATCAGAGATTTGGAGGTTGGACTCCAAACTTCAGTATGAACAATTTCTGGTCTACCTTCAGAAGCTGGGGCAGGCTCTTTTCTAGGTGCAAAACGGCTGGCAGAAGCGCCGTCACCATATTTCCTTTTCTTCCTTGGGGCACCTTGAGAACTAGGAGGAAGTTCATCTTGCCAAATATCAGTATAAGAGAGAGGAGGCTCAGTCATATCACCAGCAGGTCTGGGTGAGAAGACTGGCACACCTCCTGGAATGTTTGCCTGAGCTGGAAAATTTTCTTGAGCTGGAGCACCTGATGGAGGATTTTCTTCAAGAGGATCCAGAAATTTAGGAATTATGGTAGGGTTGAGCTGGGCATTGGGGAAATTCTGGTTGTGCAGCCAAACAACAGTATCATAAGTATAGAACTTTACAGACTGGAGCTGGGCTAGGATGTCTGCTTTCATATCTTTTACAAGACCATCCACAGCTGCTTGAGCTTGTTCAGATAGTTTTTCAACTTGTTCTTTTACTATCTTCTCCCCCTTGCTGATATCTACAGATAGCTTGGCAATGGCTTCGTCTCTAAAAGTTCCCACTTCTTCACATATTTTTATAAGATTAGCATCAGCATTCTTGTCCAATTGTATCTGATTATTTGCAACAGTTTCAGCTTGATTTCTTAGTTCACCTATACTTGTAATTGTATGATCAATTGCTTTTCCACCTAGCTGAAAGAGTTTCTTGAGCTCATCAGTATTGGCTTGAATTTCAGCAAAGCCTCTACTCATCTCCTTTTCAAGAGTAGAGACCTTGTTATTTACTGAGGCTAGAGAGTCATCAAAGTACTTTCTTTGCTCACTGAGTAACTGTTCAATCTTGCTTACCAGATCTGAAGAAGTAGAAGGAGTTGAAGTTGGGGCAGGGACTGAAGCAGTAGGAGTAACCCATGGTGGGATTTCAGTAATTACCACTGAGCTTTCAACTCTCTTGAAAGATGCTAGGACAACTGATTCTTCTTCATTTAGGAAGGAGGGAATAGAGAAGTCCAAAGTCCTCAGAGGAGCCTCCACTGGTTCTGGAGATACTCCCTCGTCATTAGACAAAGGAATATTGTCTGGTTGGCTTTTCTCTGCAGTAGGGGACTGAGCAGGAGACTGAGCAGGAATCTGAGCAGGAGACTGTACAACTGATTCATTTTGAAACAGGGGAGCATCTGAGCTGAGCTCATCAATCAATTTATTGATATATTCTACAGTAGACAGTAGGGTTGCTGGATCTGGAATCTCTGAGTGGGGATCTGCTGGAGGAGGAGAAACTGGAGGAGTAGAATCCCTAACTTCTGCTTGCTGTGAGGGTTTTGATGAAGCTGGGTACTGAGGATGAGATGAGGCAGGCTCCCCCTCAACTATTGCACCTGAGGTAGCAGCAGTTTGATGTGGAGGAGGAGATGGAATCTTATCATCAGATACACTGGTTTCTTGGGAATCTACTGAAGGGACAGCAGCTTTGGATGCTTGGGCAGTGTTCAGAATTTTAATTTCATATCGCTGGATGGAGGATATAGAAACCTTTTTCATGTGATGGAGGGGAGTCCCTTTGGATAAGTTAAAGACTGACGGGTTGATTTCATGAAGAAGGAGGGAAATAATCCTGACAAAACTTGGATGCTTAATGCTTTCTCTGAGTTTATCTAGGATCAACAGTCCAAACTGGAATTGTTTGTGGCAGATAATGGCTTGCATTATATCAAACATTTCCATAGAAATGTCTCGAATGGAGTAAGTGTTGCATAACAGTACCTTTGCAATTACATCCACTAGGAATTTTCTTTCTGAGTTGAAATCAGCTCTGCTAAAGGAATGGGCTTGAGGGTTACCTCCAAAGAATAAACTAGTTCTTACTGAATCTTCAGCAGTCATTTCGGCATCGTCATCTATTACTGGAAGTTTTAACAGAGCAGCTAAGGAGTCTTTGTCCAGTCGGATTTTTATCCCTCTGACCTTGGATTTCAGGAGATTTCCATTTCGTTTTACCTTCAGATTCTGATAAAACTCTTCAACAGCTGGGAAAATAACTCAGCACGGCGTCTGGAGAACGAACGACAGTCCGGCGGTCTCGAACAAAATCAGAAGATTTCGGAAATCATCTGAAAGGTCGGCTGTCACAACCCGCATTTTCTCTGAATTAAGAATTATCAGAGTCTGAGAGAACACGCGTCGTGATGCCACGTCGAGTAGGGGATAACTGCTGACGCTCAGGCAAAACACTATCTACTTTACTTTATGAAAAATCATAAATTAAATTACTAGAAATTCAGTTATATTTTTTTAAGGCCGTATCCCTCGGCTCTGTGGATCATCTAGTCCACACTTCAAAATTATACTTATACGCAGCGGAAAATACTTTATTTACATTTATGCATCCTAAGAGAGAACGCATAAGTGTCCCCAGGGGACATCTTATACTATGCAGGACCCTAAATTTAATTTTTATATATATAAGAAAAACGATCTTTTTACGTCGCCTTGAAAGTAGTGTATGAGTTTGTAAAACATGCATATCATGACTTATATATATACCTAATAGTGCTTTTTTAGGTTTTAAAAGTAACTAGCATCCTAACATAAATCATCCCAAGAGCAAGTTTAATATAACCAAAAGCAGTAAAGCTAACAGTGTAAGCAAGTGCAAAGTATCTAAAATAGAAACCACCAGTGGGCGTCAACAACTGACACGAACCCACTGGTGAGTAGGTATGTCTGTACTATAAGTCTAAAGAAAACTACCTCCCAAACAAGAGGAACAGAGAACCACAGTAGCAACTGAAATGCTAGAAAATCTCCAGGCGCAAACTAGCCGCATAGTCGGCTAAATACCTGTACCTGAGGTATTCAGAAAAAGAACACCTCAGCAAAGCAACTATCAAAAGGAAAAGCAAAGATACAATAGATTCGAACAGGAATTAAAATCAGGTAAGGACAAGTAGAAATGAAGTAAACAAGAGAAGGAAAAGTAAGGTAAGAAGAACAGGTAAGAAAAATACTCATCAAAAGTGAGTAAAAAGGGGTGCACCAGGTACACGAATGAAGCCAAGCTTCAAGAATCTCTGCAAGAAGGATTAGCACAATAACAATAACATCCTAACATAGAGCCAGAGCGGAAAGAGTCACCTAGTACTAGAGATGGACAAAAATCAGTAACAAGGGCCTAGACTGGTGACCACATGTCAAACCAAGTCTTGCAGGCCTAAATATCTTCGAGGGCTGTGGCGGCGGCACCGGTCCAACTCAACCAAACAGCCCATGCTGCCTTAATAAGACAAGAAGAAAACAGGGGTGGCGGCATCGGTCCAACTCTCCCCTAAATCACATCCTGCTCCAGCACTAAGTGACTCGGGAAAACCCTTACTAGTGGTTGCATGAACCACCAAGAAGTCAACACAACCCTATTCCAACTAGAGCACCCATCTAAGATCCCTAAGTACAAACCAACGGTCTAAACGTCGAGTTTATCCCATCTAGTGGTTTGACATAAAGTAACTAGACAGAGATTTGATACTAAACATATGCCTGTAGCTTAATACTAACACTTACCTATAACTTAACCTTAAACCTACACAAGTCATCTGATCTCAAACTAAACATATACAGATAGTCTAAGAACCAAGCGTATACAATTACATTAATGTCGAAACCTACATAACCGATTTCTTTTTGATCCCAAAACACACTTAACTAATTTGATATTAAAACATAAACGATGAACTTGATACAAACATGTACCGATAGCTTCAAAATAAATCGAGTTGGTCTTGGTTTACGCCCAAGGAAAATAACAAGCTATATAATAAATCTTGAAATGAACATGATTTTGAATATTGGAGTGAGCTATAATTTAATCAAGGAAACGCTTGTAACCAGGCTAAAACAAGGCGTTACATTATAGGAAAAACCGCAAGTTAATACCTAAGCCTTGAAATGAACAAAGTTCTAGTAATAGAGCATTCGATTTATACCCAGTTTAAGCAAGATCCAAAGCCCAAACAACAAACGAACAAAACGAACAAAACAAACAAAACGAGTTAGCAATTATTGGGGACAACCAATGAAAGTCAAGGGGTGACAAGTAACTGAAATGGAGATACGGTAAGCCCTACAATCAGAAATTAGTAACCCTAAACTCCGAAATAAAAATCTGAATGGAAACTACACGGACATGGATGGAATTACTTCGGCAAGGTGAAGGGCACACTTGCCTTGGGTTTTTTTTTTTGCTAAAGGGAGAAATTCGGTCAAGCCCCCTCTTCTCAAACCGCCGGCCACCAAAAAAGTTTGGCAGCACCTCCTTCCGATCGGCCGGAAATCACAAGGAACACATAAAAATCCTGGACATACAAATAGGGAAGAACAACACCATCAAACCCCAAAAAAAAAAACCTAACCTACCGATCGGACAAAATCATGGACGAAAACGCACAAGGTTTACCTCGGAACGAAGATCGCAACTAGGGGAACTCGGATCCGGCCTCCAATCGCGTTTTCGAGTGAATCTGGGCGAGGATCGGCCGGTCGGAGCAGCAGCAAGGCTCCGCCCCTTTCCTTTTTCTTCCGCTCATTTGCTACAGGGCTCGCCTCTTTTTTTTTTCCTTTTGCTGGTTGTTCGGTTAAATGGGGGGGGGGGGAGAAACCTAATATAATAACTAATATATTATATATATAATATAATACCTAATATATAATATAACTAATGAAACCTAATATTAACTAATACATATAATCTCATAACTAATCCTAACACTATACTCTTATAAACATATACCATCTAATTAACTAAAAAAAACCACTAACCACTCTCATTACAAACACATCTATAAATATATATTCTCCCATATATATAACCACACGCATATACGCGCGAACACACCTACATATACTAACACACATATATACGTAAATACGCACATGCACACTTAAATAACGCTCTGCACGCACGTACATGTGCATTCTCGCACCGGCACGCTCAAAACACGCGCTATGCCCAAAAATGCGCAACTATATATAAACGCTCGCATAAGGTGACGACTCGCTAACAAGCGACCGTCGGAACGACGCGAAAATTAACGTTCTCGGATTTCGACCAAACTCGCACCGTAGCCAAATACTCGGGCTACGAAAACAATGGCGAAGTCGGAAACAACTTCCGACGATCACACACTCGGGCTAACCTCGCCCAAAGCCAAACCACAAGGATTCCCTAAGAGGCTCAGCCGGGCCTCCAAAACAGACGCCGGCTAGCTGGGGAAACCATACAACAAGCTATAACCTCTAAGAACACCTAATGAGGTACTCTAACAACGGCACGAGCCGGAAATGCGCCAATGTAACGCCAAACAAGAATTTAAATAATTACCGAAAAATCAGGGGCGTTACATCGGCTATACCCGCGGGGACGAGTTCTGAGCCGATGCCGATTTTAGAAGAGGGGGCCATCTGCGATTCTGGAGGACGAGAGAGGCGAAGGCGATGATGCTCTGCGGTTTTTCGGAAGATGAAGAATCGGCGGCTACTCGAGAGAATGAGAAGTGGAAAGGGGTTTCCTGATTTTTCTAGATATATATATATGATTCTAATAAGGTTTAAAAAAAAGATAAATTCATACCTGAATGAAGCGGCAAATAGCTCGGTGCGAATAGAAAAATTAGAAATCCAAAATATGAATGTCGTATACTCGAGTAGGTAACATCATACACGAGTATTAGACAGAGCATACTCGAGTAGGGCAAGTTTGTACACGAGTATATTGTCAAGTACCCGAGTATGTAAATCCTTTTACTTGAGTAATTCCCGTTTACTCGAGTATCTGTCTGGATATACTCGAGTATATATTACTTGAAAGACAATTTTCCTTGGGAGATGTATATTGCCACTAAAATCTTTAACTCTGAGCAGCCAACACCACTGATATCTTCTTGATTTGTGAGTCCATCACTAGTCGTCTTTGTTGAGCAGCCCGAGTTCTGTTTTGAAGAACGAAAACTTGGACTCGTCCAGCGGCTTGGTGAGTATATCTGCAACTTTCCTGTCTGTGGAGACATATTGTAGATCTATGTCTCCATTTTCCACATGCTCCCGGATGAAATGATAACGAAGCTCTATGTGCTTGGTCCGGCTGTGGGAGACTGGGTTGTTGGCGATTGCTATAGCGCTGGATGAGTTGCAAAACAAAGGAATGTTCTGGAACTTCATGTTGTAGTCTTCAAACTGATTTTTGATCCAGAGAAGCTGTGCACAACAGCTGCCTGCAGAGATGTACTCTTATTCAGCCGTTGAGATGGCAACACAGTTCTACTTCTTACTGCTCCAGGAAATAAGTCTCCTTCCGAGGAATTGGCAAGTCCCAGAAGTACTTTTTCTGTCGTCTTTGCTTTCTGCAAAATCTGCATCTGAAAATCCAATTAGTTCACTATCATTACTTCTTGGGTACCATAAGCCAAGATTTGGTGTACCTTTGAGGTATCTCAAGATTCGCTTTGCAGTAATGTAATGAGATTCCTTAGAGTTCACCTGAAATCTAGCACATACACATGTTGAGAATATTATGTCTGGTCTACTTGTGGTAAGGTAGAGCAAGGACTCAATTATGCTTCTGTACTTGGTTTCATCAAAAGGTTTCCCTTTCTCATCCTTGTCCAGAGACATAGTTGAGGCCATTGGAGTCCTCATAGAGGTTGCATTCTCCATTCCGAATTTCTTGAGTAGCTCTTTGGTGAACTTGGTCCGTGAGATGAAAATTCCATCCTCAGATTGTTTCACCTGAAGCCCTAAGAAATACTTCAGCTCTCCCATACTGCTCATTTCAAACTTCCCTTGCATAAGTTTAGAAAACTTCTTGTAGAGGTTGTTATCTGTAGAGCCAAAAATAATGTCATCGACATAGATTTGCACTAGCAAAATCTTGCCTTTTATTTCCCTAAGAAATAATGTCTTGTCTATCTTTCCTCTTGTGAACTTGTTCTCAAGAAGAAAGGTGGACAGCGTCTCATACCAAGCTTGAGGAGCTTGTTTAAGACCATATAAAGCTTTTTGTAATAAGTAAACATAATTAGGGAAAGTTGAATCAACGAAACCTGGTGGTTGCTCTACATACACTTCTTCCTTTATGTCACCATTTAGGAAGGCGGACTTAACGTCCATCTGATAGACGGTAAAGCCCTTAAGTGCAGCGTAGGCAAGAAATAACCTGATCGCTTCCAGTCTTGCCACTGGAGCATAAGTCTGGTCGAAGTCAATTCCTTCTTCTTGACGATATCCCTTTGCGACAAGTCTGGCTTTATTCTTTATAATGGTTCCATCTTCGTCCATCTTGTTCCGGTAGACCCATTTTGTCCCAATGACGTTCTTACCCTTAGGTCTAGGAACAAGTGTCCAAACTTTGCATCGTTTGAAATGATTCAGTTCTTCTTCCATGGATAGAATCCAGGATGCGTCGGAGTTGGCTTCCTCAAATTTCTTTGGTTCAACCTGTGAGAGAAAACTTAAGTGTAAATTCTCGTTGGTTGTTCCTCGACGAGTTCTGACGCCATCCTGAGGATCTCCTATGATTTGATCAACGGGATGATCCTTCAAGTGTCTGAACTCTAAAGTCCTTGCATCTGGGATCTCTTCAGCCACTGGAGTTGCATCTTCAGCTGGGATGTGTTCTTCATCTTGATCATCTACCTCTCCAATAGGGGTTGTAGAGGTGATCTTGATGAACGTCTCGTCTTTATCTTTAGTAGTTTCATCCAAGCTAAGTTCCTTCAACTTTGTACCTGCATCTACAATAGGCACACTAGACGAGTTGCTGTGCAGCAGACTCGTCTCATCAAATACAAGATGTATCGACTCTTCTACCACCAGAGTTTTTCTATTGAATACTCTATAGGCCTTACTATGGCTACTATAACCTACAAAAATACCTTCAAAGCTTTTCTTGCTAAACTTGGTAGTGTGATACTTGTCGTTGTTAAGTACGAAGCACTTACAGCCAAAGATTCTAAAGTATGAAATGGTTGGTTTCCTGCCTTTTAGAAGTTCGTAAGGAGTCTTATCATGGTTCTTGTTGATGAGTGCTCGATTTTGCACGTGACAAGCGGTGTTGACGGTTTCAGCCCAGAAGTATTCTGGATGTGAGGCATCACTCAACATGGTCCGGCAAGCCTCTATGAGTGTTCTGTTCCTTCTCTCAGCTACTCCATTTTGCTGTGGAGTGCGAGGAGAGGAAAACTCATGAAAGATACCTTGACTTTCGCAGAATTCTGTCATGGCTCCAGACTTGAATTCCGTTCCATTGTCACTTCTGATTTTGACTATGGAACAGTTGTGTTCATTCTGGATTTGTCTAACAAAATTGGTGAAAATACTGAAGGTATCTGACTTGTGTTTCAGAAAGAACACCCACGCAAAGCGCGAGTAATCATCCACAATAACCAACGTATATTCCTTACCTCCCAAACTTCTAACTTGCAGTGGACCAAACAAGTCCATATGGAGAAGCTGTAAGCTTCTATTGGAATCCTTGCATATGATGCTTTTAAATGAACTCCTTGTTTGCTTGCCCTTGATACAGGCGTGACAAGGACTGTCCGTAACACACTTGACATTAGGGGCATCACGTACTAGGTTTTGAGAGAATAATATATTAATAGTTTTGAAATTAATATGAGCTAGTCTCTTGTGCCATTGGTCAGCAAGAGATGCACTACTTTTTGCTAAAAGACACACCGGTGTCGAAGAGTCTATACAAATGAAATTTAAATAGAAAATATTTCTGCTTCGAGTGCCTGATAAAACAGTTTCCATGTTGTCAACCGATTTTATCAAACACTTGTCAGCATGAAATTCAACTACGTATCCTTTATCGCATAGTTGGCTTATGCTGATGAGATTGTGTTCCAATCCTTCAACATAGGCTACATCCGAAAAGGATACGCTACCGTTAGAAATCATACCATAGCCTTTAGTTATCCCTCGATCTGAACCTCCAAAGATGACCTTTGGTCCGTTGCAGACTGAGGTGAAATTCTGGAGTAGGCTTCTTGTCCCGGTCATATGCCGAGAACATCCACTGTCCAAATACCAGATTAGCATTTTGGTGGCCTTTGGACATACCTGCAATTACAATCACTTAGCCTTAGGAACCCAAACACGTTTGGGTCCTTGGTCTCGAGTTAGAAAACTCCCCCTACGTGTATTAGCCTCATGAGTGGTCATTTTCACGTTGCTAACTTGAGGGGTTATAGCATTACTAGGATTGAACCAACAATCGATGGCAAAGTGACCAATTCTGCCACAACACCAACAGTCGAACCTGTTGTATCTTTGCCTAGTGAATTCCTGCTTGATTTTCTGAAATGATGGTCTAGCGGGAACATCACTCTTGGAGGAAGAGGCTTCATGGTGATGGCATCTACATGAAGTCTTCTCCTTCAGAGGCCTTTCCTCAACAGGCTTTACTTTCGGTGCTTTCTTGAAGTTGTGGCCATGATTATAAGGACCATAGCTCTGAAGAGTCACTTCTTCATAAGGTGCCTTAAAGACACTCTCACCAAAGTTTCGAGGGCGAGTCCATCCTTGGTACCGAGACTTTGGCTCTACATAAGTAGGCCTGGTCAAGTGACCATAGGACGAGTCCAGGTCAAACTTGTTCGTTGGAAAGATTACTTTCTTGAATACAGTTTGATCCAGAGGGGCTTTCCCTTTCTCTTTGGCCAAGGCCTTCTTGGCGGCCTTATTCTTCCGTTGAGCCTTATTTCTCCTAGAAGATTTACTAGGAGCACCCTCATGGCCTAGTCCAGCATTCTTAGCCTTTGTTGAGAATTCAGCAATGAGTGGAAGAACATTCTTGGGCTTGGAGAAACCTTCAACAAGTTTCTTTTCAGCTTTGAGTTGATCTTCCAACTCTTTGATGATTTTCTCTTTAAGGTCAAGGTGCTTGAGAGCTAGATTGTATTCTTTCATTGCGAGATCGAAGTTTTCTTGAAGAGAGTTAGTCTTAGCAACTTCTTCTCTCAAGCTGCTCTCAACGGCCTTTAGAGACTGAATCTCTTTTGCCTGAGTTTTCACGACTCGACGACATTTTTCGTAGATCATGAGCAACTCTTTGTACTGGGCCATGATTTCTGACTCATCATCAGAAGAGATGTCCTCATGATCATGTTCAGAACTTTCAGATTTAGAGAGGGGAGTGTGAGATTTTACCTCCCCAGTGAACTGGGGGACTTGTTCATCATCTGAGTGAGCCATGAGCCCAAAGTAAGCTTCCTCTTCTTCACTCGACTCAGATGAGTCAGAGTCGTCGCTGAGAGTTTTGCTCTTCTTGGCTACTAGACTCTTCTCTGTCCTCTTCTTGTGGTATGAGGATTTCTTTTTCTCTCTTCTGCCGCCCTCTTTCTTCTTGTGAGGGCAGTCCGCGATGACGTGACCTGGCTTATTACAACAATAACAAATGATGTCAGTTGAAATCTGTTTGTTCTGTTTAGAGTTATACCTGTCATGGTTACTTGAGCCTTTCTTTCGCTGATCACCGTCACGTCGTGATCTTCTGAATGAGGCATCTTTGCCTCTCCATTGCTTCTTCTTATTTAAGAATTTCTTGAATTGTCGGGAGAGCAATGAGAACTCTCCTTCAGATAGTTCTGAGCCAGATGAGCTTGGCTCAGATGATTCTTCTTCATCAGCTTCAGGAACTAGGGCAGGAGAGCTAGCCTTTGTCTTCCTTGAGCTATCTGCCTTTAGAGCGACAGACTTCTGCTTGGATGTAGACCTGCTTATCTCTTCTTCAGCTTTTCTTGAGTTGATTTGCAGCTCGTAAGACATAAGCTTTCCGAACAGATTCTGCGGGTCCGTCTCAGCTAACCTTCCAAACTCCCGAATGGCACATACCTTATTGTCCCATTCCTTGGTTAGGGATCTTAAGAATTTGTCATTGAGTTCCCCATTGGTGAAGACACGTCCATAAACTCTTAGGCCATTTACTATCTTGAAGAAGTTCTCAAAAGTGTCAGCTATGGCTTCCTTATGACCCTGCCTGAAGGCTTCATATTTCTGGTTCAGTAGGGACCTTCGATCATCCCTCACTTCTTCTGTACCTTCCATTAGAGTCACTAGGGATTGCCACATCTCCTTGGCAGATTGGCAATGAATCAGATTCTGCAGCATTGAGTCATCGACTGCACTTGCGATAATATTTTTAGCTTTCTTGTCCAAAGAGACAAGTGCAATCTCGTCCTTATCTAGATCCATCAATTTCTTGGGAACTTGCTTAGATGAATCTATGGTGGAGGTGGCCATAGGAATGTGGGGACCTTCTTCAACAATCATGAAGATCCGGGGATCTACTGCTTCCATAAAGAATTTAACTCTTTCCTTCCACATAGGAAAATTGTTCTTGGTGTAGATAGGGAGCTTAGCAAAATCCTTGGTCTTACTCATGCTTGAAATTTCTCTTGAGACAACTTGGTAAGGATTAGATCAAGGTGTTAACCTTTTAACGATCAACCTCCCTCTGATATCAATTGAGATAACTAAGTTGTCTACCTAAAACACCTAGAGGGGGGTGAATAGGTGAAATGCGGAATAAAAAATTAACACAGCACAGATCAAGCAACCACACAGACGACAAGAGATTTATAGTGGTTCCCCAATCTTGGGTACGTCCACTTTCCTCACCGATCTAGCAAACCACTAGACTCGACTACTCCACTATCTCGGATTGAAAACAATCCTACACCTCGAAACCACGTTCCTACAAAACTCGATCCAAACCAGATCTACACTCGGAAGATAAAGCCTTCCTATAAATCTCGGAGAAAAACTCCTACAATGAAATTTGTTTGAAAAGAAAATACAAACAATATATTGCACAGATCTGTATCTTTGATAGTCTTCTTCCTTGAGAACTTTGGCTTGATCAGAATATGTTGAAGATGACTTGAGAGAGATCCACAGATCTGAAAAACGGAATCACCTCAATCGAGAAAATAGATCAGAAATCTTTGAGGCTTGGCGAGATCGAGTGATTATCTTTCGTCTGGATATCTGGAGAAACAGAGTTGAAAGCAGCGATCGGAGATCGTCGATCCAGACCTTCTTCCGTGAACGGCAATGGCGACGGCGTGAGAAATTAGGGTTCACAAGAACTTTTTTTTCTTTCTTAAAATAATAATCTCTGTAAAGCTTGTTATTAGTCAAATCTGAAAGGACCTATTTATAGGTGGACTCCAACGGTCAGAAATTTAATTAGGGATGACACGTGGACCAATCAGAAATGATTAATTCGAAATACACAGCGAAATTGTACTTGGAGAATTTCAGGAATGTTTGAACAGATATACTCGAGACAGAGAAGATACATACTCGAGTATAAGATGTTATATACTCGAGTGGATAGGAGGAGCATACTCGAGTATAAGAAGAGAATTTACTCGAGTGATTCAGAGATCAACACTCGAGTGATTTTAGAACTACTCGAGTATGAGAGTATATACTCGAGTAAAAACACTTAGAGAAAATTTCTCAGATAAAATAGGAAGAACTACTCGAGTAGAAGAGTTGGAGATACTCGAGTGAGGGGAAAATGAACTACTCGAGTATCTTGGGAAGACTACTCGGGTAATCACTAAACTACTCGAGTATGAAAAACAACTACTCGAGTACAGAGTCACTTACTTGAGTATATAGGGAACTACTCGAGTAGGTAGACTTAGAAACTTTCTGAGATGAGAAGTGCAGATCTACTCGAGTATGAACAGAACATTTACTTGAGTAACTAACCAACTACTCGAGTACAAGTTATCACCTACTCGAGTACAATACAATCTACTCGAGTATGTAATCCAACTTACTCGAGTACAGACTCACTTACTCGAGTGTACAAAAGAGGTACTCGAGTATGTGGACTTAGAGAAAATTTCGGATCTAAGAACAGAAGGATCTACTCGAGTATAAAATATGACCTACTCGAGTGACTAACTATCTACTCGAATATAAGCTTATCTACACGAGTATACAGGGTCTTCTCGAGTATGTCTAAGGATCTACTCGAGTACTAGGTCACTTACTCGAGTAGATGAAGGAAGCTACTCGAGTATGTGGACTTAGAAAAATTCTTCTGAAAAAAATAAACTTCAATACTTCAGTCCACCAATCCAAGTGCATGTATAGGAAGTGTATCTCAATAGAGAGGCTATACATGGGCCAACACTTTGGATCACACAATGAGGGATTACATTGTATGGTCCTGTGTTTGGTGACCCATTATAGACTGTCATTGGTCTACAATTGGCAATAAGAACCTGCACACATACAACTTAAACACAATATCAAATACACCTTAACTCATCTTAGTTCAAGGTCTGACCTTCTACAAATCTGAGGTATTGTGGAGACAAATCCCAACAGTATGTGTGCTGCTAAGATCTCCAAATGGATTGAAACCATCAGTGGCAAGACCAAGACGGATATTTCTAGGTTCACAAGAGAACTCCTTATGGCGATTATTGAAGTCTATCCAGTCCAAACCATCTCTAGGGTGGTGCATTAAGTTGTCATGATTAGGCTCATTAGCATTCCATTGTATCATGTCAGCAGTTTGCTTACAAAGAAATAATCGCTCCAATCGTTCTTTCAGTGGAAAGTACCTAAAAACTTTCTTTGGAATCTTCTTTGAACTTTTCTTGTCTTGTTGCTTACGCTTTCTTAAGTTGTGAACCACTTGTTCTTCAAGAATTTCAACCCATCGCGACTTCTCGCACACATAACAAACATTATTATTTTTGTATGGTCCCCAAAATAAAGAACAATCATTCTCGCATGCATCACCTTTAATATAATTGTGACCTAATTTGGAAGTAATTTTCTTGGCCTCATGATAATTAGCAGGAATTGATTTATGTCCACCTGAAATTGCACCTTGTAGAATTTTCAATAACATATTAAAATGCGCATTACTCCAATTTCTAAGTGTCTTAACATGAAGAAGATTCAACAAAAAAGATAACTTTGTGTAATCTTGACATCCTTCCCATAATGGTTTGTTTTCCTCTAAGAGAGATGCATATAGATTATTTATATCTATATGCACGGGATCTTCAGGATGATCAAATATCTCATTTTCACCAATATCATGATGAGATAAATCATGTTCATTCATATTTTCATCCTGTTGTAGATTTGGAATAGCTGCATGCAAAAGTTCATCCATTGGATCACTGGAGTTGTACTTTGGGTAGAATGGATTTACATTAAAAGTGCATTTATCTTTGTGCAATACCCTATTATTAGACAATCGTCCATTATGATAAATCCAATCTACATAATTTTCCATTATACCTTTCCAAACAAGATGTTCCTCTACCACATTTCGATCTCACATCTTCATATTCAAACATTTTTTACATGGACATAGACACTTCTCCAAAATTGGTGTGATTGCGTAATATAAATTTAGCAAATATTTCATTCCATCTAAATAAACCTTTGAGTGACGTTGCTTTAGCATCCATTTTTTATCCATTGTTGCTATATATAGAATATTCAGTTAGCTAGGTACCTACATAAAGACAAAAAATTATGATAAAATAAAAGCATATTTTATAGAAAAAATTTAAGGATGACAAGTTTAATGAAGTTACAAAAGATGTGTTGCTCAAGAGGGTACTCCAAGATATGAAAGAGATAACAGTTGTACGCCAACTTAATTAGTTGAGTTAACAACATAACTGCAATCTCATCACAAGATAGTAAAAAAATTTCTTTACACCTTTACAAAACAACAAAGCATTGTCATGCTGCATAGAGGAATTCATTTTGTTAGATGATAATAAATATATTGGGGATTTGTTGGCTGAATTTAAAGCCACCAAATACCACAGTAAAGAAGAATCTTGCATTGTAAACTGACATTTAAGAAAAGGTTATTTCAGGAGTTTGATGATGATGTTGCAGATCCAATGTTTGTTCAGCTGTCATATGTTCAAGTATGTATTGATGAGCATACCTAAACCTAAACCCCTCACATATTACAAACCATCTCATCCCCCATCACGCACTGAAGACTAGACCTAAACCCCTCCATTTGATCCCCGGCACTGTAAATATTGTCAATAAGAATCCTTCATATCAAAATTAGGTACAACAATACTTATTTTGATGAGCAAACCAAACAACAGATGATAATATGAGAAAACAATAATTTAAAATTCCAAAATCATAATCTAAAGTTAAATCAAACTCCAAACATGTTTTTGAGTAAACATATATATGCTAGGTCAATGCCCCTCCATCCATATGAACTGAAAAAATGGACGAGAGCATAAGAGGACTCACCCAGAATACTGCACCGAGTGAATGGAGAAAGTTCTCTCCGAAGGGATAAAATAGACGAACGCAGGGCGAGGCTAGCCAGAAGGAACCCTAGAAAAGCTTTGTGCGATAGAAGAGGCACCTGAATAGAGATGAAGAGTATAGCATGCTCAATGTCCAACCTGAACCCTAGAAAAGCTTCAAGCGAGAGAGAGAGAGGGGGTGTTTTGATCGGTACCTAGCTAGCCGCAGGTTGGAGGAATCACATGAAATGTTTTGAGCAGCAGAAGACTCATTTGACCGGAGATGGAGAGGATAACGAGCTCGATGTAAGCTCCGAGAAGACATTAGCGACTACAACACCAAGGATCTAGATCCAAAAGCTGGGCTCCCATATGTTTTCCGGCAACCAAGGAAGATCAAATAAAATGGCCTCCCGCGGAACTTCACCGACACGATGATCGACAGGCTCTACTTTCCCTCGCCAGGCTTCAGTCAAAATTAGGGCAGAATAGAATGACGCCTAAAATGAGGGTTGTATTCTATTTATTAGTTTTCTAAGCTATTGCCACATTTTCATTATAAATGCGGCCAATAATTTTATCTGGCGCAACGCTTTTATAGAAACGTTGCAAAAACTAAAAATCTACAACAACGCTTTTAAAAACGCCGCAATAAAAGCGTTGCCATAGAATTAAAATATTGTAGTGTTATAAGTTTGCATGGGCATTCATATAAGTTAAGGTACTCTTGTGATGATAATGTAGTTGTAGATGATTACCTTTCTATGCAGCTCTTACTTTTACTTTATTGCTTCTGTATTACTACTGCCTCTTTCATTACTGTCAATTATACTATTTACAACTGCTAATCTAGTGTTATAAATGCTAGATGTTTACTCATGATAGAATAGTTCCATTGTCACCTGCTTTTGATTTTGCCCTTATTGTCCTCCGCTTTCTTCCTCCCGCATAGTGCCTAGGAGTCGCGGGAGTGAGGCAAGGACAAAATGGCTTAGTCTTTATGACTAACGGTCGGTTGTGACCATCTCATTTTAGGAGCTCTAGAAGATGGAGCACCAGCACTGCCAGCAAGACGAGGTGGCTTGACCTGAGGAGTAGATACCACATACTACTACTACAGTTCAACATCAGGTGATGATGAGTGTTAGTTCAGCTTCCGCTTAGAGTTGTGAGAGAGAGTGTTTTTATTTCATTTTGGCCTATACCAGGCATAAGTCTTTTACTCTCTTATTTGTACTCATTGTGGACTATTTTTCATTATTGTTATGATATATCTGTGATGATGTACTTGTTATATATTTGTGGTTTTGCTTTTATTCTCAATTTGTCCTACAGGTTGAAATGATCGTACTAGCCAGCAGGATCAGCATCGTGCGGCGGCGGCTAATCTGTGAGTTAATGTCACCGTAAGATGTCGGTTCTGAGCATAAGATCGACGTCTCTGTTACTATAGTTTTTTTTCATTACTGTCAATTATACTATTTACAACTGCTAATATAATAATATAAATGCTAGATGTTTACTCATGATAGAATAGTTCCATTGTCACCTGCTTTTGATTCTGCCCTTATTGTCCTCTGCTTTCTTCCTCCTACATAGTGCCTAGGAGTCGCAAGGGGTGAGGCGAGGACAAAATTTCTTAGTCCTTATGACTAACAGTCGGTTGTGACCGTAACATTTTAGGAGCTTGAGGAGATGGAGCACTAACACGGCCAACAGGACGAGGTGGCAGGAGTTGAGGAGTAGATACCACACACTACTACTACGGTTCAGCGTTAGGTGATGATGAGTGTTAGTTCAGCTTCCGCTTAGAGTTGTGAGAGAGTGTGTTTTTATTTCATTTTGGCATGTAGCAGGCATAAGCCTTTTACCATCTTATTTGTACTCATTGTGGACTATTTTTCATTATTGTTATGATATATCTATGATAGTGGAGTTGTTATATATTTGTGGTTTTGCTTCTATTATCAATTTGGCCTATACGTTGAAATGATTGTATTAGCTGACAGGATCAGCGTTGTGCGGTGGTTGCTAATCCGTGAGTTAGTGTCATTGTAAGGCGGCGATTCTGAGCATAAGACCAGGTAACCTCCTTGATAAGGAGGAGGGGTCTTACACATTAACCCCCCTAGTTCCCAATTGCTCTCAGTGCCTCTCTTGTGCCGAGCACAACTCTGATTAAGGTGGGGAAGTATCTATATACTTTCATCATTTTCATGAAAGGTTTTCCAACCACATTTCGAGTTCCCTTCATTCTTGATTTTGAGCTTTTCCAACAAAGATGAGCAGCTCAAACCCATACATTATACAAGCTAAAATAAAATATTATGAAAGAATGTTTTAAGTTAAAATTCTAATAAGATGCTCGTGTGTGTGTGTGTGATACAATTCACTAGCGAGCAACATGAGTGTAGAATACGGTTGTTTGCACTTTGCACCCACATCAAGATCCGTGAGAGTTCTTCCTTTTGCTTCATCTACTTTCCGTATGCTTAAAATATTTCTTCTAATGTTATTTTGTTCGGTAATTTTGAGGTCTTAGCTCCGGTGCATGTTTCTTTTGATCGAATAGAGTTGATCGTTTTTTTTTATTTTCTAAAGAGTAGCCGTGTCCAAAAGGCCCGGGCCCAGTGGGCCGGCCCGAGTTCGGCCCGGTGAAAGCCCGTTTCGGCCCGGCTCGGAAAAAACCCGGTCCAGGCTGAGGCCGGGCTCAGGGCCCTGATTTATGGGGCTTGCCCGACCCAATACTCGGCCCGGGCTGGGCCGGGCAAAGCCCGAAATTCGGGTCAGTCCTGGCCCGGGCCCAGGCGATGCCCGGCTTAGGCCAACAGGCCGGCCAGTGCTGGCTCAAGGCCTTCAACGGCTCTAAGAGCAGTTGGAAATCCAACGTCCAACAGCTCTTAAAGCCGTTGGAAGCAGCCAGCAGGGCTATTGCTGACAGTCCTGTCGGTTGTCAGCAGCAGTAGCTGCTGGCTGCTGACCTAGGGCCTAGGCAACAGCCTAGGCGCTAGGCCAATTAAAAAAATTAATTTTTTTAATAAAAAAAATTATTTTTTTAAAAAAAAAATTATTTTTTTTAAATTTAAAAAAACTATAAAACACCCCCCCACCCCCTACCCGACTTGCCCCTCTCTCTCTCTCTCTCTCACTTACTCTCTCTCTCTCTTCCACTCACTTTCTCTCTCTCTCTCACTTACTCTCTCCCTTTCTTACTCTCTTACTATCTCTCTCGCTGCATGACATCGTCCTCCTCAACGCCGGCGTCGTCGACTCAAAGCAAGGCCGAAATGGTGGAGCATAATCGAAGGGCGCCCGTATGGGAGCATTTCGACAAGGTTAAAGTCGACGACGAATACAAGGTGCGGTGCAAGTTATGCTCAAAGTTGTTATCTCTTACCGACAACTCAACACTAGCGCGACACATTAAGTCGTGTTTTGCGAAGCAAGCTCCCGAGTCCAGTTAGGGACAAATATCAGCATCCGGACAAATTTGGACGTACGATCAAGCAATTGTGAGACCTACAAGTGAAAAATGTCATCAGACGTGGGTTGGCATTCAGGCACTACGACAATGATGAGATGACGGAGTACATACACGAAAGGCTTCAGCCCAAATATCAACAGGTAAGTAGATCCACTATTAGACGCGACGCACTTAAATTATATTTTTGATGCAAAACAAGATTTAATAAAAAATTTTGAAACTTTTGAGGGACGTGTGAATTTAACGAGCGACATTTGGAGTAGTAGCGTAAAGGTAGGATTATCTTATATTTGTATCACGGCTCATTGGATCGATCCCGTTTCATGGGAGTTAAATAAGCGCGTAATATGTTTTGAAGGTTTTGAATTTCTGCACACCGATAAGGCTATATATTCGGTAATTATTAAATGTTTGCGTGAATTTAAAATAAAAGATAAAATAATGAGTCTCTCTTTTGATAACGCTATTAATAACAACACTACAATAGAGTGGTTAAAACGTGAATTAAAACAAATGCTCAACGGTGCGTTTTTTCACACTCGATGTGTCTGTCACGTTTTTAATTTAGTTGTACAAGATAGTTTAGAAGCAATAGAATCATATGTTGAAAAATTAGGACTATGCTTATATTTATTTATTGTACCAAACAACGAAGTCAAGATTTTCGAAAATTTGTGATCGCACAAGGTCAAAAATATGTGAAACCTCAATTTGATATGTCTGTAAGATGGAATTCAACATATAAAATGTTAAAAAGAGCGTTTCAATAAAAACACTTCTTATGAAATATTACACTGTCACAAATAATCATGATTTAACTGATAACGATTGGAACGTATTACTGTATTATATAGATTTATTAAAATGTTTTTATAGGGCGACTGTTTTTTTATCGGTTGTGTATTATCCAACTAGCTCGTTAGTAGTTGAAAATTTTGTAAATATCGCGCAAAAATTTAACTATTTTAAGCAACACTCCGGATGGCTTCCTTTAATTGAAGTAATAGAAGAATTTTTTAAAAAATATTATAGAGAATTGTCTCATGTATTTTCATGCGCTGCCGCTTTAAACCCTTTATTCGTTGTAGACGGCGTAAAAAATTTAATAGATGAAATTTGTAACACCCCAAAACTTAGAAGGGGAATCGACGGCGCCGTTTTAGCCAAGTTTGGGTTTTGGAGCAGGCGACACGGGCGTGTCAAGGGCGTGACACGGGCGTGTCAGGGCGTGGTCGACCGCGGAGCCGTGATCGACGTTTTGAGGGTCGACGTTCGTCGAGCTCAGGAATACGGCCTCGGACACGGGCGTGTCCCTGGCCGTGTCCTTCTCGGGCTGTTTGCAGGATTTATTCTGCTAGGCGTGACACGGGTCACGACACGGCCGTGACGGGTCTGACACGGGCGTGTCGAAGGCCGTGTCTTTGGCCGTGTCCTTCTCTGACTGGAAAAATTGGTCAGTGGGGGGCGTGACACGGGTCTCGACATGGGCGTGTCAAAGGCGACACGGGCGTGTCGGAGGCCGTGTCAAAGGCCATGTGCTGGTTTTCGAATTGGTCGAGACGGCGAATGGGTAACACGGCCTGGCATACGGCCGTGTTGCAACCCGTGTTCCGCCCCGTTTTTGTAATTTTAGGCCGAATCGTGGCCGTCCGTTTCTTTGGTATGAGATCAAACGGCTGGGGGCTAGATCTGAGGGATTAAACTCAGGAATAGGGTTTGAAACCCTCACTTTCCTCCTATCTTTATCTCTCTTGATTCTAGAGAGAAGGGAGAGCAAGGAGGAGGAAGAAGGCCAAGATCCGGCCGCCGGCGAAGCTTCGAAGGTCCGTTTCGCGAGCGGAGTTCAGATCCGCGAAGGTGGGAGCGTTGCGGTGGTTTTCAACCGAGCAAATCTTCTCCATGGCTAGGAAGAGGGGACGGAAGGTAACGACACTTCTTCTCTCAGTTTTTAGGATTTAGGATGCATGAATAGCATCACCTTCCTTTCGTATTTTGAGCACTGAATCTCTCACATGAGAGGGATTCGTGTAGCCTAGGTTCAAGAGGGACCTCCAGGTTGAGTATGTTCATCCCGGCATACTTTGCATTAGAGATCCACTCCGTTAGCGGATTAGGCATTGTGGGTGAAGCCGTGGTCTCGACCGTTAGTCCGACCCGGTGATGTTGCATAGCGAGATGTGAGGTTTCGGTAGAAATCCGTTGCGGCAATACGCCATTGTGTGTATGCGTTTTCCCCCTTTAATTGAGTGAGTACTCGTAGTCGGAACCGGACAAGGCTAGCTCCGCTTCTTGCGGTAGATGGTTTCCTTGGAGCACGAAAAAGATACGGTGCGAATGGTGATTGGGGTGGGGAAACCTTTGTTTGTGCTGTGTAAATGCGCGGCTATGTCTCTGTGGTCGGCTGGCTATCCCGTGACGCGCAAGTCATGAGGGGAAAGTGTCCCGGCGAGACTAGCCCCTTGTGTGGGACTGACGAGAATGTCGAGCGGAGGGCAAGCCCGGGCAATGTGGCCATGAGCGGGTGGGGTCCAGCAAGGCTTCTTAGAATCGGTCGGTGTGAGACGGAACCCTGACGTGCGAAGTCAGAATGTGCGGGCAAGCCCGGGGTATATGACCCTTGTGCGGGTGGAGCCTTTGCGAGGTTCCGTGTGACGGCGTGTGTGCCGTTAGGGACATGGTGGTTCCCTTGTGTTTGCGGCTTTAAGCCAATGGGGAAACGGAAGTACCCAGTGTTTGATGTTATGCTAGATGCATACGATCTAGGGTGCCTTGGGTGAAACCCGGGTTGCATTCATGTTGCATAGTAGGCCCTTTCACTTTGTACAAAACATAGAGAACATGTATGCTGTATGAGACATCCAAGCCTGTTTTACCGCTTTATTATATATACTCTTTTGGTATACGAAGTGCTAACTTGCAGGTGGAGTGATACCCCGGGGTCCGTTAGGGACGGCCGGGAGGAGATGTGTTTATTACACAGTAGAGGTCAGCCTTTGCTGACCCACGTTACTTCAAATCCATGCAGGGCAAGGATCGCATGCAGGAGCTAGCGCGCCGGGCGAAAAGCCCTAAGCCTCATGAAGTGTTGTGGTGCTTGACTATTTTCTTTTCCTTGTTTTGTTGCTGTTGTTTGACTATGTCCGGCTTGCATGCCGAGGTAGCCTAGGGGTGCTTGGCACTTTTATATTTGGACTTATATTGTGTAAGGCCTTAAGGTCATTTGATACTCTTCTGTTAGTGGATAACTTCTGTCTGTTAGTGTTCTGTTTCCACTGTGTTTGTCTGGAGTTTTGAGATTGGGTAGTTTTATATCATCTTTTAATACTAAAGCTGTGGCGTCTGTATGTTGTGGGGCCCCGGCCGGGCCCATATTATATGGTCTTTACAGGGGAGGTGTTATAATTTGGTTTTAGAGCTAGGTTCGCGTTTCAATGAGAAGTTTCGCGGTCAAAAGTATAAGTCGAGTCGCGTATAAGAAGTTATCCACATAGGAGTATCGCGGGACCATGAGTGTCCTTGTGTTCGAGTCTTGCAATTAGAGACTGATTTGCGTTTTCTTGCTTGTGTCTAGAGTGCAAACAACGAGGCTGGGACCTCGAGGCCAAGAGAAGAGCTCTCGACAAGTAGTGCGACTGCGCAAGGTCCGCTAGGGATGGGGGTCACACCGGCCGACTTCTGCCGTATGCTTGCAGAAGCGATGGTGGCGGCCCAAGCTGCAGCGACATCACAGGTAGCAGCTCCCGTTGCTCAAGTAGCAACTCCTGCTACCCCGGTCACGGCAGCAACCGTGCCGGTTGAGGAGGCCAGGCGGGCGGAGCCACAGGCCGAGAGAGTGGTTGTCGGGCAGGGGGACCGGCAGATGAAGTACTTTCTGAGTTTCCACCCTCCAACCTTCAAGGGAATCGGCACGCCCACAGATGCAGAGGATTGGTGGGCTAGAATTCAGGAGCTTCTGAGGGCGGCAGAGGCGCCAGAAGAGAAAAAGGCAGAGTTCGCAGCCTTTATGTTGGAGGGAGATGCCAAGTTATGGTGGGTGAGCCACAGTGGCCGGCAGTTTCTAGGACGCACACCGTCCATCGAGGAATTTGGGAATGCCTTCCTGAATAAGTACATTCCCGCCTCAACGAGGCTAGCCCTCCAGAGGCAGTTTCTACATCTAGTGCAGCGAGACAAGTCAGTGGATGAGTATGTTCAGGAATTTAATCGCTTGGGTCGTTATGCAGGGACGACCATGGCAGACGATGAAGAGAGGGACAATCTCTTCTATCATGGATTGAGGGAGAATCTAAGACAACCCCTCATATCGATGAAACGTGCGGGTTTCAACGAATTGGTGGAGGCGGCCAGAATTTTGGAGAGTGACATGGAGCGATCCCAGCGTCGCAAGGGTTTCACACCCAAGCAGGGGGAGGAGAAGAAGCCTGCTCAGTCCAATGGAAAGACGGAAGGGAGCCGATGGAAGAAGAAGCCTTCCCCATATAAGTCGGGCGAGAAAAGTAATTGGACGTCCGGAGGGTCACGCTCTAAGGGATCGCAGACGTGTTACAGTTGTGGCAAGCCAGGCCACATAGCAAGATTTTGTACCCAAGGGGGCGCTGAGCAAGAGCCAAGGCAGGAGCAGACCGTACACTCCGGACCCAGTGCAGCAGAGAAGGGGAAAATGGCGGAGTTAAGTGCTTCCCGGTTTCAACCAGTGCAGCCAAGGGCCTACAACCTTGGGCAGCAGGAAGCAATCCGCCAAATCGATGTGGTGACAGGTATGAGAGTTCAACCTGCATCGTAGATTTCTTCCTTTCAAGCCTTTTTATGTTTGTTGCTTGTGTGTAGGCTTTGTAGTGGTATCTGGGTACCCCGCTAGAGTACTTTTTGATACGGGAGCGTCACACTCCTTCCTTGCGGAAAGTTTCACCCGGAGGATTGGAGTTGAGTCCTTTGCAACGGACTCAGAGTTGAAAGTGCGCATGCCCAATGGGTCGTCTATGACAACCATGGCTAAAGGGTGGATTTGTTGGAGTCTTGAGGGAGTCGACTTCATATTGGTAGCGGCGATCTTGCCGTTGTCCGAGTTCGATGTGATTTTGGGGATGGATTGGCTAGCGGAGCAGCGTGCCAGTATCGACTGTTTGTCCAAAGTGGTAACCCTGAGGGGCGTGGGGAAAGCAGAAGTCAAGTTTGAGGGTCTGCATGGAGTGGCATGTTCCCTAGTTTCGGCACTTCAACTAGTGCGAGCTGTTAACCAGGGGGTGTAACTCTAGTAGCGTTGTTGGAGGTTAGCCTTTCCAGGCTGTCTCTTGGAGAAGTGCCCGTGGTGGCGGAGTTTGGAGATGTTTTCCCTGAGGAGCTACCGGGAGCACCTCCTTGGCGGGAGATTGATTTCTCCATCGAGTTAGTGCCCGAGGCTAGACCGGTGTCACGACCACCCTTTAGGATGGCACCAAAGGAGTTGGCCAAGCTCAAGGTTCAGTTGCAGGAGCTTTTGGAGCAAGGGTATATCAGGCCCAGCTCTTCACCGTGGAGTGCGCCAGTGTTATTTGTAAAGAAGAAGGACGGTAGTATGCGTCTGTGCATAGACTACCGAGAGTTGAACAAATTGACTGTCAAGAATAAGTATCTGATTCCTCGGATAGACGATCTCTTCGACCAGTTGGTGGGATCGGTGGTGTACTCCAAGTTGGACTTAAAGTCCGGGTATTATCAGTTGCGGATTCGTGACGAAGACATACCCAAGACCGCGTTTGGTACGAGGTATGGTCATTTTGAGTTCTCGGTGATGCCGTTCGGGCTGACGAACGCACCGTCCATGTTCATGGACTTGATGAATCGAGTGTTTCGCGAATATTTGGACTGGTTCGTAGTCGTCTTTATCGATGACATATTGGTGTATTCCAAGTCGGAAGCGGAGCACGAGTCGCACTTGCGGATAGTGTTGCAAGTATTGAGAGAGAACCAGCTTTATGCGAAGTTCTCCAAGTGCGAGTTCTGGTTGGAGAAAGTGGCATTTCTAGGCCATGTGATTAGTGGGGATGGGGTGGCGGTAGATCCAACGAAAGTAGAAGCCATCAGAGAGTGGCCAGTTTTGAGGACCGTGGCGGAAGTCCGAAGTTTTCTTGGACTAGCCGGGTACTACCGAAGGTTTGTGGAAAACTTTTCGCGGATAGCTCTAGCCCTCACTTCACTAACTCGCAAGGATCAGAAGTTTGTATGGACTCAAGAGTGCAATGAGGCGTTTGAAACCCTGAAGGAAAGGCTAATGAATTGCGCCGATCCTAAGTCTATCAAAGGGAACCGAAGGGTTCCAGATTTTCAGCGACGCATCCGGATGCGGTTTAGGGTGCGTGTTGGTGCAGCATGGTAGTGTGATAGCTTTTGGGTCGAGGCAGCTGAAGCCTCATGAGAGAAATTATCCCGTCCATGATTTGGAGTTGACGGCGGTAATTTTTGCTTTGAAGTTGTGGAGGCACTACGTTTATGGTGCAAAGGTGGAGATCTTCACGGACCACAAGAGTCTGAAGTATCTCCTAGATCAGAAGGACCTAAATATGCGGCAGCGTAGGTGGGTCGAGTTCCTTGGGGACTACGAGGTGGCGATTCAGTACATGCCAGGGAAAGCCAATGTGGTGGCAGATGCTTTGAGTAGGAAATACTCGGGGCAAGGAAATTGGATTGAAGCTCATGATGAGCGGTTAAGGCGGGACTGGGAGTCCCTTGGTTTGGAATGTGTGGCAAGAGGCGAGTCTAGCGTGACTCGACTAAATTGGATTGAGATGCAGAGTGACTTATGCGATCGTATTCGGGAAGCGACCCATGTAGATGCGGAGTTCCAACCTTTCGTGGAGGAAGCTCTAAAGGGCGAGGGTAGCGCCTGGGAGATGGTTGATGGGATTCTGAGGAAGGGCGGAAGGATTTGTGTACCGCAGTTCGGCAAGCTCCGCGAGGAGTTGATGTTTGAGGCCCACTTCACTAAGTACTCCATTCACCCGGGTAGTATAAAGATGTACTTGGACTTCAAGAAGTCCTATTGGTGGCCTGGGATGAAGCGGGACGTAGCTTTGTGTGTGAGTCGGTGCCAAACATGTCCCTTGGTGAAGGCCGAGTGTTAGAAGCCGGGCGGGTTCTTGAAGCCTCTTCCAATCCCCGAATGGAAATTTGATGACATCTCCATGGATTTTGTGCATGGGTTGCCTAGATCGCAGCAGGGTAATGATGCCATTTGGGTGATTGTGGACCGCTTGACCAAAGTGGCACATTTCATCCCAAACCGGAAGGAGGACGGTGTGGAAAAGTTGGTGGAGTTGTACGTCCGCAATATTGTACGACTCCATGGGATTCCGAAGAGTATAGTCAGCGACCGGGATGGACGTTTCACGTCTAAGGATTGGCGGTTGGTGCAGAAGAGCTTGGGCACAAAACTCAAGTTCAGTACGGCTTTTCATCCTCAAACCGATGGGCAAACTGAGAGAACGAACCGTACTTTGGAATATATGCTAAGGATGTGTACTCTCGACTTCGGCAAGAAGTGGGAGGATCACCTCTTCATGGTGGAGTTTGCTTATAACAATAGTTACCAAGCTAGTATCAAGATGGCGCCATACGAAGCTTTGTATGGGAGGCGGTGTCGAACACCGATGTCTTGGACAGAGGCGGGAGACACCAAGCTTTTGGGGAAAGAAGTGGTAGCCGACGCTAGTGAGCTAGTGCGGACCATCCAAGAGCGCATGAAGGTAGCTCAAGATCGGCAGTCGAAGTATTTCAATGCTCTCCACAGGCATGTGGAATTTGCTGTGGGCGACTGGGTGTATCTTAAGATCAAGCCGTTCAAAGGCATTTCGCGAATTCGCCGACTCAAGAAGCTGAATCCGAGATTTTTGGGACCATTCAAGGTCATCGAGCGAGTGGGAGAGGCAGCGTGCCGGTTGGCATTGTCCACAGAGCTAAGTGGATTGCATGACGTTTTTCACGTCTCCGTCCTGAGGAAAGCGTTGTTAGAAGCCAGCGTGGTGATTGAGCCGACGGCGGTGCCGGTAGAGGAAGACTTGAGAACGCGAGTTCGTCCAATCGGGATAGAAGACTCAGAGGTTCGGCAATTGCGGAACAAGGAGGTCAGACTCGTAAAGGTCCGTTGGGACAACTGTGGCTGCGAGGAGCTCTCATGGGAGCGAGAGCAGGCCATGCTGGAGGAGTACCTCGAGCTCTTCTCCTCAGGTACCGTTTAGTTTTGTTTACCTTCCATGTTTTAAATTTCGGGACGAAATTCTTGTAAGGGGGGAGAATTGTAACATCCCAAAACTTGGAAGGGGAATCGACGGCGCCGTTTTAGCCAAGTTTGGGTTTTGGAGCAGGCGACACGGGCGTGTCAAGGGCGTGACATGGGCGTGTCAGGGCGTGGTCGACCGCGGAGCCGTGGTCGACGTTTTGAGGGTCGACGTTCATCGAGCTCAGGAACACGGCCTCGGACACGGGCGTGTCCCTGGCCGTGTCCTTCTCGGGCTGTTTGCAGGATTTATTCTGCTAGGCGTGACACGGGTCACGACACGGCCGTGTCGGGTCTGACACGGGCGTGTCGAAGGCCGTGTCTTTGGCCGTGTCCTTCTCTGACTGGAAAAATTTGTCGGTGGGGGGGCGTGACACGGGTCTCGACACGGGTGTGTCAAAGGCGACACGGGCGTGTCGGAGGCCGTGTCAAAGGCCGTGTGCTGGTTTTCGAATCGGTCGAGACGGCGAATGGGTAACACGGCCTGGCACACGACCGTGTTGCAGCCCGTGTTCGGCCCAGTTTTTGTAATTTTAGGCCGAATCGTGGCCGTCCGTTTCTTTGGTATGAGATCCAACGGCTGGGGGCTAGATCTGAGGGATTAAACTCGGGAATATGGTTTGAAACCCTCACTTTCCTCCTATCTTTATCTCTCTTAATTCTAGAGAGAAGGGAGAGCAAGGAGGAGGAAGAAGGCCAAGATCCGGCCGCCGGCGAAGCTTCGGAGGTCCGTTTCGCGAGCGGAGTTCAGATCCGCGAAGGTGGGAGCGTTGCGGTGGTTTTCAACCGAGCAAATATTCTCCATGGCTAGGAAGAGGGGACGGAAGGTAACGACACTTCTCCTCTCGGTTTTTAGGATTTAGGATGCATGAATAGCATCCCCTTCCTTTCGTATTTTGAGCACCGAATCTCTCACATGAGAGAGATTCGTGTAGCCTAGGTTCAAGAGGGACCTCCGGGTTGAGTATGTTCATCCCGGCATGCTTTGCATTAGAGATCCGCTCCGTTAGCGGATTAGGCATTGTGGGTGAAGCCGTGGTCGCGACCGTTAGTCCGACCCGGTGATGTTGCATAGCGAGATGTGAGGTTTCGGTAGAAATCCGTTGCGGCAATACGTCGTTGTGTGTATGCGTTTTCCCCCTTTAATTGAGTGAGTACTCGTAGTCGGAACCGGACAAGGCTAGCTCCGCTTCTTGCGGTAGATGGTTTCCTTGGAGCACGGGAAAGATACGGTGCGAATGGTGATTGGGGTGGGGAAACCTTTGTTTGTGTTGTGTAAAGGCGCGGCTATGTCTCCGTGGTCGGCTGGCTATCCCGTGATGCGCAAGTCATGAGGGAAAAGTGTCCCGGTGAGACTAGCCCCTTGTGTGGGACTGACGAGAATGTCGAGCGGAGGGCAAGCCCGGGCAATGTGGCCATGAGCGGGTGGGGTCCAGCAAGGCTTCTTAGAATCGGTCGGTGTGAGACGGAACCCTGACGTGCGAAGTCAGAATGTGCGGGCAAGCCCGGGGTATATGACCCTTGTGCGGGTGGAGCCTTTGCGAGGTTCCGTGTGACGGCGTGTGTGCCGTTAGGGACATGGTGGTTCCCTTGTGTTTGCGGCTTTAAGCCAATGGGAAAATGGAAGTACCTAGTGTTTGATGTTGTGCTAGATGCATACGATCTAGGGTGCCTTGGGTGAAACACGGGTTGCATTCATGTTGCATAGTAGGCCCTTTCACTTTGTACAAAACATAGAGAACATGTATGCTGTATGAGACATCCAAGCCTGTTTTACCGCTTTATTATATATACTCTTTTGGTATACGAAGTGCTAACTTGCAGGTGGAGTGGTACCCCGGGGTCCGTTAGGGACGGCCGGGAGGAGATGTGTTTGTTACACAGTAGAGGTCAGCCTTTGCTGACCCACGTTACTTCAAATCCATGCAGGGCAAGGATCGCATGCAGGAGCTAGCGCGCCGGGCGAAAAGCCCTAAGCCTCATGAAGTGTTGCTGTGCTTGACTATTTTCTTTTCCTTGTTTTGCTGCTGTTGTTTGACTATGTCCGGTTTGCATGCCGAGGTAGCCTAGGGGTGCTTGGCACTTTTATATTTGGACTTATATTGTGTAAGGCCTTAAGATCATTTGATACTCTTCTGTTAGTGGATAACTTCTGCTTGTTAGTGTTTTGTTTCCGCTGTGTTTGTCTGGAGTTTTGAGATTGGGTAGGTTTTATATCATCTTTTAATACTAAAGCTGTGATGTCCGTATATTGTGGGGCCCCGGCCGGACCCATATTATATGGTCTTTACAGGGGAGGTGTTACAAAATTAACGTTAACTTGGACATAAATTTAAGTTTTGATAACGTTGACGACGTTGGTACTATTAAATTTAATTCTGTTTTTACCGAATGTTTTAATTATTACGACAACTTATATGACTCACAACCTTTATAAGAAATAACGCAATCTAGGACAAAAGATTCTTTTACAAATAAAATTTTAGAATTAGCTTCCAAGAAAAAAAAGCACGCACATCGAGTAGTTTAAACAAATTAGACTTGTATACAAAAACACAATTTCGTGATTTTATGACTATAGAAGAGATCGAAAACTTCGATATCTTAAAATGGTGGAAAGGTAAAGCTAATACCTATCCTATTTTGGCATGTATAGCCCGTGATTTATTAACAATTCAAGCTAATATAGTAGCTTCAGAGTCCGCTTTTTCTCTTAGTGGCAGGATTTTGAACAAGCGGAGGAGCCGACTAAATGAAGAATCACTGGAACTATGCATCTGCTACAAGGATTATTTGGATGTTATGAATAGAAAACATCATATTTCATCGTTGGAGGAGAGCTCGGAAGAAATTGAAGAGGAGATGCACAACCTTAATTTGTAAAAGTGTAATTTTCTTTTTTATTATTATTAAAAATAATAAATTCCATGTTTTTCCTAATTTTATTTTGTAAAAGTGTAATTTTGATTTTTTTTAATTTCAATATTAATAAAAAAAAATTATTCGCTTTTTTATTTAAATGCATAATAATTTAATTGTTTAATAATTTAAATTAATTTAATTTTTGAAAAATAATATGGGCCCGGAACGGCTCGAGCCCCATCCCGGGGTCAAAGCCCGAGGCTGATAAAGGAAGGGCCCGGGCTCGGCCCGGTTTGCAAAAGCTCTGGCCCGATCAGGCCCAGTCCGGGCCGGCCCGATCGGACCTTTTGGACACGAATACTAAAGAGTCAAATTTTTTACTCAGATGAATCATTTGTTTTTCCTCTTTACTCTCCTAGCTAGACTTCTCTTAATTTAAAAGTAAAGTTGCTACCCCTTTGATAGAATTTTCTGGCATATATATATGAACTTAATCAAATTACATATACTTGATGTTCCACTTTAATTCACTTCACATGACTTATTTTTTCCAATTCGGTACACTTACATTTTCATTCACAAGTTGTGAAGACTTGATAGCTAATGTTACGTGCCCTTTCTCATTTGCAGGGTATTGAAGATGTCCCATATGTTGTTAATATTTGCATAAACAAAAGATTTAGCGTGGATGGAGCTCTGGCACGAAAGTTGTTATTTGCTAGAAGAACCTAAGATTCAACAAATGATGCTGACGAAGATAATTTTCTTTATTCATTATAGTGTTTTCACTTACATTGAGTTTAATTAGATATGAAAGCTTCATTGGTCTATTGGACTGCCACATCATCTTAAATCGTTAAAAATTTAACAAAAATTAGTGAAGAGACCCATTTTTAAGACAAATATGAAAAAAATATTAATTCAGTTGCCTATTTCAAATTAGCCGAAAGTTAATGGATTCGGGGGAGGTAAAGTGCACTCGCCGCACTTTACCGTAAAGTGCGGGCATCCAACGGTTCGCGTTGGATGTCCGCACACATCTTAAAACGGGCTGAGATGTACTCACTTTGAGATGTGTGTTGGCATCCACGCGGGCCGTTGGATGCCCGCATTTTATCGGAAAGTGCAGGGATGCACTTAACTCCCCCCGAGTCTGTTTATAAGTAGCTCAGTAAAGTGGTCATCTACTTCCATCTTTCTCAATTTTATATTCTTTAAGGGTTCAAACACAAAAAAAGACAATTTTTTCTAAAATGCATTTCAAACATTCTAATATTCCAAATTTATTAAAAAGAGGAAAAACAATTAAAAGCCTCTTATCTTGGACTGCAACACACAAGACCAAGAGAAACATGAGAGAAAAAGAGAGGATCCGGTAATTCCACAAGACTTTTTGTTGGTGTCATGAGTGAAGATTGAATTAATACCTCTCAATTTTGAAACATTTGCAAGGGTGGTCGGTAGAATGTGTGGTTAGAAAGCCTATAGTGGTTATGGCTAAGTTCTTGCTTATTAGACATGGAAAAATATATATTTGAAATAATATATATAGATAAATTAAATACGATGTTACAATTAAATATCTGGTTTTAAATAAGTTAAAAAGTCACATGCTTAAACTATTAATTTAATTTGTTTGCAACTTCAAAATTTAATTACACAATTAAAATGCAAAGGAAAGGAAAATAACTGGGTATGAATAATATTTATATTATTATATTTATATATGAAATAAAATATAACAATCAGCAAAGCAAATAACATAAGCAACTATTGCTCAGTGCTGAAATTAGTCTGCAAATAATAGCCCCGTTGAAAAAAAAACACCAAGTCTGCTCAGATTTGAAACTTTTCGTGTAACCCCGTGGCAAAGACTTAAGGCTCCGTTTGCCACGGTGATGGCGGTCGTAAACACGGGGTTAAACCATCATTCGTTAAGGAACACCTAGCAAACATCATTCCTTTGAACATAAAAGTGAATGTAATTTTTTAGATGGGTGTTAACGAATGACAATTTAACCCTCATATTCATGACTGCCGCCACCGTGCCAAACAAAACCTTTACATGACAAGTCAAGCAGTTATTCATTACATAATATTATGTAAACACTGTCCATTTCCCAAGGTGAGCTCAAGAAGAATGCAGCTCATAACCTCTAAACTCTAAATCCTAAACTCTAAAGCATAAATCAAAGCACGAGCGCAGCAAGCCTCCTTACAAGCTTCCTCCCGCCGCAGGTGAGACAAAAAGCCTACATGGCCGAGCAGTGGATCATAGATCTGACCAAACAGCTGGAAAGCCCGCTGTCGTGGACGTTAGGAAGGTATGGAGGCAGTGGGGGCTAGCGTCAGCGGCGGTGGGGGGCTCAGCGGCGGCGTGCTCAGCTGTGGCGGGCACGGGCAAGGTGGGGTTTCCGAGGAAACCTTGCTATTATCTTTCATCATGATAATATCTGGTAAGTTTCTACTCAGCCGGAACATAATCACGAGATTCCAGCTCCAAGAGGCCGCGCGTCGTATCCAAATGCGACCTAAATACAAGGTAGATACCATCTCCCCTCTTGTCACCGGTGGAGTAGGCACCGCCTCCCTCGCTTGCTCGGGAGGTTTCTGGTCTAGAAGGTGCACCATCGGCAGGGGCGGCTCTTGTGGAGGAGCCGAACAGCAGAACGGTGGTGGGCAGTGCTTTGGCCAGGAGTGGGGAGAAGCCTCAATTGTAAGTTTGTACTCCGCTGCTGGCCGGACTCATTTAAGCTATTTGTTTTTCTAAATGTAGTTTGCAATTATACTTTTTTTAATTTTTATTTTGCATTTTATTTGGGTAATAGAAAATGACATTGTAAGTTAAGCAAATGTTGTTTGTTTGAATTTATTTTGCTTTATTGAAGTTAAGCGCTTGGACTAATGGAGGGGTTTCTGGATTGGAGCTTATTATGAGGAGAATGGTGGTGCAGAATTCCTTCTCCCTGCTCTTGAGGATTTGCACTTGGGAGAGAAATATGGTTGTGTGGTGGTGAAATCCTCAAGGACAAATTTCCACAATAGCCTCCATATAAACTGAAAGTATAGGAATTGCCCTCTTTTAAAAACCATTCTCAGAATGGCCTCCTTTGGCAGCACATGGGACCCAGCAAGCAGTTTTTGTCGGCTGATATTTTGCCTGGACCCTTGAAATGGCCACGTGCTTTCAACTTTGTTCATAATAGCTGCATTTAATGCATTTTCTTGTGGTTTATAATTATAGACAGACAATTAAAATCTACAAAACTCCTTTATGTCTTCTACCTAGCTACCTCCCACTAATTAATTCTTGCTCGAAGATCAAACAATTGGATGGAGCGAATAAAATTTAAATAAAATTAAAACTCATACGCAAGCCTTGATTGGTGTGGTTAGATATGAGGGCATATGTTTTCTTTTATAGACTCCTGAGCTTGCTGAAAAAAGATTCTAAGCAGTGTGGGACTAAACATTATACACATTTTAAATATATTAAAACCAGCTGCGAGCACATGGGGAATTTTGGCACTTAACACCCTTCAATTGAGGGTGTTTGACACATTGCACCCCAAGATTCAAATTTTGGCAATTTCCGATCAAGCACATTTAATTTTTACAGATGAAATTTTTTGTTAATTTTATTTCCTAAAGTTACACTTACTGAAATAAACGTCCGACCTCACCTAAGGAACATCATCCACTTTATTGTTCAAAATTAGTTGAGTGCACTCAACGCCTGGCTTGAGTGTGCACTCAGCGCCTGTCCAGGCGTTGAGTGTGCAACATTGCTAGTTTCCGGTGCAAATTTGAACTAGCACGTAGCCAAAAAATTTGATTTGCACCGGAAACTAATGGCAATAATTAACATTAAGGCTCAATTTGGGGGAACTTATTTTCACCGGTCAAGCCGTTACGATCGCATGAACCGGACCTTAATTAAGGTTGGGTTATTTGGACTGAATATTGCTTGATCATGGAGATTAGGGCTCCGTTTGGAACGGTGGTGGCGGTCATGACCATGAAGGTTAAATTGTCATTCGATAACGCCCTCCTAAGGAACTTCATATATTTTTACGTTCAAACGGATGATGTTTGTTAGGTGATCTTTAATGAATGACGGTTTAACTTATACATTTACGACCACCACCGTCATGCCAAACGGAGCCTAAGACTCTGTTTGAAACGGCGGCGGCGGCCATGAACACGGTGGTTATGAACTATCGTTCGTGAATGCCCAGCCTCACCTTAAGGCACTTCATCAATTTTCATGTTTATTTTGATTCCTCCTTATAAATTAATCAATTATTAATGTATTAATATCATGGTTATTTAAAATTTAAAAGTGCTGCCACATTTAAATTCCCAGAATTAAGCATGCTATTAATTCATGGTTATTTAATTTAGTTTATAAGCCCACAAAAACTGCTTGTTGGGTCCCATGTGCTGCCAAAGGAGGCCATTCTGGGAATGGTTTTTAAAAGAGGGCTATTCCTATACTTTCAGTTTATATGGAGGCTATTGTGGAAATTTGTCCAATCTTCAACAAGGTGGATTTATAATCTTTTGTATGTGGGAGGTGCGTTGTATTGCACCGTGCAGTGCAGCACATCCAATGACTGTGAGTGCATCCATTTTGCGCACGCATCTCGGTGCGAGTGCTGATGCACTGACAGCCATTGGATGGCGCATTGCACGGTGCCCCCCCTTGCGGTTAAGCAAGTGTAAAAATTTATGTGGGAAACTGAAACTGAGGTTGCAGGAATACTCAATCACAACCGATGACAAGTAAAATTCAGCAGCAACAACAGCACAAGAGTTTTCAATTGAAATTAACTTCTTTTACAAGGCGAGGTATACATTGAAAGAAATTATTACAATGCAACCAGAGAAACAAAAAAATTACCACAAGAAGTAAATCACGCGGACAGAATTATGTAACCGCACAAGACGCTTAACCATCAGCCGAGTCCGCCGAGACCGCCGAAGCCGCCTATTCGCAGCTAACCGCGCGAACTGCTATTATTGCAATGTTGAAGGAAGCCGAACAGAACTGAAAGTGAGGGGATAAGTTGTGAACTACTCTAGAGGGGGGGTGAATAGAGTATTCAAATTTTATGAATAACTAGTCAGCTCCCTTGGAGTTTATTTGCGGAATAAAATAATCTGATACTAGAACCCTAAGAGCCTAACACAGTGACGTGCACAAGTGAGAGTGTTAACTGAGATTCCAGTTTAACTCTAAACCTATCACAGCAACTAGCAATCCTAGGTAGTTCTATCACAGCCACAGCATAAACAATTAAACAAAAACAGCTAGAGAGACACAGGATATATAGTGGTTCCCTCTTAATAGGTACTCCACTCTTCTACCACCCTGGTAGGAATCCACTACAGGTTTTTGCTAAGGTGCCCTGCCACCAATGATCTGATTCAGGTAGATCAAACAGACCCTTTGAGCTTTTGATAAGGATGCTCAACCACAGGTTGTTGATAAGGTGCCCTGTCACCAATGTTCACTTTTGAAGAGGTGTGAAAACTCTTTTACAAAGGGGTTGAGAGGGTTAGATTGTCTTCTGTGTTGTTAATACAGATTAGAGAAGACTTGTGGATTCTCTAAAGAATCAAAGTCTCCCCTGGCTCAGTGGAAGTCCAGGGAAAGCCTTTGCTTCAGGATGAAGGAGTTTCAGATATACTGAAACTAAATCCTCAGAGATCTGTAGACTGATTTTTATCAGGTCTTCAGATTCTGGAGCACGTGAAGCAGATCTGGAGCTCTTTCTGAAGTCTTGAAAGCTCTAAGCAAATGCTCAGGAGACTTGTGAATGAAAAAAATTTCTTTGAACTTTTGCTTCAGGAAAGCTTTTCTTCTTCGTTTTGTGAGATGGTGAAGAGTTGCTCTAGAGATGCTTGAGAGAAAGCAGCACAAAAAAATCTCTCTGTATCTGAGTCTTCTCCTTTTTCTGAGAAAAGAATCTCTCTTAAATATGTCTTCTCATTTTTTTTCTTTTGGAACGGCTCTATTGATTTGAATACTCGAGCCCTGCAACAGATTATCTCAAAATAGAATATAGCAATAGGAATAGAATGACCTATTAGCTTGCTGTCAGTCCCAATAAGGAAATAAATGAATAGGAGAATATCTCAGCATAAAGACTTATCATTCTTGGAAATAGCATACACCGCCAACGGCTAGAATACAGCCTGGCAATATAGTTTGTATAATAAGACAAAAATGCTTTATCAAAATACGAAATCCCGTAATTTATGCTTAATATATTTGGTAAGTAATTCATTTGAATTTAAGCCATAAATTAGCAAAAACATTCTTCAGAAAATCTTTCTAACCACACGCTAAAACACTTGGAAATAAACCAAGGAATAAAATGAGTGCAAATGAAAAAGGCAGACAGAAATCGTCGACCAGGAGTTCGATGATCGTCGACCAAGCTAACAGATCGTCGACAGAAAGCAGAAATCTGTCGACACAGAAATCGTCGACCAGACATCGTCGACCAGCTCAAGATATCGTCGACGACTAAGGCAAAAGATCTGTCGAGACAGAAATCGTGAAGCAAGAATACGATCGTGGAACTGCTGATGGCAGATCGTCGACCAACCTTCAGAGCATAATAAACTTGCTCTGAGATCGTCGACCATCGGTCGACGATAATTGTCTTGACTTCAACGATTCAATAGCCCTGCTATCGTCGACCAATGATCGACGATCGCGAGGCCTCGTTCGACGATGGTCGAACGGAAAAAGCCTTAACCAAAGAAATATATCTAGAACATCTAGCCTAAGCTCTAGGTCAGTTATAAACTGTCCTAGGGAAACTGAACAAGGCCTAATCATGATCATATATAGTTATATGGATCAAGAGGGGCCGGAAAGGGATTACATAAGCCAAATCACATCCAGGGTACCAACAATCTCCCCCTATTTGGGTTATGTTATCCAATCCGATCTAAAACTAAAGCACACAATATCAAGAGCAGAGATTAACCAAAAATTTAAATCACAGGCAATCCACAGAAAAACATAAAAGCATAAATCAGCAGAACTATAAAGTATCAAGCAGATTTATCTGAGGTTTTAGCATCAGATGATCTCTTAGAGATTACAGCTGGTTTGAAGATAATTTCTCTGTTTGGATTTGCTGCTTGTCTTTTGGATAGCATTAGATCGTGTTCACCAATAATTTTCTTTTCAGCATAGCTTGGCAAAACTGCAGCAGGGTGCAACTTCATGTATTCTTCAGAATTAAAAATTTCAGAGTTGACTTGAATTTTGCTGAGTTCCTTTTCTCTGAATTTAGACATAGTTGTATATGCTGTAGGGTCTAGACCTTGTGCTTTGGCTCTCTCCATCATGCTTAGAGCAATAGATTCCTTAAATCTTGCCATAGAGGCAATTCTTTCAGTTTCAGTCATGTCTGATGGAGAGGGTGGTCTGTCAGTATCAGCTTGAGCTGCAATCTCCATGTTCCTTTGAAGAGCTGTGGCTAATTTGCTTGAGTCAAGAGGAATCTGTGCAGCCTTCTTAGGATTAGTTTCAGTATATAGAGATCTTGGAGGAGCAAGTTCATTGAACTTCTTGTGGGATTTCTCGGAATAGACCACTCTTTTTTCTTTCATTTCCTTTATTTGTTCCATGGGAACATTTTCATTTCTTTTTCTTCCTTGTCCTGATACATCTTGGCCTCCCTGGCTTTGGTTACTCCTTCTCTGGTAGGACTGAAAGGTGTTAGAGCTGGCTGATCTTGCAGATGGGGCAGAAGAGAGACTTCCAGAGGCTCCAGCACCAGGAGGTGGAGGAGGACCTCTGGGGGGGAATTTCTGAATAGGAGTGTCATATCTTTTTGATCTCTTCTTCTCTCTTGTCTGATTCTTTGAGAGCCTCATCCAGGGTCGAAATTCTTTGCTCTTGGGATCAATTCCCTTCAGAATGAAATAGGGAACATCCTTGTCTGGATTGACAGTAGGAGGAGCAGATGCTTTCCTTTTCTTGGATACAGCCTTTTTCTTTTTCTGGGAGCTATCAGAATCCTCAGAGTCATCATCATCAGAGGAGTGAGATGAGGTTCTGCCAGCATAATCATCAAAGTCTAGGTTTGAGATATCCTTGGCAGTTATAGCCTGTTCAGCCTTCTGCTTCTCTCTATCTTCTCTTTCTCTTGCTTCCTCAATGGCATCTTGCTCAAGGAGGGCATCAAGATCAACATTTGGAGTGCTCTTCCAGAGTTCTGATTTAGGATACAAGTTAGGAACTATCCTGGGGACCAGTTCTGCAGTAGAAGGAATGGATAGAGGATAGGTAAGGATAGGAGGAGAAAAGATGATAATATCTGCAGGGGCAGATGCTTTTTCTAGAGAGATGGCTAGGGAATCCAGATGATAATTAGCCAACCCTTCAATGTACTCAGAGGCAATATTCTCAGCCACAAAGGCTATAAATTGTTCTAGGTTTAGAGTACCTGAGCTTGATTCCTTTTCAGTCATCTTGGAGGCTTTTTCTGGTAAATCTAGCACAACCTCAGCTTCTTCAGCAGCAGCAGCAGCAGCGTTGATTTTGCCTACATATAAAGAAAGATAGGTTAACAACCAAGTGGGAATAAAATATTCCCCCCAAGGTGAACAACAACAGGTAATTGATAGAGTTACCTGAAGATCTACACAGGATACCACTTTGCATCTAGGAAGGAGGTTATAATTCCTTCTAGATGTTTAGCGACATCAGGGATAGACACCTCTGCAAGGCACACGAGGAGTGCTATACAGGAAAAGAAGAGAGAGTCCTTGATCAAGGGGTCATCAAGGTACTCAGGTCTATAAGAGACCATTTTCTCATGAAAAGAAGGAACAAGAGGAGTAGATGTGAGTGAGGACTCACAGTCTAGGTTAAGATAGGATTCCAAATCTTCAATGGAATTTGCAGCATCATCTTGCAATACTGATGCAGGATCATCAGCAGTTGAGATGGGATAGGAAGGAATAAGAAATTAACTCCAAGTTGGAGTGAATTAATTAAAAACTTAAATAAAACTATACCATCTGGTTGAGCAGTAGCATTCTCAAGTTGTTGAACCACTACTTCTGAGTCAGTAGTGTTTATTGAAACTTTTTCACACAAGTCCATAAGGACTTCCTCATTATTTTTCTCTGGGAGATCTTCATCAGAGGCTAGATTCACTAGGGAGTGAATGTCTTTGTTAGATAAAGATATCAATTTAAAATCCTGATTATAACCTTTAGAGGAAGTGTTTTTACCTTCTGATTGCTCTAGATCTTTCATTAGAAACTGTCTCTGGAAACTCTTGATGATCTTCTACAATTGCTGTGAGGGGAAGAGAAGAGTTGTCCTGAAGGGCCAAGGCATCACCTGAGACCACTTCAACAGACATCTCCCCCTGCATGACTTCAGTGGGGACTGGAGTCATGCATCTTACTGAAGAGGGCTCAGCAGAGGGTGGAAATGATTTGATGGCTTCAGTAAGGGCTTTGATGGATGCAATGAGAGGGGCATTGGCAGCCTCAATCATTTTTTGTATGGATGGAGTGATGAGCTCTACAATTTGTGCAAGCAATTCAGGAGTTATCTGAAATGCTGAGGATGTAGAGGTGGATGGAATGGAAGCAGTATGATCTACCACATGATCAAATGAATCATGTGGAGATGGGTGAACATCAGCATGAGTGTGGGATTCATGTTGAGATAAGTGTGTGAGGATGGTAGCAGTGACCATGTCAACACTGGCTGCGGCTGCCAGATGTTGTGGTATGGGTGACTGGGGTGGAGATGCATGTAAGATGGAAGATGCATGTTGTGGTGGCACTGTAGATTGTGTGGAGGGTAATGCAGGAGATGAGGATGCAGGGATAAAGAGAGAGGATGAAGGGATTGCTGAGCCTTCCCCAGCAAGCTGGAGAGTGGCTAAATCAGCCCTTGTGTCTGATGGAGGGTTAGGATCAACCCTGGCTGACTTCTTGATAACTCTCTGAGATTTCTTGAACAGAGAGGGGTCCAACCTCTTGCTGGCGTTGACTGCGGAGGGTGCAGAAACAAGCAGCAGGGGTGCTTTCACATATAGAAACACACCCAACACCCTGGCGAGGTTTACTTCTTTCTGATTGTTCTTTCTCCTTATTAGTTCAAACAGAACTTTTCCCCAGGCAATCTGCGTCTTATTCACCAACACTGACATTAAGGCAAATTGTTGCCTGTTGATGTTGTCGTGAGCAGAGTGCTTTCCCAAAACGACCTTGCCTACCAGGTCTGCCAGAAACTTGTACTCTGGAGACAGGTTTATTTTCAGCAGCTTAGCTGGAATACCCTCAGCATGGCCCATCACGGTTAGCATGCGGCCATATTCTTCTGAATTTTGCTCATAGTCCTCAGTACCGGTTGGTAGACCAAACAACTCAGTCAGAACTTCAGGAGTCAGAATGACCTCCTCTCCATTTATCTTTCCAGTCATCGCTTCGTCGCTGGAGGACGAGGTATATACCCATTCTCGAATCTCTGGTATATGAATCTTTGGTGAGAATGACATAAATTTCTTTAGCCCTTGATCTTCACACAACTGCAGAATGTCTTGGATGGGTTGATCACATCGGCTGAAAGAATCGAAGTCGACACAGAAGCCAGTGTCGAACTTCATTCCGAAGAGAACTGCTGAAGGAATCGCCATTAGATTGAAGAGAGAATGACGAATCGAGATGCAAGGCAGGGGAGAAGAGAATCGCGCGGGATTAGAGTTCGAGAGCGAATTCTAAGCCAGAAGATGGAATATGAAAAGACGGAGCGGAAGGACGACGATCTCCAGACCTAAATCGACTATCAGATATAAATCTGCGATCGTCGATCCGGAATAAAATCGGTCGTCGAACAATGACCGACGATAGTCAATATTTGACTAATCGATAATCATTGAACTACTACAAGCAATCACCACGATCGTCGATCAATATATGTTGGTCGACGATTCTCCACACAGCACAGAAAATCTGTCGTCGACCACTGGTCGACGATAGATACCTAAGGAGAGATCGTTGACCAGTTGATCGACGATTTCTGCCTTACTACCGAACGAGCTGTCGTCGACCGTTGGTCGACGATAGTTCTGACCTGGTCGAAGATCGTCGAGCAGTCGTTCGACGATTTTAGACAGAAAACAAAACTAACCAAATTTTCACTACTCTGAACCATTAATCATACCAAGCTGGTTCAGGAAGAACAAATGCCTTTGTTCATCAAGGGGCTTAGTGAAAATAACTCCTCTCTGCAGGTCTGTGGATATAAATTCCATTGCTATCTTGTTCTTTTCCACATTATCTCTCAGAAAATGATGTCTAATCTCAATGTGCTTGGTCCTAGAATGGTGTACAGGATTTTGAGCAATTGATATTGCACTGGTACTGTCACACAGAATTTTTGTTTTTGAGTGTGTGTACCCATAATCCACTAGCTGATTTTGAATCCACAGAATCTGTGAACAACAACTAGCCGCTGCTATATACTCAGCCTCAGCAGTTGAAGTAGACACAGATGCCTGTTTCTTACAAAACCAAGAGACAAGTCTCTCTCCCAGGAACTGACAGGTCCCTGAGGTGCTTTTCCTGTCAACTCTACAACCAGCATAATCAGCATCTGAATATCCAATTAATTCAAATCTTGACTCAGCTGGGTACCACAGTCCTAAGTTAGGGCATCCCTTAAGGTATCTCAAGATCCTCTTGAGAAGAGTTAAGTGAGATTCCTTTGGGTTGACCTGAAACCTAGCACATAGGCATGTAGCAAACATTATGTCAGGCCTACTTGCAGTCAAGTACAGTAGGGAACCAACAATGGCTCTATAGTTCTTTTGATCAACAGACTTGCCATTGACATCAGAATCAATAACTGCATTTGAGGCCATAGGTGTGCTCATTGATGAAGTATCAAACATTCCAAATCTTTTAACCGGCTCTCTGGCATATTTTGATTGAGAAATGAAGATGCCATCATCACACTATTTCACTTGGAGACCAAGGAAATAGGATAACTCACCCATGCTGCTCATCTCAAACTTAGAGTGCATTAGTTCAGAGAACCTCTTGCATAGTTTGGGATCAGTGGACCCAAATATAATGTCGTTTACATAGATTTGAACTAACAGTTGTGAATCCTTATGATGTCTAATAAATAGGGTTCTATCTACTACACCTCTCACAAACTTGTGTTCTAGAAGGAAATTTGCTAAGGTCTCATACCAAGCTCTAGGAGCTTGCTTAAGTCCATATAGAGCCTTTTGGAGTTTGAACACATGAGTGGGTAAGGTTGATGAAACAAACCCTGGTGGTTGTTCAACAAACACTTCTTCCTTTAAATCTCCATTGAGGAAGGCACTCTTCACATCCATTTGGAAGACCTTAAATTTCTTATAGGCAGCATAGGCTAGGAAAATCCTAATGGCTTCTAGTCTAGCTACAGGGGCAAAAGTCTGATCATAATCTATGCCTTCCTCCTGTCTATAGCCTTGAGCTACTAGCCTAGCCTTATTCCTAACTACTATGCCTTGGGCATCAAGCTTGTTTCTAAACACCCACTTGGTGCCTATGATCAGTTGGCCTCTTGGTCTTGGAACCAAAGTCCAAACTCTACATCTTTCAAACTGGTTAAGTTCCTCTTGCATGGCTATAATCCAGTGTGGATCAAGCTCATCATCTTTAATGGTTAGGGGCTCAACCTGAGAAAGGAAACAAGCAAACATCACATCTTTGTTGAGTTGATGTCTTGTCTGGACTCCTACTGAAATGTCTCCAATTACTTGAGATACGGGGTGATCTCTAAGTGTGACAAGATTAGTAGGTTCAACAATGATCTGATCTTCAACAGTTTCAGGATTTAATTCCTCATGTGGAATTTGATCAACTGTTGGAGCAGGTGCTTTAACTTCAAGAAGTTCTACATCAGATTCAGAATCTGAAGAAGCAACCTGAGGAGTTTGTTGGGGATGATTCTCCTGTGTGAGTCTCAAACCTTCCAAATCCTTACTTACTCCTAGGACTTGCACTGTACTATTAGAGGAAGAGTCCTTCTCCTTATAATACATGACTGTCTCATCAAAAGAGACGTGTGCAGACTCTTCTATCTTAAGAGAGGATTTATTAAGGACCCTATAGGCTTTGCTTACTTGAGAGTATCCTAGAAAAACTCCCATTGAAGCTTTTGCCTCAAATTTTCTAAGGTATTCTTTGTTATTGTTATGAACAAAAGCAACACAGCCAAATACTCTAAAATAGTCTATTTTAGGTTTCACTTGCTTAAGTAACTCATAGGGAGTCTTACCCTTAAGTTTATATATCAGACTTCTGTTCAATACATAATTAGCCGTGCTAACTGCTTCAGCCCAAAAGGACAGAGGCATGTTAGCATCTGCCAACAATGTACTTGCAGCTTCAATTAGGGTTCTGTTTTTCCTTTCAACTACCCCATTTTGTTGAGGAGTTCTAGGAGCAGAGAAGCTATGTTTGATACCTTCCTTCTCACAGAATTCTTGCATAAGAAGAGACTCAAACTCAGTACCATGATCACTTCTGATCAAGGCAATCTGAGTAGAGTACTCACTCTGTATACACTTTAGAAAATCTGTAAGAACCTTGAAGTTATCAGCCTTAGTTCTCAAGAAGAATACCCAAGTGAACCTAGAGAAGTCATCTACAATTACTAGAGTGTAAGACTTTCCTCCAAGACTCTGTACGGCAATAGGACCAAATAAATCCAAATGTAGCAAGTACAGAATCCTGGGAGAATCACTTTTATTAACTGATTTAAAGCTATTTCTTGTTTGCTTACCTAATTGACAAGCTTTGCAAAGGCCTTCCTTCTTGTAGGGGCAAGAAGGTAAGCCTCTTACAAGATTGTATTTAGCCAGCCTAGAAATGTTTTTCAAATTTACATGACTAAGTCTCTTATGCCAAAGGGTATTATTACTGGTTACTTCATTAAACAAGCATATTTCAGATTTGGATGAGTTAAAATCTACAACATAAACATTACCAATTCTAATACCTACTAACACAACAGTATTATTTAAAGCAATATTACAAGCAGTGTCAGTAAACCATACCTTGTACCCAGCATCACACATTTGGCTTACAGAGATTAGGTTATGCTTTAGTCCTGAGACATAAGCAACCTTCTTGAATGTTACAGCTCCTATGGTGAAGCTGCCATACCCTTCAGTCTGTCCACAGCTGGAATCCCCAAATACAACTTTTGGTCCCAGCTTGGCTTTGAACCCTGACAGATTTTTCTTCTTTCCTGTCATATGCTTTGAGCATCCACTATCCAGATACCATTTGTCATGTATGACTGGATAGGTCTTCACCTGCAGAAGGAACAGTTATACATTGTGGACCCAGGTTACCTTGGGTCCAGTATTCTTCACAAAAGAAAAACTAGATATAAAAGATCTTGCAGGCTTAGATTTATATCCTAAAGGGTGTGATCTCCTAGGTGGGATAATCCATTCAGTCAAAGGATTAAACGACCTAGGGTAGTGATTGGGATTTGCAATTCTGGAAGTTTGAAATTTATTTTCCAGCTTAAGTCCAGATCGTCGATCCACGGTCGACGACTCAAGATGAGATCGTCGATCTCCTGCACCGAAGATATCATACTTGGTGAAGGTGTTCAGCGATCGTCGATGGACGTTCGACGATTGGTTTGACGATCGTCGACCAATGTTCGACGATTTTTGTAAAGCTAGAAATTTTTTCTTCCTGTTCTCTTTCTTAATCTTATTCTGAATTTTCTTACATTTTTCAATTTCCTCAGTATTCTTTATTCCTGATTCAGAAATAAATTTAACTGGAGTGCTAAATCTCTCCTTTGTGAGGAGGATGGGTTCACTAGATGTAGCACCTAAGCCTAGTTTATCATTACCAACCCTAGTGTTTGCTATACTAGTTATTTCAGATAATTTAAGGCTTCTGCCATTTAATTGTTCTTCTAATCTCTTAGATTTAGCTAGTTCTAATTTTAGGAATGTTACTTCTTCTTTTGAGCTTTCTAATTCCTTTTCTAATCTAATTATTTCAGTACTTTCCATGTCTAGTTCCATTATCTTTAATCTAAGTGACTTAATTTCTTTTTCAGACAGTAGTAAATCTAAACATAGAGTTTTAAATTTTAATTTGAACTCAGGAGATGAGAAATCAAATGAGTCGATTACCTGGTCTTCCATAGAGGAATCTTCTTCATTGTCTTCTTCTTCTTCAGAATTCTCTGCAGCTGACAAGGAGCTGCAGGCATCAATAGCCATGAGGCAGACCTCTTTGGCTTTCTTCTCTTCTTCTTCTTCTGAATCACTGGAGCTAGAGGAGCAGGTATCCTCTTCTGTTTCACTCCAGGTAGCAGCCACAAATCCCTTGTCCTTCTTCTTGTATTTGTGTGAGGAGGACTTGGAGTGGTGCTTCCTGTACTCTTTCTCATATTTCTTCTCCTTGTGTTTCTTCTCTGGACAATCTGGAGCAATGTGTCCAGGCTTGCTGCAAACATAACAGATGATTTCTTTAGATGGAGTTTTGTCATACCTTGGTTTGTCCTCATACTTGGAGAACTTCTTTCTGAGGTCTCTTCGTCCCATATTGAAGAACCTCTTGGCAATGAGTGCCAGTAACTCCTCATTTGATTGACTTCCTTCAGAAGTCTCAGCAGCCTTAAGAGCTAGAGAGTGCTCTTTCTTGGTAGGTGTAGGAGTTTTTACTTCGGTTGCAGCAGCTCTGCTCTTTAAAGTTTGCTCATATGACTTGAGCTTTCCCAACAGAGCTTCTGTGGAAAGTTCCACAGTGTTTCTTCCATCCTTGATGGGCCATATCCTTGAGTCCCAAGAGATGGGAAGGCACATCAGGATCTTGTCATTGACTTCCGACAAAGTTATCTCCTTGTCCAAAGACCTCAGTTCACTTACTATTGAACTGAGTCTTGTGTACATTGTGTCAATGTCTTCAGCATCATCCTTCTTGAAATTTTCATACTGAGAAGTGAGGTTGGATCTCCTGTCCTTCCTCTCATCAGCTGAGCCAGCAACTATGTGGTTGAGGGAATCCCATATAGCTTTGGCTGAGGTACATTCAGCAAGCTTCTGGAATATTTCATCAGACATCGTCTGAGCTAGGATGTTCATTGCTTTTGCATCAGCTGCTTTTGCCTTCTTGTAAGTTTCATTGTAGTCAGGTGGTGGCACAGCACTGAGATCAGCAGAAGTGGAAGCAGCAGCAGGCCTAGCAGGTGGTCCTGTCAAAATAGAGGAAAAGATATCTTCATCAATAGAATTCATGTATAGTCTTATCCTGGCCTTCCATATGCCAAACTTGGACAAGTTGCATACAGAAGGTCTGGTGCTTGAATAATCCTTAGACTGGGCCATGTGTGAAAGTGTTTGTGACTGGTATCAGGAAACAACTTATCACAGGATCTTTTAACTCAGGTGTTAGCCTGTATGAACAGCTAACCTCCCTCTGATACCAATTGAAAGTGAGGGGATAAGTTGTGAACTACTCTAGAGGGGGGGGGGGGTGAATAGAGTATTCAAATTTTATGAATAACTAGTCAGCTCCCTTGGAGTTTATTTGCGGAATAAAATAATCTGATACTAGAACCCTAAGAGCCTAACACAGTGACGTGCACAAGTGAGAGTGTTAACTGAGATTCCAGTTTAACTCTAAACCTATCACAGCAACTAGCAATCCTAGGTAGTTCTATCACAGCCACAGCATAAACAATTAAACAAAAACAGCCAGAGAGACACAGGATATATAGTGGTTCCCTCTTAATAGGTACTCCACTCTTCTACCACCCTGGTAGGAATCCACTACAGGTTTTTGCTAAGGTGCCCTGCCACCAATGATCTGATTCAGGTAGATCAAACAGACCCTTTGAGCTTTTGATAAGGATGCTCAACCACAGGTTGTTGATAAGGTGCCCTGTCACCAATGTTCACTTTTGAAGAGGTGTGAAAACTCTTTTACAAAGGGGTTGAGAGGGTTAGATTGTCTTCTGTGTTGTTAATACAGATTAGAGAAGACTTGTGGATTCTCTAAAGAATCAAAGTCTCCCCCTGGCTCAGTGGAAGTCCAGGGAAAGCCTTTGCTTCAGGATGAAGGAGTTTCAGATATACTGAAACTAAATCCTCAGAGATCTGTAGACTGATTTTTATCAGGTCTTCAGATTCTGGAGCACGTGAAGCAGATCTGGAGCTCTTTCTGAAGTCTTGAAAGCTCTAAGCAAATGCTCAGGAGACTTGTGAATGAAAGAAATTTCTTTGAACTTTTGCTTCAGGAAAGCTTTTCTTCTTCGTTTTGTGAGATGGTGAAGAGTTGCTCTAGAGATGCTTGAGAGAAAGCAGCACAAAAAAATCTCTCTGTATCTGAGTCTTCTCCTTTTTCTGAGAAAAGAATCTCTCTTAAATATGTCTTCTCATTTTTTTCTTTTGGAACGGCTCTATTGATTTGAATACTCGAGCCTGCAACAGATTATCTCAAAATAGAATATAGCAATAGGAATAGAATGACCTATTAGCTTGCTGTCAGTCCCAATAAGGAAATAAATGAATAGGAGAATATCTCAGCATAAAGACTTATCATTCTTGGAAATAGCATACACCGCCAACGGCTAGAATACAGCCTGGCAATATAGTTTGTATAATAAGACAAAAATGCTTTATCAAAATACGAAATCCCGTAATTTATGCTTAATATATTTGGTAAGTAATTCATTTGAATTTAAGCCATAAATTAGCAAAAACATTCTTCAGAAAATCTTTCTAACCACACGCTAAAACACTTGGAAATAAACCAAGGAATAAAATGAGTGCAAATGAAAAAGGCAGACAGAAATCGTCGACCAGGAGTTCGATGATCGTCGACCAAGCTAACAGATCGTCGACAGAAAGCAGAAATCTGTCGACACAGAAATCGTCGACCAGACATCGTCGACCAGCTCAAGATATCGTCGACGACTAAGGCAAAAGATCTGTCGAGACAGAAATCGTGAAGCAAGAATACGATCGTGGAATTGCTGATGGCAGATCGTCGACCAACCTTCAGAGCATAATAAACTTGCTCTGAGATCGTCGACCATCGGTCGACGATAATTGTCTTGACTTCAACGATTCAATAGCCCTGCTATCGTCGACCAATGATCGACGATCGCGAGGCCTCATTCGACGATGGTCGAACGAAAAAAGCCTTAACCAAAGAAATATATCTAGAACATCTAGCCTAAGCTCTAGGTCAGTTATAAACTGTCCTAGGGAAACTGAACAAGGCCTAATCATGATCATATATAGTTATATGGATCAAGAGGGGCCGGAAAGGGATTACATAAGCCAAATCACATCCAGGGTACCAACAAGAACCCGCTGATAGACCGGGCGAACTGCTCCGCTTATCCGCAACTACGAGGAAGAGATCTAGCCGCGAGACCACGACTAGCTACTAACCGCTGATTGTATCCGTGAAGTGTTCCACACCAAGCTTCCACTAGTCGTCTAGCCATCTTATGTTAACCGCACAGCCTGCACAGAATCAACTTCCTTAGTCGCAGCGGTTAGAAAACCATAATCATAAAATCAAGCGCGAGCTCGTTCTTACTGTTCACTGCTTATTTATGACGAGCCGATGAGTCCGATTTATAAATGCGAGGAGGAGTGTCGTCACCACCTATACCGATAGGATAACCGTCCGTCAATCCTTATAGTCAAATGGAAGGCGATGTGTCTTTCCATACTGACAACCCGCATAGACATGACCGTCATCATAGGACGAAAGACTAGGCAATCCATGCACAAGGCCTCTCACCGTCATAGCCTTCAGCTTGTCCATCCCAACATGCCCAAGTCTCTTATACCAGATAGCAGCGCTATCAATTGCGCTCATATTGTCAATATATGAACTTGTCGCCAGAACGAACAAGCCCTTCACCCTCCTACCAACATGAGTTACATCAGCTTTTACAGTTGATACGTTCCTGAGAAACTTCCCTTCTGTCGGGTCGAACAAAACGTGATACTGAGCGTCAACCGCGTTGGTCATCGAGAAGAGATTTTTCTGACAACTCGCGATATGTCAAATGGAAGGCGATGTGTCTTTCCATACTAACAACCCGCACAGACATGACCGTCACCATAGGACGAAAGACTGGGCAAGCCATGCACCAGGCCTCTCACCGCCATAGCCTTCAACTTGTTCATCCTAACATGCTCAAGTCTCTTATGCCAGATAGTAGCGCTATCAATTGCGCTCATATTGTCAACAAATGAACTTGTCGCCAAAACAAATAAGTCCTTCACCCTCCTACCAACATGAGTTACATCAGCTTTTACAGTTGATACGTTCCTGAGAAACTTCACTTCTGTCGGGCCGAACAAAATGTGATACTCAGCGTCAACCGCGTTGGACATCGAGAAGAGATTTTTCTTCATCCTGGGCACGTGATACACACTCTGTAAAGTGAGTGGCACATGATCACTGCCTAAAGAAATTGATCCCTCCTTTTCCACCTAATGTATAGTATCATCAGCAGTAATAATGACATCATTATCTTTGTATTCCTGTAGAGAAGAGAATTTGGACTCGTCCCCAGTGAGGTCATGACCACACCCGGAGTTCACGATCCAGTCCTCCTAATAGTTAATGGAGGAGAGTGCCCGAATACAAATGCCCGTCATGAAGGCACTCCCCCATCCTCCTTCCACAATCTTGGACTCAGATTCCTCCTTCCCTGAAGCATGACCTGACTGAAGATTTACCCTGTAATCCCTATGGATGTGAGCAAGCTTGTTGCATCTATAGCACCGAGGTCCGCCCCGCTTCTTCCCATCATCAACCTTAGGAGGCTTGCTCCTATCTTGCTATGATGAAGAAGTTGGACTATCACTAACATGTGTCTTTTTCTTGTCCCACGTCTTCTTCGTGTCAAAGAAGAGAGCCTCGTCACCTCCTCCTGAGATTGAGACTCCAGTCATCTGCTTTGCCAAGCTTTTCTGTAAAGCCAACTGATTATCCAGCTCGGGCAATGATGACTGATTTGACCAACCTTGCACAGACGTCACAAAGGCAACATACTCCTTCCGCAAGACGCGGATGATGTGCCTCTTCAGCTTCAACTCTGAGATTGACTCTTCCGGGTTTAATGCAGTAATCTAGGAGCTGATGTTGTTTATCTTTAAGAAGAAAAAAGAAATGGACATCTCATCTTGAGTGGCCTTTGTCAACTCATTTTCCAATAACTGTAGCTGAGCTACGTTCTTCTTGTTCAACATGCCATCCATGTCCATCCAGATTTTAGCTGCTGACCAACATTTGGTGATGTAGTCAAACAGCTCTGGTGAAACCACATGCTTTAGAGCGAATGCAGCCTTTGCATCGGTTCGCTTTCATGCTTTCACTGTATTAGCATTTCCTCCGGCAGCAACCACTTCTTGTCGGTTGTCACCACCGACAAATTCCCAGAGATTCTCTCCAAGAAGATAACTCTCCATGCACGACCTCCATATCTTGAAGGCGATCTGCGTCAAGAGTTCAATTCTAATCCCTCTTGCAAAATCGGCTTTCAGTGCAAACAACTGAATCACTTGATCTTCACAAAGGTATAACAACCTTAGATTGGTGAACAACTAACTCCTCAACTGTAACATCTCATTTTGTGCTAGGTCCCTTGAACACGTTTTGAGTCAATAAAATTGACTCAGGCTCGGGAAGCGTCGAGTGGGATGAGTGAACACGATGCCACTCGACGAATTTAACCAAAAAGTCTGGTGGACTAGCCAGCGGTTTAGTACGTGGTGACTCTGGTGTGTTCTTCAGAGGCATACGGAAGGTCTAGGACTAGTAGTGTGTATACCTGCTTAGGAGTGGATACGCCCGCTCCATTGCTGAAGTAGCCACAACGGTAGTACCTGAGAGTTAAGCTAACTCCAAAAAGTGGAAACTAAAGGTTTGTGCGCCAGAGTCGTGTGGGTGAGTTGCACTTGTATAAATCATAACCCGCATACCATATCATACATACATACTTAGGACATACACACCTTAGATTCTTATCATATAAATTAGTATGAGCTCTTTTATATGATAAAAAAATTGTGAAACCTTAACTTATAAGTTTGTATGAGCATTCATATAAGTTAAGGTACTCGTGTGATGATAGCTTAACAGTAGATAGTTTATTTCCTGCTCTGTTCTCTACTTTGCTTACAGCATTTCCTTTCAGTACAGTTCTTTCTTATTTTACTTGTACCATATAGAACTGTTAGAGTAGAGATATATTTGTTATTATATAATCTTGATAGATTAGATTCATTGTCACCTGCTTTCCTTTTATACCCCTTATTGTTCTCCGCTTCGTCCTCCCGCTCGGTACCTAGGAGTCGTGGAGGTGAGGCGAGGACAAAATGGCTTGGTTTTTAAGACTAACGGTCGGTTGTGACCGTATCATTTTAGGAGATCGAGGAGCTGGAGCACCAACAGGACGAGGTGGCAGGACATGAGGAGCTGACGCCACCTACTACTACTTCTACTACAACCCAACGTCAGGTGATGATGCGTGTACTGATGATAGATTAGCTTCCGCTTGGTTAGATTTTGTGAGAGAGAGATTGATTACTATGTACTGGGCATAAGCCTTTTTCTCTTTCATTTTGTACTCGTTGTGGACTATTGAATTTCTCATTTTACTTATATTATGATGATTCTGTGATGTGGACTTGATTTATAATTGCTTATATTGCTTCTCTTCTCGATTGGCCAATAGGTTGAATGATCGTACTAGATGGCAGGATTGGCGTCTTGTGGTGTCGACTAGCCCGTGTGCGCTAAGTGTCACCATAAGGCGGCGGTTCTGGGCATAAGACCGGGTTCCCTCCTTGGTAAGGGGGAGGGGATCTTACAAATTGGTATCACTCAACGAACGATCATTGCGAGAGCAGTCCACAACACTGGAACACCCCGCTCGGGCATTGGTTTGCGGACAAACTATGCAGCGGAAGCGATGGTGTGCCCATGTGTAAAATTCACAGAAAATAGTCCAATTAAGCAATGAGTTAGACCAATCCTAATATAAACCTTACATTTATGCAGCCTCCATAGGTCGCTATACCGCAGGATGTGATCCCTCCCCCTCCGGCTGCCAAAGATTTTCAGCAGACGGAGATGGTGCAGACTCTGACGGCCTTCCTCGATGCCTTCAAGGATTAGCAGGCCCCGACCAAGCAGCCAAACCCGGGATCAAATTGGCTGAGTGCCTTCAAGAATCTGTCCCCGCCGATGTACCATGTGACAGAGAATGCGGTAAAGACTGAGGAGTGGCTCGATGCCATTCAAGAGATGCTTGCACGCATCAGCTGCCCTGTCAGGCAGGCAGTTCCTTTGGTGACTTTTGCACTGGATGCTCACACGAAGAGATGGTGGAAGTCCATATGGGACTCCACATATACAGAAAGAGAGCTGTCAGATATCTCTTGGGATGAGTTCAGCGAGGCCTTCTTAGATCACTTCGTGTCTGTTACAGATAGAGATGAGTTAGAGGAGAGGTTTTTGAACCTTAAGAAGGGGACCAGATCAGTGATAGAGTACCAGAGGGAATTTTCCCATCTGGCCAGGTTCTCGGGGATACACGATCTAAATGACAGGAGGTATGCAAAGAGGTTCTACCGGGGGCTTAAGGACTCTACCAAGCAGGCTCTATTATTTATTTCCAATGGCACTTCGACGCAGATTATAGATATGGCTAATAAGTTGGAGGCAGACCGGCTGATGGTACAGAGCAGGGGAAAGAGACCATTGGATGGGTCATCCCACGGGGAGAGCAGTAGGGGATCTCATAGTGGCAGAGTGATGAGCTACAAAAAGGGTAGGGGACATTATTGTCCCAACTACAGGCAGGAGCAGGGGCCTCCTACAGTACTAGCTCCCCAGCCACTACAAGTGCACGAACCGAGGAGATGGGATGACCGTGGCCACCGACCGGTGATTTGCTTTAGATGCCAACAGCCGGGGCACATGAGAGTTGAATGTCCTCAGCAGTTCCATCCACCACCTCCTCCTTCTCCACCTCTGGTAGCCCCTCCAGCACAGCAGGGCCGAGGCTGAGGACGAGGTCGAGGCCATTATGGTAGAGGATGTGCTCAGGAGCAGATGTACGTTTTGGACCTCACCGAGCCAAGGAACCCCGAGGAGGTTATTACAGGTACTTAAAATTAATCGCATTCTAGCTTTCATTTTATAGAACTTTGCCAACCTTAGTAGAACAACAAACATGTTATAATTCAAAAAAAAACCTTGGCATATTCTTTATCAGCGGCAAGCCCGCTCATACATTATTCGATACGGGTGCTTCACACTCGATTGTTTCAGAAGTGTTCCTTGAAGGACTAGCAAGCATAGACTCATTCACAGGCGTAACAAGGAGGGTGCGTCTGCCAGATGTACAACCTCGGACTCGCAGGCGAGCGAGAGGGCCCAGGCGAGAGGGCCCAGGCAACGAGAGCCGAGCGAGAGGGCTCAGGCGAGAGGTACAAGGAAAGAGGTGCCAGGCGGGCGAGAGGTGCCAGGAGGCAGGGCATGGAGTGAGGTTCACTGCATTAAGCGGGATGGCCTAAGTGGAGCGTGGCCTCAGATAGGTGAATGCCGAGACGTGAAGCTTTCCCGGCGAGTGACCAGCTCACCGCGCGAGAGGACTCCAGGAGTGGAGCTCTCTCCCGGGGTAGCCCTCTCGCCATGCAAGAGGACCCTATGGGGGAGTCCTCGCCAGGTGCTACTTTGGTTCAAGACCGGTTCAGGTAGGGTCGGGCCCACCTTTTGGGCCCCAGGGGTGTTTTACCCTTTTACCCCAGGTGGTCTGCATTTAGCCCTTATGGACAACGGAGTTTGGCTGTTGACAGACCTAGCCAGGGGTGTTCTGGTAATTTCAGGGCGGTGTAAATTGGTTATTTGCAGTCCCAGTTTAGAGGCCTATAAATAGACCGGTAAGGTGCCTTAGAAGAGCAAGCTTTCTTGACTCCTTCCACTTCTTCTAAGGCACCTAGCTCAGCATTGGCTAGGGAGGGGAAGAGCTTTAGTCTCTTCCGGGTACGAGGTGGGACCTCCTCGCTGGAGCCTCCGGTCTAGTTCTTCGCCTCGAGTGTGATCCTAAGGGATTAAGCGTGAGCTGCCCCAGTAGTTTCGAGCTTTTAGGAGGAATCGACCTTGTTGGTTCCAACATTTTTGGTGCGGTGAGCGTGGAACAGCAGCTTGTGCGGAAGAACGAAGGGTTACCTCATGGCGGGAGATGCAGGAGGAGAAGACGAGGGGTCCCCGAGCCAGGGGGTACGTCAGGAGGGCAGAGTTCATGTCGTCCATCGGAGGGATCATGGACATGCTGAAGCAGCTCGCACAGAGAGGGGAGTGCGAGACCCCCCCCCCCCCCCCCGCCCCAGGTGCCGGACCACGCGCTCCGCGAGGGGGTCGAGCCGGCACGGATAGGTGAGGATGCACTCGGGAGGCGACCGGGAAAGGAAGTGGTGGCGGAAGGAAGCCGGCGAGAGGTGGAAGGAAGGGAGCTCTTCCCCAGCCCGGCGAGTGTCGTCCCGCCCGCAGGGCTAGTCGCGCGAGTAGACCTGGCAAGACGACCGGCGAGAGGATCTGATAGTTTTACTTTCAAGACAACCTAAACACCTAGAGGGGGGTGAATAGGTTCTTATTGCTTGTTTATACTTCTAGGCAGAATTCAATTGAAGAAATAAAAAATCCAGCACAGCAATCACAGAAATTGAAACATCACAGATTGCACAATGTTTTATAGTGGTTCCCCAAGGTTTGGGTACATCCACTTTCCCCCTCCACCTATCTAGCAGTATACTAGATTCGGCCAAACTTCCACTATTCTCAGATCCGCAGATCCTACAGCTCAGAACCTGAATAGGTTCCTACAACTCAGGCTCAACAGCCCTACCTCAGCCTTGCCTCAAGGCCTACCACTCAGAGAAGAACCTTCTCCTACACTCAGGCAAATAGCCCTACCACTCAGAGATCACCTCTCCTACACTCAGCCTTTATAACACAGGCTTACAACTCAGATCTATGTAAACAGATCCTACAGAAATTTAGAAAAGATATTTTAATGTCTTGCCTTTGTTGAGAGAGAAGAGGACAAGACACTTCTTGATCAGCTGATGAAATCAACTGAAACTGAGCTTTCTTCAAAGCTTCTTGAATCTGAACTTAGCTGAGTTGATTTCCAAACAGCTTCTTGAGAAACCACTGATGGCTTCCTTCTTCTTCTTCAAGAAGACTGGATCCCTCTCTATCCAACACCTTTTCTGATACTTCAGACTTCTTCTTCTTAGATCTTCTGATGAAGATCTTCTTTAGAGCTTAGCACTTTCTTGAATTGAAACTTCAATAGGATCGTAATCCCCTTTTTTTTTCTTCTTCTTCTTAGATCTTCTTCTCTATCTCATTTTCTTCTGAATATGTCTATTTATAGACTTTCTTCATGGTAACCGGCTGATCCGGTTTCTAACTGTTTTCTGACAGGTCTGACAGCTTCAGTTAAACGGTGGCAACCCACAGCTGTCAAGTCTTCAAACAGTTCCTGTACCTTAGCCTTGGACAGCAAAATGTCGAGATAGTCTGTCAGAAAGTGTCGAGACCAATCTGTCTATCTGTGTCGACACAAGTGACTTTGGTGTCGACACAGTCTTTGATGATGTCGACTAAGTTGCCTTTAAGTCGACACAGCTTCTTCAAAAAATAACTTGGTCTTGACTCTGCAGTGTGTCGACAAAAGTCCTGTGTGTCGACACAGTTGTTGTAGATTCAGAGCTCAGTATGTGTCGACTCAGCCTTCAGGTGTCGACACAGCAATCTTCAATTCTGCCAAAATGTGTCGACTCAGTCTTCTGGAGTCGACACAAGCATAGTCGACTTCTGCCAATATGTGTCGACTTAATCTCAAGGTGTCGACACATCCTCCCTGTGTCGACACAGTTGAGGTCATCTATCTTCTTCTGTGAGTCGACTATCTTTCTCTGGTCGACTATCTTTTACTAGTCGACTATCTTCCACTAGTCGACTATCTTTCTCTGGTCGACTATTTTTCACTAGTCGACTATCTTTCACTGTGTCGACACTGCTTCCCAGTGCTGAGGTCGACGATTTTCTTTATGTGTCGACACTGCTTCCCAGTGTCGACATAAATGTGGTCGACTATCTTTCTCTGTGTCTACACCGATATTTCTGAAGTGTCGACACAAATATTCTGAAGTGTCGACACAATTTCTTCAGGTGTCGACACGTGGACTTAGAATATTTTTCTGCATTCTTTAATACTTCTTCACCTGCACATGTCAACTCAAAACAACATCAAATACACCTTGATGTATATCATTGAGCTAAGTTGGGCTTCTTCAAATCAGGTACACATTTTCCAATGTACCCAACAATCTCCCCCTATTTGGAGAAGTCATAACCCTTATAGCCAATGATATACACCATTTATAAAAAGTATAAACTGATGATATATGACATAACAGGAATACTTAATATAAACAAAATAAAAACAATCCATCACAGAATGAATATTATATGATACCAAACAACATTTTGTTTATAACTTGATAATGTTTGAATACAGAGTTTTACATTTAATGATCAAAACATAACAAAACACTTTGAAAGAACTAAAAATTAAGACTGATCAGGCTCTCTTATGACAATCCCTTTGCCAGATTGGATTTGAGCCTTCACAGGAGCTTCAGAATCTTCAGCTGGTTTCTTGCCTTTTAGCTCAGCTTTCTTCAGAGCTTCTTCCTTGAGCCTTTGCCTTTCAAAATAATGAAAGGGATTTGGAAAGTACTTTCTCGGCTCCTGAGCATCTGGTGGCAGCCTACCCAGCTTGGCTTTTCTTCTAAACTGTACTATTGCCTCTTGCCTGGCTTCATACTCCTGCCATTCCATCTCATTGAACCACTTGCCTCTTTCATGTACTTGGTCTTTGACAGCCTTCCATGCAGTGAGTATAATGTTTTTGGAAGTAGGACTCCACTGCTCAAAGTCTGGCTTAAGTTCAGCCTGCTCTCTAAATCTTTTCTTAGATAGTAGAGCATCTTGCTGTTCTTTCAAAGTAGCCTCAGGCTTATCTACTTTCCCAATAACAACCCTGTTAACCTCCTTTGGAGGACTATACATTCCTTGAACTTGCTGATCAATCATATCAAAATCTGGAGGAGGGTAAATGACTTGGGCAACCTCAGGTTGATTGCCTTCAAGTAGACCTGTTTGTATTCCTGACTCAACCACCATAGCATCATCACACAAAGGTGGATATCCCAATGTGGCTCGAATACTATTGGTCACCCATTTGGTGTGCTCTGAGCCTGCATGAACTAACAACCTCTCCCCCTTTATGGTTTCTCTAGTAATATGATCTCTTAGATCTTCCTTCTGAAATCTGATTTGTCCATCCAGATAATTCACACCCTCTTTAAAAAATGGTTTTAACTTTAGAAGCTTGTCAGATATGTCCTTTTGAGAGGTAGTGATAGCAGTTTTAACAGAATCAATAGCAGCTTGAAATTTCTTATCAAATTCTTCCATTTCCTTTGCTCTAGCTGCAGGCAGGCCTGGAATAGTCTTTTTCAATTCATCAATGATCTTTTGATGAGATTCAGTTAAATTGTCATTCATCCTTATCTGATTTTTCAAAACATAGCTTTGCTTTAAAGCAATATCATCCACTTTAGGGATGATGGACTGCTGTTGTTTTGCCAAATATACCACAGCATTACCTCCCTTAAGGAAGCAATCTGTCATTTCCTTCTTATGCATATTGACTTCAAATCGAATAGACTTTATATCCTGAGCCAAGTCAAATTGCAGGGACTTGTTGTTCTCATCAACATATTTTTCAATAGCCACTCTGTGTTCATCCAATTTCACTTGTAAATCGACCATAAACTTGTTATAATCAAATTCAGAAGGAGTGTGATGTGATGTAGGCTGTAGAGCCTGCTTATAGCTCTTGCTCCTTCTCTTGAAGACCATAAGTTTTCTCTTCTTAGCCATCCTGGCTTCTTCATTCTCAGAATCAGAAGTACTATCAATTTGAACTCTCTCTTTGGGAGGAGGAGGAACATCTGCTTCAGTGCCATGTTGTTCAGCCTCAACATGCACAGGCTCCCCCTCAATTGCTTGCTCCACTTCCATTCTATCAGTAACTATTTCATCATTTGGAAATAACTCATCTAGAGTATATTCCTTCTGGGCTGGAACATCTGCAGTATTCAAATCTTGAGATAAATCAATTTGAGCTTCCTCTTGCACTTGCTCAGATAGCTTCTCCCCCTGTACTTGTTCAGTATTGGGGATGTCCTGGGCAGGTGAGGACACTTGCTTCCCCTGGACCTGTGCAGAAATAGAAATATTAGAAACGTCTTTTGTAGGAAAATACACCAGCTCCCCCTGCACCTGTACCTGGTCATGAGTAGATACAACCTGTGTAGGTGAATAAACTTGCTGAGCTGGTATTCTTACTTCTTCTCTTTGAATTGCAGGTACAGTGGCATCCTGAACTTGTGTAGAAGCAGGCTGATCTTCAACCTCTTGTCTTACTTGCTCTTCTTGTGGGTGCTCAGTACTGGTAGCATGACCTGGGGATTTCTCAGGTGAATCCTGCCTTTCCACTTCAGGCATCTCTTTGGTCAGCACCCTTTCCCATCTGGAAAACAATCTCATGTCCATCCTTCTCATGTGATTAATTTTTGTTCCAGGTAGTTATTGCATAACATCAGGAATCTCTTTAGTTAGGTATATACTCATTATTCTAGCCAGATTTGGCTTCTTGATTCCTTCCTTAATCTTTTCAAAGATTACAGTGGACCAATCTGTTGGAATTATAAACACAATCCTGGTCATGAGGCTGAACATATAGGCGAAAATCCTATCATGTCCACCTGGCTTGCACAGAATTACTTTGCCAACCACCTCAGACAGAAACTTGCCCTGTTGATTCATTCCTTTCCTGTTGAAAGCAGCTCCAATTTTCATGGTGGAATCCAATCCACACCATTGAAGAGCCTCCCTTGATTTAGAAGCAGGGACGTCCTCTTCATTCTCAATTATAGGTAATTGAAGAATTGTTCTTAACTTACTTGGAGTAATTTCCACTGTTGACCCATGAACTGTGGATTTTATCTCGTGACTTTCAGAATCTACAGATGCAGAAGTAAAGAACTCATGCACCTCCTTCTTCCATATCTTAGATGGTTCGGAGACCAGAAATTCTAATCCCGAGTCGGAGAGGAGAGAGATAACCCCGTGAACATCTGGTGGGGCAGCAGCAAAGGCCTGGCGCACCAACTCATATCCTTCATTTATATTATCTTCAATCTTTGGTGCCATAGATCAGTCGAGAAAGCTTGAAAGATGAGAGAAAGAGAGAGAGAGGGAGAATGTCGACACAGGGTTTCAGTCTCGAAAACCTTGTAAGCGTGTCGACAGAATGAGTTTTTGACCTATTTATACCTTCTGTTTAAAGAAGATCAAAAGTCGCCAAAAACAGACTATAAGTGTCGACACGGATGGAATGTGTCGACACAAGCTTCTATTGTCTCGACTTCAAGTCCGTCTATTATGTGTCGACACCAATTTGCGGATATGTCGACACCAGAGATATATAGTAGAGCATCAGAAATTCTGTGTCGACTCTTAGTATAAGTGTCGACACAAAATCTGTAAGTGTCGACACCACTATCCTGGTGAAGTCGACACTACATTCCTGGATAAGTCGACAATAAGATTCTTAAGTGTCGACACATATTTTCTGTGTCGACACAATATCTCTGACTTGTCGACATTACTACCCTGAGTCGACACATTATTACTGAATGTGTCGACACCATCTTACTTAGCCAATTTCTGTTTGTTCAACACAACTTATAAGTACTACAAAGTACTTGATACTACTTCAATGTGTCTTTATATCACTTGAATGTCTTGTTACCACTTCAACTTCATTGTTGATGATTTTGTGATTACACTAATCAATAGTTAACATACCTAATTCAATTTTAAATTTATTGAATTTGGTCTCATCTAGGGGCTTAGTAAACACATCTGTTATTTGATAATCTGTTTTCACAAATTCTAATGAGATGTCTTCTTTTTCTACATGTTCTCTAAGAAAATGGTATTTAATTTCTATATGCTTAGTTCTACTATGAGAAACAGGATTATTAGCAATAGAAATTGCACTCTTAGAATCACACAAAAGAGGTGTTCTACTTACTTGAATACCATAATCCTTAAGTTGATACTGCATCCATAATAGCTGTGCATAGCAGCTTCCAGCAGCAACATACTCAGACTCAGCTGTGGAAATTGCCACACTGGTCTGCTTCTTACTACTCCATGATATTAGTCTTCCTCCCAGGAATTGACAAGTACCTGTAGCACTCTTCCTATCCTCTCTACATCCTGCAAAATCTGCATCTGAATAGCCTGTTAGTAGAAAATCTCTATTCTTAGGGTACCAAAGACCTAGATTAGGTGTGCCCTTAAGATATCTCAGGATCCTTTTGACTGCAGTATAATGAGATTCTTTAGGGCAGGCTTGGTACCTAGCACAGACACATATAACATACATAATATCTGGTCTACTAGCAGTGAGATATAGTAGTGAGCTAACTATTCCTCTATACAAAGTCTCATCAACAGGTTTACCTGCATCATCTTTACATATGGGCATACTTGTTCCCATAGGAGTTCTCATGGTGGAGGATGACTCCATACCATACTTCTTAATCAATTCTTTGGTGAACTTAGACTGGGATATGGACAAGCCATCATCAGTCTGTCTTACTTGGAGTCCCAAGAAGAACTTAAGTTCCCCCATACTGCTCATCTCAAACTTCCCTTGCATAAGTTTGGCAAACTTTTTACAAAGGTTATTTTGAGTAGATCCAAAGATTATGTCATCAACATATATCTGAACTAAGATGATCTTACCTTTGGATTCCCTAAGGAATAGAGTTTTGTCTATTTTTCCTCTTGAGAATTTATTCTCAATGAGAAAAGTAGACAGGGTTTCATACCAAGCCCTTGGAGCTTGCTTTAACCCATACAGAGCTTTCCTAAGCTTATAAACAAAATCAGGTTTAAGAGGATCTACAAAACCTGATGACTGCTCTACATATACTTCTTCTTTAAGATCTCCATTCAGAAATGCTGACTTCACATCCATCTGGTATACTTTGAAGTCTTGATAGGCTGCATAGGCAAGGAACATTCTGATTGCCTCCAGCCTTGCAACTGGAGCAAAGGTTTGATCAAAGTCAATCCCTTCTTCCTGCCTGTATCCTTTTGCAACCAATCTTGCTTTATTCTTCACTATTATTCCACTTTCATCTAGCTTGTTCCTATAGATCCATTTTGTGCCAATTATGTTGTGGCCTCTTGGTTTAGGAACAAGCTCCCAGACATTGCACCTTCTGAATTGATTCAGCTCCTCTTGCATAGCATCAATCCAGTGCTGGTCTTGGATAGCTTCTTCAAACTTCTTAGGCTCCATTTGTGACAGGAAACTTGATTGTAGACCTGTGTTTTGATTTCTGCTTCTAGTTTGCACCCCCTGTCTTGGATCACCTATTATCTGATCAGCTGGATGATCTCTTAAATTCTTGTAGCTGGAGGAAGATTCCTTCTGGTTGAACATCTCCAGCTCCTTCATTTAGCTGAATCTCTTGGTTTTCATCAGCTTCTATAGTGTCTTGTTCTCCCCTGGACAGAAGCCTTCATTTTTCAATGCTCCATCTTCCTTTGATACTTCAGTAATGGAGAGCTTGTCCATACTTTTGCTTATACCTGTTGAGTCATTTGATCTACAAGACAACTCACAGTTGATTAATCTTGTTTCATCAAACACAACATGCACAGATTCTTCAACAACTTGAGTAGTCAAGTTGAAGACTCTATAGGCCTTACTATTTGTGCTGTACCCAACAAATATCCCATCCTGGGATTTGGCAGCAAACTTAGTCAAATATGACTTGCCATTGTTAAGTATATAACACTTGCAACCAAAGATCCTAAAGTAAGATAGATTTGGTTTTCTGCCTTTCACAATCTCATAGGGAGTCATTTTGTGGCTTTTGGTGATGGTAGCCCTATTGATTACATGACAAGCAGTGTTAACTGCCTCAGCCCAAAAATATTCTGGGAGAGAGGTGTCACTCAACAGAGTTCTACCTGCTTCAATTAATGTTCTATTCTTTCTTTCAGCAATTCCATTTTGCTGAGGTGTTCTAGGTGAGGAGAACTCTTGGAAAATCCCAAAATCTTTACACAATTTTGATATGCTTTCAGATTGAAACTCAGTACCATGGTCACTTCTGATTTTGACCACTGTACTATTCAGTTCATTCTGAATTTGCTTTACAAAATTAAGTAATACACTTGGGGTTTCAGATTTCTGTCTCAGAAAGAACACCCATGTGAATCTAGAATAGTCATCTACAACCACAAAAGTGTAGACTTTCCTACCTAGACTGTGAACTGGCATAGGACCAAAAAGATCCATATGTAGGAGGTATAAGCACCTCACAGAATCCTTGTTTTCAAGGCTTTGAAAGGAGGATTTTGTCTGCTTGCCCTTTTGACAAGCTGAGCATATCCCTTCCTTTATACACTTAACTTGAGGTCCATTCCTCACTAACTCTTTGCTAAAGAGTTGGCCAATTGTCTTGTAGTTTAGATGAGCCAATCTCTTGTGCCACTTAACACAATGAGAAGCATTGTCATCAGCTACAAGACAGATGGAAGAAGCCTTATTCTCACATTCAAAATTAAGACAATATACATTTCTCTTCCTATACCCAGTCAATATGATCTTTTGATCACTTGACCTTTTGATATGACATCCATTTTTAACAAATGAAATGTCATATCCTAAATCACTTAGCTGGCTTATGCTTATTAGATTATGTTTCAAACCTTTTACATAAGCCACTTGAGTGATAGTAATTAGGTTAGAAGAAATGTTACCCAACCCTTTGATGACTCCTTTTTCAGATCCACCAAAGATCACTTTAGGTCCATCTTTGACAGATGAATACTCCTTCAGCAGCCCCTTTGTTCCAGTCATGTGCCTGGAACAACCACTGTCCAAGTACCATATAGGGGCATGGCCACTTGGACTATCCTGCAACACAGAATTACTTACCCTTAGAACCCAAGTAAGTCTTGGGTTCTTGGTTCAGGTTAGCATTAATAAAGCTACCATAACCTCTTCTAACAGGTAGACTATTGTTCTTTATAACACTTGTGTTATACCAGCAGTCTAGTGCAAAATGGCCTCTCTTGCCACAGCACCAACATTCAAACTTATTGTATCTAGATCTAGATACATCCTTGTCAGAAGAATTTCTGTTCATTGCTGGTGCTGCAGCAACTTCACCTACTGATTTCTTAAAACCATTTGGTTTATGACCATGGGTAGGCCTGCTTGCATTTACACCCTTGTTCTTCAGAACATTAGTCTTAATATGACCTTGAATATCTTCATGATCATATTTGTTAGAAGGCACTTCCACCTTACTAAACTTTATGGGGACTGAAAGGTTTAGTGTCTGAACAGGAGCTTTTCCTTTCCTCTTGAATCTGCCAGCCCTGGAGTTACCTTTAAATCCTAATCCAGCCTTACCCTTTTGAGTGACAAATTCATCTATCAAGGGTAAGACAGATTTTGGCTTAGAGTAACTAGCCACTAAATCCCTTTCAATTTTAAGTCTGGCCTCCAGACTCTTCACTTGATCATTAGTATAATTAATTGTGCCCATCTGAATAATAGTTATATTCTTCAGCTTGGCAATTTCATTTAATTTTTGATCAATAACTTTCTCTAACTCAGTTGTAGCAACCCTTAGTTCAGCAATTTCCTGAGCCTGAGATTTAACCAGGTTCTTGCTTTTCTTAAGGGCCTGCAACAAGTCCCCATACTTGTCTATCAATTGATAGACATCTCCTTCAGATTCAGATGCATCTACATCTCTTGATGCAGATGTAGCTGATTCTTCACTTGTACTACAAACAGATGTAATAGAAGGACATTTTACCTTATTAGGACCAGACTGATTCTGGCATATGTCCTCTTCTGATCCTGCCATCAGCCCCATACACTGATGATCCTTTTGTTCATTGATGGAGTCTAGCAACTGCAGAAACTCCTCTTCTTCAGATGCAGCATATAGTCCAATATATGCTTCAGCTTCAGATTCTGACTCTGAAGTTGACTGGTCTGTTAGACTCTTATCTTTCTTTGCAACAAAGGATTTCTCCTTCTTGTCTTTCTGATGAGTCTTCTTCTTGTCTGAAGACTCCTTTCTCTTATCAGGACAGTCAGCCACTACATGTCCAGGCCTATTGCAACAATAGCAGACAATCTTTAAAGTAGTGGCTTTGCTGGGCTTTGATCTGCTCTTCTCTTTCCTTGATGACTTTTCTTCTGATAATAGTCATCAACTTGCTGTGATGTGGAAGGCCTAGACTTCCATTGCTTCTTTTTCAAGAACCTCTGGAATTGCCTTGTGAATGCAGCAAAGTCTGCATCTGAATCACAGCTTTCTGAACCCTTATCTGAATTTTCAGAACTATCTTCTGCAACTTCCTTAGGAGGAGATGGTGATTTCCTCCTATTCTTTCTAGTGGCTTCTGCATTGAATGCCACAATCTTTTCTCTATGCTCTCCTCTTGAATTCTTTTCTTCCTCCTTCCTCACCATAAGTTGCATTTCATAGGATAGCAACTTTCCAAACAAGGTGGGAGGAGAGATCTCTGCCAATTTAGCCACTTCTCTTATGGCACAGATCTTTGTGTCCCAATCCTTTGTTAAGGATCTCAAGAATTTGTCATTCAGTTCATAAGTACTGAAGACTCTTCCATAGGACATAAGCTCATTCACAATTCTATAGAATTTCTTGTAGCACTCAGTTATGCTATCAGATTTTCCTTATCTAAAACTTTCATACTCCTGATTGAGCATAGATTTCCTGTCCTGCCTTACTTCTTCAGATCCCTCCATGTAGACAATCAATGTGTCCCACATCTCTTTAGAGGTCTTGCAGTGAATCAGATTCTGAAATGTTGAATCATCTATGGCACTAACAATAATGTTCTGAGCTCTTTTATCCATGGTTGCCAAGATGATTTCATCCTTGGTCATTTCTGAATAACTTTTTGGAGTTTGGATATTTGCATCAAGAACTGATACCTTCATTGGAATGAAGGGGCCTTCCTGTACTGTGATGTAAATCCTTGGGTCAGATGCCTCCATAAACAATCTGACTCTTTCTTTCCAAATTCCAAAAATTTCTTTCTTGCATATGGGTAATTTCATAGATCCTAGCTCCTTATGATTCTCACCAGAACCCATCTTTTTGAATCTTGATTCTGCCTTTCAGATCTACCTCAGACTGTTAAGTCCTTTTTGAGGAACCTCCCTCTGATACCACTTGATAGTTTTACTTTCAAGACAACCTAAACACCTAGAGGGGGGGGGGTGAATAGGTTCTTATTGCTTGTTTATACTTCTAGGCAGAATTCAATTGCAGAAATAAAACATCCAGCACAGCAATCACAGAAATTGAAACATCACAGATTGCACAATGTTTTATAGTGGTTCCCTATGGTTTGGGTACATCCACTTTCCCCCTCCACCTATCTAGCAGTATGCTAGATTCGGCCAAATTTCCACTATTCTCAGATCCGCAGATCCTACAGCTCAGAACCTGAATAGGTTCCTACAACTCAAGCTCAACAGCCCTACCTCAGCCTTGCCTCAAGGCCTACCACTCAGAGAAGAACCTTCTCCTACACTCAGACAAATAGCCCTACCACTCAGAGATCACCTCTCCTACACTCAGCCTTTATAACACAGGCTTACAACTCAGATCTGTGTAAACAAATCCTACAGAAATTTAGAAAAGATATTTTAATGTCTTGCCTTTGTTGAGAGAGAAGAGGACAAGACACTTCTTGATCAGCTGATGAAATCAACTGAAACTGAGCTTTCTTCAAAGCTTCTTGAATCTGAACTTAGCTGAGTTGATTTCCAAACAGCTTCTTGAGAAACCACTGATGGCTTCCTTCTTCTTCTTCAAGATGACTGAATCCCTCTCTATCCAACACCTTTTCTGATACTTCGGACTTCTTCTTCTTAGATTTTCTGATGAAGATCTTCTTTAGAGCTTAGCACTTTCTTGAATTGAAACTTCAATAGGATCGTAATCCCCTTTTTTCTTCTTCTTCTTAGATCTTCTTCTCTATCTCATTTTCTTCTGAATATGTCTATTTTTAGACTTTCTTCATGGTAACCGGCTGATCCGGTTTCTAACTGTTTTCTGACAGGTCTGACAGCTTCAGTTAAACGGTGGCAACCCACAGCTGTCAAGTCTTCAAACAGTTCCTGTACCTTAGCCTTGGACAGCAAAATGTCGAGACAGTCTGTCAGAAAGTGTCGAGACCAATCTGTCTATCTGTGTCGACACAAGTGACTTTGGTGTCGACACAGTCTTTGATGATGTTGACTAAGTTGCCTTTAAGTCGACACAGCTTCTTCAGAAAATAACTTGGTCTTGACTCTGCAGTGTGTCGACAAAAGTCCTGTGTGTCGACACAGTTGTTGTAGATTCAGAGCTCAGTATGTGTCGACTCAGCCTTCAGGTGTCGACACAGCAATCTTCAATTCTGCCAAAATGTGTCGACTCAGTCTTCTGGAGTCGACACAAGCATAGTCGACTTCTGCCAATATGTGTCGACTCAATCTCAAGGTGTCGACACATCCTCCCTGTGTCGACACAGTTGAGGTCGACTATCTTCTTCTGTGAGTCGACTATCTTTCTCTGGTCGACTATCTTTTACTAGTCGACTATCTTCCACTAGTCGACTATCTTTCTCTGGTCGACTATCTTTCACTAGTCGACTATCTTTCACTATGTCGACACTGCTTCCCAGTGCTGAGGTCGACGATTTTCTTTATGTGTCGACACTGCTTCCCAGTGTCGACATAAATGTGGTCGACTATCTTTCTCTGTGTCTACACCGATATTCTGAAGTGTCGACACAAATATTCTGAAGTGTCGACACAATTTCTTCAGGTGTCGACACGTGGACTTAGAATATTTTTCTGCATTCTTTAATACTTCTTCACCTGCACATGTCAACTCAAAACAACATCAAATACACCTTGATGTATATCATTGAGCTAAGTTGGGCTTCTTCAAATCAGGTACACATTTTCCAATGTACCCAACAGGATCTCCCTTCTGCGAGTTGGTCCTCTCGGCACCCGTTCTAGAAGGGTTCCGCGAGCCGGAGATGACCTACTACGTGGGGAAGGATGATCCCCTCCAACACCTACAATGGTTTGAAGATGCGGTCTCCATCAGACCTATGACAGATGCCTTCAAGTGCCGCCTCTTCGCCATCACTTTGAAGGATAAGGCCAGGGACTGGTTCCATCAACTCCCGGCGGGTTCTATTTATTGCTTCGAAGACCTGAGCAGGAGCTTCCAGCTGCGTTTCTCGACCTCGAAAAAGAGGAAGAAGAACCCGGAGTCCATCTTCCTGATCAAGCAGAAGGCGGATGAGTCTTTGGCTCAGTACGTGGATCGTTTCTAGGAGGAGATCCTAGACATCCAGGAGGTGCCTGGTTTCTCCCTCCAGATGGCCTTCACCGTGGGGTTAAGGGAAGGCTTCTTCAAGATGAGCCTAACCCGGAAGGCACCATTGTCCTTTGAGGGATTGATGGAGAAGGCAACAAAGGGGATAGCCATGGAGGCGGCAAACCCGGCATTTGCGAGGAAGTTAGCAAGGTTGACGTAGGGGGAGCAGAGAGAGTCGGGAGGAACAAGGCAGCAAGAGGGAAGGAGAAGGGAGGAGCCAATGGGGCCCGTACACCCAGAGTTGGGTTGGAGGCAACCAGGAGGCCCAGTTCAAGGACCAGGAAGGGGTCCTCCGCAGGGGGGGAGGAACTTTTATCCGGGACCAGGGAGATTTCATCCGCTAGGGTGGGGGCATGGCCCAAGGCCGCTCCCACCTCCGCCTCAGCAAGCTATGGCCATTGGCCGAGGGAGAGGAAGAGGAAGAGAGCGTGGGAGAGCGATTGTGGGGAGGAGGAGGAACCCCCAAGAAGGGAGATGTGAGGGAGGAGTTCTGCCCTATTGCGACTTCCATGAGGAGGAGGGCCATGCGACGGCCACGTGCCCGGAGTTCTTGGAGTTGAAGAGGGGTAGAGGAGGATAAGACCAACGGCCACCAGTGCAGATAGTGGAGATGCCAGGAGCCGCGAAGGAGGATCGATGTGTGGATCGGTCGGACACAGGAGATCGAGGAGGGATTGGGGTGATTCATGGGGGGGTGGGGATCAAGGCCACCTGTAAGGCCAGTTTTCACACTATGTATCGTTGGAGCGTTGCCTCGACGTCGCAAGCCCCACCCCCGGATGAGAAAATCACCTTTTCCAGAAGGGACCTACCAGATCACGAGGACCCTTTCTGCGACGCGCTGGTAATCCGGACCGCCATTGAGAACTTCACGGTGTCCCGAATTTTGTTGGACAACGGGAGTTCTGTCAATGTGATCTTCAAGAAGGCATTCAATAAGATGAGAGTGGAGGCCCGAAGGGTGTTGGCGGCGGATGGGCCATTGTTTGGATTCTCGGGGGAGAGGAAGGAGGTCGAGGGAGGAGTAGGACTTCAGGTGACGCTGGGGGGGCTGTCCAGGAACTGTCGTTTCGTGATAGTGGATGCCCCCAACAGCTATAATGCGATCTTCGGGCGCCCTTTGATCAGCGCCTTTAGGTGTGTACCATCCTCGTTCCATCAGTGCTTGAAGCTTAATTCGGGAGGAACCCAGATCAGGGTAAGGGGGGATCCAAAGGCGGCTCGGGAGTGCTACGTGACGGCGGTCAACACATCTCATGGAAGGGGGATGCAGAGGAGCTGGAGAAAAAGATGGCTGGAGGAGAGGAGTTGGAGTGTGAAGGAGGAGGTGAAAGAGGCATTGCGGGGGAGCCAGCAATGGCAGGAGAGCAGGTAGCCGGAGGAGAGGAGCTGGTGAGAGATGAAGCAAGGGTGGAGGGAAGTATTGTAGCAGAGGTGGAGATGGCTGGAGGAGAGGAGTTGGAGAGTGAAGGAGGAGGTGAAAGAGGCATTACGGGGGAGCCAGCAATGGCAGGAGAGCAAGTGGCTGGGGAGCGGGAGCGTAGGGGGAATGAAGGAAGTATTGGGGAAAAGAAGAGAAAGAGGGCATCACCAGAGGGGGACCTTGGAAGAGAGAAAGGGAGGGCCCAGGAGAGGGTAGCAGCCGCGGAAGGCTTGGGAGTAGAGTACGGGGCAAAGGATCTGGAGGAGGATCTGAGGGAGCTAGAGGAGGAAGAACCCTCAAGGTTGAGGGAGACTGTGGAAGTTCTGGAGGTGGAGATCCTCACAAAGGACAGAAGGAAGGAAAAGATAAAGATCAGCGGAGAGCTCACTCCCAAAGACCAGGAGGAGATCCGGAGGTGCGTGCAAGAGAACATCGACGTCTTCGCCTGGAGCGCAGCGGACATGCCAGGGATCGACGCAGACGTGGCATGCCACCATCTAAACCTTGACCCCAAGGTCCATCCCATCCAACAGAAAAAGAGGGTCATCGCCTCCAAGATGGCCAGACCTATCAGAGAAGAGGTGGAGAAGCTGCTCCAGGCGGGATTCATATCTGCCAACAGGTATCCGGGGTGGGTGAGCAATGTTGTAATGGTAAAAAGGGGGAGGGAAATGGAGGATGTGTATTGATTTCTCTCTTTTAAATAAAGCCTTCCCTAAGGATTGTTACCCCCTGCCTCGAATCGACGCGCTGGTTGACTCAGTCATCGGCTTATCACTAATGAGTTTTTAGATGCTTTTTCAGGGTACCATCAGATTCGCATGCACCCTCCGGACGTCAAGGACGTCACCTTCGTCACGAAGGACGGGTGCTTCAGTTATAACATAATGCCCTTCGGGCTAAAAAATGCGAGAGCAACGTATCAAAGGATGATGGACCGGATTTTTCGAGAGCAGAGGGGGCGGAACCTCGAGGTCTATGTGGATGACTTGATGGTTAAGAGTCGGGACCTCGGGTCCCATGTCTTGGACTTGCAGGAGACGTTTACAACTGTAAGGAAGTATAAGATGAGGCTTAACCCTTTGAAATGTGTATTCGGGGTCAGCAGGGGGAAGTTTTTGGGACACCTCCTTACTCCTACGGGGGTGGAACCCAATCCTGACAAGGTAAAAGCGATACTAGAGCTGGAATCTCCTAAGAATATCAAGGAGGTCCAGTGTCTTACTGGCAAGCTAGCAGGGTTGAGCAGGTTCCTCTCTAGGGCAGGAGAGAGATGCTCCTCCTTCTTTCGAACTCTAAGGGGAGGAAGGGAGTTCGAGTGGACTTTAGAATGCGAAAAGGCCTTTGCGGCTCTAAAACAGCAGCTTACCCAAACGCCGCTACTTCAAGGCCGAGGGAAGGGGAGAGTTTGTTCCTCTATTTGGGGGTAGGGACGGGGGCAATTAGCTCAGTCCTCGTCCGAGAGGAAGGAAAGAAGCAATTCCCCATTTATTATGTAAGCAGGGTCCTCAAAAAGGCAGAGCTGAAATATCCCATCCTAGAAAAGATGGCCTTCGCTCTCATCGTGTCGGCCCGGAAGCTCAGACCATACTTCCAAGCTCATGCCATTCATGTTGTGATGGATCACCCTCTTCGCCGCATCCTCGAGGGGGTCGAGCTCTCGAGAAGATTGGCCAAGTGGTCGATCGAACTCAGCGAATTCGACCTCTCCTACGTCCCTCGAGAGGCTATTAAAGCACAGGTAGTGGCAGATTTCTTGGCAGATTATGCGGTAGAGGCCGAGGAGGTGGAGGTATCTCCCGGGGCAGCTTGGGAGATGTTGGTGGATGGAGCTTCTGGTAAGAATTCTTTTGGGGAGGGGTCATCTTGACGAGTCCCGAGGGGACTAGGATCGAGCAAGCTTTGAAGATACACTTCACCCTCACGAACAATCAAGCCAAGTACGAAGCAATCATCGTCGGGCTTCGGCTGGCTAGGGAGTTGGGCATACAGGATATCAGGGTATTCACGGACTCCTTGGTGGTGGCAAGACACATCAACGGAGAGTTCGAGGTGAGGGAACCGACCCTCCAGTTGTACCTGGTAAAGATAAAGGGCATCGTTGGGCAGTTTCATAGTTTCTCCATCCAGCACGTTTTTCGGGAAGAGAGTGCTAAGGCAGACTTGCTCGCAAAGCATGGTCCTAAGGCCGGAGGGACTATGACCTAACTCTTCAGGCCTTCCATAGAAGAAGGGGAGATAATGGAGGTCGACTAGGAGGTGTCTTGGATGGATCCTTTTGTGACCTTCTTGGCGTCGGGACATCTACCCGAGGGGGATCTCGAGAGGAAGCGGATTAGGTACAAGTCAGCTTATTATCTGTTGAAGGAAGGAGTACTTTACCGAAAAACATTGTCTGGATTGCTAGCCCGGTGTGTATCCGAGAAGGAAGCATCAAAGGTATTGGAGGAGGTCCATTCAGGGAATGCGGAAGCCACTCAGGGAGTCGGACTTTGGAAGGGAGGGTACTAAGGCAAGGCTATTTCTGGCCTACCCTCCAGAAAGATGCGGAGGAGCTTGCTAAGAGGTGTAGAAAGTGTCAGGAGTTTGCTCCCTTGCAGCTCCTCCCAGCACAGAGACTGTGAACGATCACCTCTCCATGACCCTTCGCCATATGGGGACTGTACCTAGTGGGGCCGTTTTCCTCAAGCTAGCGGTTAGAGGAGGTTCCTACTGGTCATGGTGGATTACTTTTCGAAATGGCTGGAGGTGAAGGCTTTGGCGAAGGTGACATCGCAAGTGGTCAAGAACTTTGTGTGGGGAGAGATTATTTGTCGACACGGGCTCCCTTTGGCCATAGTCACCGACAATGGGCCACAATTCGCCAGCAGGGAATTTGTGGACTTTTGTGTACAGCTTGGCATAGACCTTCGGTTTGCCTCGGTTCATCACCCTCGAAGCAACGGACAGGTGGAAGCAGCAAATAAGATCATTGTGAATCTCTTAAAGAAGAAAGTTGAGAACTTGAGGGGGAGCTGGGTGGAACAACTCCCCTCCATCCTGTGGGCTCTGCGAACTACTCCGAATGCGGCCACAGGAGAGACGCCTTTCAAGCTCTCCCATGGCTCGGAGGCCGTCATACCTGTGGAGTTTGAGGTTGAATCTCCCAGGGTAACAACAGCAAGGGAGGGAGATGAAAGGTGGCAGGTCGATAATGGAGAGGAGCAAAGGCTTTCACTTGACCTCGTGGAGGAGCTCCGGGAGCTAGCATCAATCCGATAGGAGGAGTTTAAGCGCCGGATGTCCAAGTACTTTGATAAGCACATCCGGATCAAGCAATTTCAAAAGGGGGACTTGGTCCTCAAGAAGGTGGATGCCATGGGCAGGGGGCCTCGGTAGGAAAGCTCAACCCCAATTGGGAGGGTCCCTTCATTATAAAAGAAGTTTTGAAGTCAGGGGGGTATCACCTCCAGGATGTGGACGGGGTACCCCTGGATCACACCCGCAGCGGTGATGATATGAAGCATTTCTATCCAAAATGATAATTTTCCTCTGAATATGCTTGAGTATGACTTTAATGATCTTACTTTTTAGATGTGTTATTATTTCCTAGCACAATGCACCTCAGGGCGTCCTTCTTAGAAGACGGCAGTTGGAGGAGAAAGGGGAGAGGAGACCCTGAGCAGACCCGCTGACCAGGTTCTCATCAAGCTGGCAGGGTTGTAGGCTCACTCGGCGGTTGTTGGGTACATTGGAAAATGTGTACCTGATTTTGAAGAAGCCCCACTTAGCTCAATGATATACATCAAGGTGTATTTGATGTTGTTTTAAGTTGACATGTGTAGGTGAAGATGTGTTAAAAAATGCAGAAAAATATTCTAAGTCCATGTGTCGACACCTGAAGAAACAGTGTCGACACTTCAGAACATTTGTGTCGACACTTGAAGGAAGCTGTGTCGACACAGAGAAAGATAGTCGACCACATTTGTGTCGACACTGGGAAGTAGTGTCGACTCACAGAGAAAGATAGTCGACCACATTTGTGTCGACACTGGGAAGCAGTGTCGACTCACAGGAAGATAGTCGACCACATTTGTGTCGACACTAGGAGGCTGTGTCGACACAATGAGACAGAGTCGACACACATTGGCAGAAGTCGACAATACTTGTGTCGACACCAGGAGACTAAGTCAACACATACTGAGTTCTGAATCTACAACAACTGTGTCGACACACAGGACTTGTGTCGACACACTGCAAAGTCAAGATCAAGTTATTCTCTGAAGAAGCTGTGTCGACTTAAAGGCAAACTTGTCGACATCATCAAAGGCTGTGTCGACACCAAAGTTACTTGTGTCGACACATACAGACAGTTGGTCTCGACACTTCCTGACAGTCTGTCTCAACACATTGCTTACCAAGACTAAGGCACAGGATCTGTTTGAAGACTTGACAGCTGTGGGTTGCAGCCAGTTAACTGATGTTGTCAGACTTGTCAGAAGACAGTTATAAACCGGATCAGCCGTTACCATTAAGAAGATCTATAAATAGACAGATTCAGAGAGAAGAAAACATAGCAATGAGAAGATTGAACTTTGGCAATCAAATTGAGAAATCAAATCAAGAAGGTGTGATACACTAAAGAAGATCTTCATCAGAAGATCTAAGAACGATCTCAGGATCGATCTAAGAAGAGTTCTAACAAGAATTCAGAAGTATCATCAAAGGTGCTGGATAGAGAGGGATCCACCCATTTTGAAGAAGAAGAAGGAAGCCATCAGTGGTTTCTCAAGAAGCTGTTTGGAAATCAACTCAGCTAAGTTCAGATTCAAGAAGCTTTGAAGAAAGCTCAGATTCAGTTGATTTCATCAGCTGATCAAGAATTGTCTTGTCCTCTTCTCTCTCAACAAAGGCAAGGCATTAAAACTTCTTTTCTAAATTTCTGTAGGATCTGTTTTATACAGATCTGAGTTGTAAGCCTGTGATATAAAGGCTGAGTGTAGGAGAGTTGATCTCTGAGTGGTAGGGCTGTTGCCTGAGTGTAGGAGAAGGTTCTTCTCTGAGTTGTAGGCCTTGTGGCAAGGCTGAGGTAGGTCTGTTGTGCCTGAGTTGTAGGAACCTATCCAGGTTCTGAGCTGTAGGATCTGAGGATCTGAGAATAGTGGAAGTTTGGCCGAATCTAGCATACTGCTAGATAGGTGAAGGGGGAAAGTGGATGTACCTAGACCTTGGGGAACCACTATAAAACTTTGTGCAATCTGTGATGATTAAATGTCTGTGAATACTGTGTTGGATGTTTTAATTTTTGTAATTGAATTCTGCCTAAAAAATTGAACAAGCAATTAGAACCTATTCACCCCCCCCTCTAGGTGTTTAGGTTGTCTTGAAAGTAAAACTATCAAGTGGTATCAGAGGGAGGTTCCTCAAAAAGGACTTAACAGCCTGAGGTAGATCTGAAAGGCAGAATCAAGATTCAAGAAGATGGGTTCTGGAGAGAATCATAAGGAGCTAGGGTCTATGAAATTACCCATATGCAAGAAGGAAATCTTTGGAATTTGGAAAGAAAGAGTCAGGTTGATTATGGAGGCATCTGACCCAAGAATATACATCACAGTTCAGGAAGGACCCTTCATTCCAATGAAGGTATCAGTTCTTGATGCTAATATTCAAACTCCAAAAAGTTATTCTGAAATGACCAAGGATGAAATCATTTTGGCAACCATGGATAAAAGAGCTCAGAACATTATTGTAAGTGTCATAGATGATTCAACATTTCAGAATCTGATTCACTGCAAGACCTCCAAAGAAATGTGGGACACATTGATTGTCTACATGGAGGGATCAGAAGAAGTAAGACAGGACAGGAAATCTATGCTCAATCAGGAATATGAAAGTTTTAGACAAGGAAAATCTGATAGCATAACTGAGTGCTATAAGAAATTCTATAGAATTGTGAATGAGCTAATGTCCTATGGAAGAGTCTTCAGTACTTATGAACTGAATGATAAATTCTTGAGATCCTTAACAAAGGATTGGGACACAAAGATCTGTGCCATAAGAGAAGTGGCTAAATTGGCAGAGATCTCTCCTCCTACCTTGTTTGGAAAGCTGCTATCCTATGAAATGAAACTTTTGGTGAGGAAGGAGGAGGAAAAGAATTCAAGAGGAGAGCATAGAAAAAAGACTATTGCATTCAATGCAGAATCCATCAGAAAGAGTAGGAGGATATCACCATCCCATCCTAAGGAAATTGCAGAAGTCAGTTCAGAAAATTCAGATAATCAGGGTTCAGAAAGCTGTGATTCAGATGCAGACTTTGCTGCATTCACAAGGCAATTCCAGAGGTTCTTGAAGAAGAAACAGTGGAAGTCTAAGCCCTCTACTTCACAGCAAGTTGATGACTATTATCAGAAAAAGTCATCAAGGAAAGAAAAGGGCAGATCAAAGCCCAGCAAGGCTTCTACTTCAAAGATTGTCTGCTATTGTTGCAATAGACTTGGACATGTAGTGGCTGACTGTCCTGATAAGAGAAAGGATTCTTCAGATAAGAATAAGACTCATAAAAGGGCAAGAAGGAGAAATCCTTTGTTGCAAAGAAGGATAAGAGCCTAACAGATCAGTCAACTTCAGAGTCAGAATCTGAAGTAGAAGCATATATTGGACTATATGCTGTATCTGAAGAAGAGGAGTTTCTGCAGTTGCTAGACTCCATCCATGATCAAGAGGATCATCAGTGCATGGGACTAATGGCAGGATCAGAAGAGGACATATGCCAGAATCAGTCTGGTCCTAATAAGGTACAATGTCCTTCTATGAAATCTGTTTGTAGTACAAGTACAGAATCAGCTACATCTGCATCAAGTGATGTAGATGCATCTGAATCTAAAGGAGATGTCTATCAATTGATAGATAAGTATGGGGACTTGTTGCAGGCCCTTAAGAAAAGCAAGAACCTGGTTAAATCTCAGGCTCATGAAATTGCTGAACTAAGGGTAGCTGCAACTGAGTTAGAGAAAGTAATTGATCAAAAGTTAAATGAAATTGCCAAGCTGAAGAATATAACTATTATTCAGATGGGCACAATTAATTATACCAATGATCAAGTGAAGAGTCTGGAGGCCAGACTAAGAATTGAAAAAGATTTAGTGGCTAGTTAATCTAAGCCAAAGTCTGTCTTACCCTTGATTGATGAATTTGTGAATCAAAAGGGTAAGGCAGGATTAAGATTCAAAGGTAACTCCAGGGCTGGCCAATTCAAGAGGAAAGGCAAAGCTCATGTCAAGCCACTGAACTTTTCAGTCCCTATTAAGTTTAGAAAGGTGGAAGTGCCTTCTAACCTATATGATCATGAAAATATTCATGGTCATATTAAGTCTAATGTTCTGAAAAACAAGGGTGTAAATGCCAACAGGCCTACCTATGTTCATAAACCCAATGGTTATAAAAAATCAGTGGGTGAAGCTGCTGCAGCACCAGCAATGGACAAAAATTCTTTTGTCAAGGATGTATCTAGAACTAGATACAATAGGTTTGAATGTTGGTGTTGTGGCAAGAGAGACCATTTTGCACTAGACTGCTGGTATAACACAAGTGTTAGAAAGAACAATAGTCTACCTGTTAGAAGAAATAATGGTAGCTTTGTTAATGCTAACTTGAACCAAGGACCCAAGACTTGCTTGGGTTCTAAGGGTAAGTAAATCTGTGTTGCAGGTGAATCCAAGTAACCATGTCCCTATATGGTACTTGGATAGTGGTTGTTCCAGGTACATGACTGGAACAAAGGGGCTGCTGAAGGAGTATTCATCTGTCAAAGATGGACCTAAAGTGATCTTTGGTGGATCTGAAAAAGGAGTCATCAAAGGGTTTGGTAACATTTCTTCTAACCTAATTACTATCACCCAAGTGGCTTATGTAAAAGGTTTGAAACATAATCTAATAAGCATAAGCCAGCTGAGTGATTTAGGATATGACATTTCATTTGTTAAGGATGGATGTCATATCAAAAGGTCAAGTGATCAAGAGATCATTTTGACTGGGTATAGGAAGAGAAATGTATATTGTCTTAATTTTATATGTGAGAATAAAGCTTCTCCCATCTGTCTTGTAGCTGATGACAATGCTTCTCATTGTGTTAAGTGGCACAAGAGATTGGCTCATCTTAACTACAAGACAATTGGCCAACTCTTTATCAAAGAGTTAGTGAGGAATGGTCCTCAAGTTAAGTGTATAAAGGAAGGGATATGCTCAGCTTGTCAAAAGGGCAAGCAGACAAAATCTTCCTTTCAAAGCCTTGAAAACAAGGATTCTGTGAGGTGCTTATACCTCTTGCATATGGATCTTTTTGGTCCTATGCCAGTTCATAGTCTAGGTAGGAAGGTCTACACTTTTGTGGTTGTAGATGACTATTCTAGATTTACATGGGTGTTCTTTCTGAGACAGAAATCTGAAACCCCAAGTGTCTTACTTAATTTTGTAAAGCAAATTCAGAATGAACTGAATAGTACAGTGGTCAAAATCAGAAGTGACCATGGTACTGAGTTTCAATCTGAAAGCATGACAAAGTTATGTGAAGACTTTGGGATTTTCCAAGAGTTCTCCTCACCAAGAACACCTCAGCAAAATGGAATTGCTGAAAGAAAGAATAGAACATTAATTGAAGCTGGTAGAACTCTATTGAGTGACACCTCTCTACCAGAATATTTCTGGGCTGAGGCAGTAAACACTGCTTGTCATTTGATCAATAGGGCTTCTATCACCAAGAGCCACAAAAAGACTCCCTATGAGATTATGAAAGGTAGAAAACCAAATCTATCCTACTTCAGAATCTTTGGTTGCAAATGCTATATACTTAACAATGGTAAGTCATATTTGACTAAGTTTGCTGCCAAATCCCAGGATGGGATATTTGTTGGGTACAGCACAAATAGTAAGGCCTATAGAATCTTCAACTTGACTACTCAAGTTGTTGAAGAATCTGTGCATGTTGTGTTTGATGAAACAAGATTAATCAACTGTGAGTTGTCTTGTAGATCAAATGACTCAACATGTATAAGCAAAGGAATGGACAAGCTCTCCATTGCTGAAGCTTCAAGGGAAGATGGAGTATTGGAAAATGAAGGATATTGTCCAGGGGGAGTACAAGACACAATAGAAGATGAAGAAAACCAAGAGGTTCAGCATAATGAAAGTGCTGGAGATGTTCAACCAGAAGGGAATCTTCCTCCAGCTACAAGACATTTAAGAGACCATCCAACTGATCAGATAATAGGTGATCCAAGACAGGGAGTGCAGACTAGAAGCAGAAGTCAAAGCACAGTTCTGCATTCAAGTTTCCTGTCACAAATGGAGCCTAAGAAGTTTGAAGAAGCCATCCAAGACCTGCACTGGACTGATGCTATGCAAGAGGAGCTGAATCAATTCAGAAGGTGCAATATCTGGGAGCTTGTTCCTAAACCAAGAGGCCACAATATAATTGGGACAAAATGGATCTACAGGAACAAGTTGGATGAGAATGGAGTAATAGTGAAAAATAAAGCAAGATTGGTTGCTAAAGGATACATGCAGGAAGAAGGGATTGACTTTGATCAAACCTTTGCTCCAGTAGCAAGGATGGAGGCAATCAGAATGTTCCTTGCCTATGCAGCCTATCAAGACTTCAAGGTATACCAGATGGATGTGAAGTCAGCATTTCTGAATGGTGATCTTAAAGAAGAAGTATATGTAGAGCAGCCATCAGGTTTTGTAGATCCTCTTAAACCTGATTATGTTTATAAGCTTAGAAAAGCTTTATATGGGTTAAAGCAAGCCCCAAGGGCTTGGTATGAAACCCTGTCTACTTTCCTTATTGAGAATAAATTCTCAAGAGGAAAAATTGACAAAACTCTATTCCTTAGGGAATTTAAAGGCAAGATCATCTTAGTTCAGATCTATGTTGATGACATAATCTTTGGATCTACTGAAAACAACCTTTGTAAAAAGTTTGCCAAACTTATGCAAGGGAAGTTTGAGATAAGCAGTATGGGGGAACTGAAGTTCTTCTTGGGACTCCAAGTAAGACAGACTGATGATGGCTTGTCCATATCCCAATCAAAGTTTACTAAAGAATTAATCAAAAAGTATGGTATGGAGTCATCCTCCATCATGAGAACTCCTATGGGGACAAGTATGCCTATATGCAAAGATGATGCAGGTAAACCTATTGATGAGACTTTGTATAGAGGAATAGTTGGTTCTCTACTATATCTCACTGCTAGTATACCAGATATTATGTATGCTACATGTGTCTGTGCTAGGTACCAAGCCTGCCCTAAAGAGTCTCATTATACTGCAGTCAAAAGGATTCTGAGATATCTTAAGGGCACACCTAATCTAGGCCTTTGGTACCCTAGGAATAGAGATTTTCTACTAACAGGTTATTCAGATGCAAACTTTGCAGGCTGTAGAGAGGATAGGAAGAGTACAACAGGTACTTGTCAATTCTTGGGAGGAAGATTGATATCTTGGAGTAGTAAGAAGCAGACCAGTGTGGCTATATCTACAGCTGAGTCAGAATATGTTGCTGCTGGCAGCTGCTGTGCACAACTATTGTGGATACAGCATCAGCTTAAAGATTATGGTATTCAAGTAAGTAGAACACCTCTTTTGTGTGATTCTAAGAGTGCAATTTCTATTGCTAATAATCCTGTTTCTCATAGTAGAACTAAGCATATAGAAATTAAATACCATTTTCTTAGAGAACATGTAGAAAGAGAAGACATCACATTGGAATTTGTTAAAACAGATTATCAAATAGCAGATGTATTCACTAAGCCTCTAGATGAAACAAAATTCAATAAATTTAAAATTGAATTAGGCATGCTGACCATTGATTAAGATTATCAACAAACTTACAAATAACATATTAAATTATCAAATGGTCTTAAGTGGTGTAGACAGAAACAGAAATTGGCTAAGTAAAATAGTGTCGACACATTCAGTGATAATGTGTCGACTCAGTGAAGTAATGTCTACAAGTCAGAAATATTGTGTCAACACAGCGAATATGTGTCGACACTTAAGAATTAAATTGTCGACTTATCCAGGAATGTAGTGTCGACTTCACCAGAATAGTGATGTCGACACTTACAAATTTTGTGTCGACACTTATCCTAAGAGTCGACACAGATTTACTGATACTCTACTATATCTCTCAGGTGTCGACATATCCACGTTTGGTTTCGACACATAGTAGACAGATTTGTTGTCGAGACAATAGAAGTTTGTGTCGACACATTCCATCTGTGTCGACACATATAGACTGTTTTTGCCCGCCTTTTGATCTTCTTTCAATAGAAGGTATAAATAGGTCAAAAACTTATTCAGTCGACACGCTTACAAGGTTTTCGAGACTGAAACCCTGTGTCAACTTTCTCTCTCTCTCTCTTCTCTCAAGCTTTCTCACCTGAACAATGGCGCCAAAGATTGAAGACAACATCAATGAAGGTTATGAGTTAGTAAGGAATGCCTTTGCCGAAGCCCCAACAGATGTTCAACGAGTTATCTCTCTTATTTCCGAATCGGGATTAGAGTTCATAGTTTCTGAACCTTCCAAGATATGGAAGAAGGAGGTGCATGAATTCTTTACCTCTGCATCAATAGGTTCGGATGTTCTCAAGATAAAGTCCACTGTGCATGGGTCGACAGTGAAGATTACCCCAAGAAGTGTAAGGAAAATTCTACAATTACCAATAATTGAGAATGAAGAAGAATTGCCTGCTTCTAAGTTAAGGGAGGCTATCCAATGGTGCGGATTGGATCCCACTCTGAAGATTGGAGCTGCTTTCAACAGGAAAGGGATGAATCAGCAAGGGAAATTTCTGTCTGAAGTAGTTGGCAAGGTGATTCTGTGCAAACCAGGGGGACATGATAGGATTTCAGCCTCTATGTTCAGCCTCATGACCAGAATTGTGTTTACAATTCCAACTGATTGGTCAGCTGTAATCTTTGAAAAGATAAAGGAAGGAATAAAAAAGCCAAATCTGGCTAGAATCATGAGTTTATATCTGAATGGAGTGATCCCTGAGGTAATGCAACATCTGCCAGGAACAAAGATCAATCACATGAGAAAGATGGACATGAGATTGTTTTCTAGGTGGGATAGGGTGCTGTCTAAGGATGTGTCTGATGAGAGCAGGCAGGACACCCCAGTGAAATCCTCTTCTCATGCTCAAGATACTAAGCAGCTTCAAGAAGAACAAGTGAGGAAGCAGGATGAAGATCACCCTATGTCTACTCCAGCCCAGCAAGACACTATACCTGCACAGATGCAGGGGGAGCAAGCTCATTCTCCTGCCCAGAATGAATCTACTCCTAACCAGGTACAGTTGCAGGGGGAGCTGGTGTATTTTCTTACTAAAGACATTTCTAATACTTCTATTTCTGCACAGGTGCAGGGGGAGCAAGTGTACTCTCCTGCCCAGGTCATTACCAATACTGAACAAGTACAGGGGGAGAAGATATCTGACCCAGTGCAAGAGGAAGTCCAAATTGATATCTCCAAAGATCTGAATATAGAAGACCTAATTGATACATCTTATGTTCAAGCTCAGAAGGAATATACTCTAGATGAGTTATTTCCTAATGTTGATATGGCTACTGATAGAATGGAAGAGAGGCAAGAGATTGAAAAGGCCCTTGACATGGAGATAGAAATAGAGAAGGAGCAAATGATTGAGGGGGAGTCTGTGCATGTTGAGGATGAACAACATGGCACTGAGACAGATATTCCTCCTCCTCCTCAAGAAAGAGTTCAAGTTGATCGTTCATCTGAATCTGAGACTGAAGAAGCCAGAATGGCTAAGAAGAGAAAACTTGTAGTCTTCAAAAGAAGGAGCAAAGGTTATAAGCAGGCTCTACAGACTACAACTCAACCATCCCATTCTGAATTTAATTATAACAAGTTTATGGTTGATTTACAAGTTAAGTTAGATGATCATAGAGTGGCAGTTGAAAAATATGTTGATGAGAGCAATAAGGCCCTTCAATTTGACTTGGCCCAGGATATTAAGTCAATTCGATTTGAAGTCAATATGCATAAGAAGGAGATGACAGATTGCTTCCATAAGGGAGGTAATGCTGTGGTGTATTAGGCAAAACAACAGCAGTCCATCATCCCTAAAGTGGATGATATTGCTTTAAAGCAAAGCTATATTTTGGAGAATCAGCTAAGGATGAATGACAATTTAACTGAATCTCATCATGAGATTATTGCTGAATTGAAAAAGAATACTCCAGGCCTGCCTGCAGCTAGAGCAAAGGAGATGGAAGAATTTGATAAGACATTTCAAGCTGCTATTGAATCTGTTAAAACTGCTATCACTACCTCTCAAAAGGACATATCTGACAAGCTTCAAAAGTTAAAACCATTTTTTAAAGAGGGTGTGAATTATCTGGATGGACAGATAAGATTTCAGAAGGAAGATCTAAGAGATCATATTACCAGAGAAGTCATAAAGGGGGAGAGGTTGTTAGTTCATGCAGGCTCAGAGCACACCAAATGGATGACCAATAGTATTCGAGCCACATTGGGATATCCACCTTTGTGTGATGATTCTATGGTGGCTGAGTCAGGAATACAAACAGGTCTACTTGAAGGCAATCAACCTGAGGTTGCCCAAGTCATTTACCCTCCTCCAGATTTTGATATGGTTGATCAGAAAGTTCAAGAAATATATAGTCCTCCAAAGGAGGTTAACAGGGTTGTTATTGAGAAAGTGGATAAGCCTGAGGCCACTTTGAAAGAACAGCAAGATGCTCTACTATCTAAGAAGAGATTTAGAGAGCAGGCTGAACTTAAGCCAGATTTTGAGCAGTGGAGCCCTACTTCAAGAAATATTATACTCACTGCATGGAAGGCTGTGAAAGACCAAGTTCATGAAAGAGGAAAGTGGTATAATGAAATAGAATGGCAAAAGCATGAAGCTAGGCAGGAGGCAATAGTACAGTTCAGAAGAAAAACCAAGCTGGGTAGGCTGCCACCAGATGCTCAGGAGCCGAGCAGGTACTTTCCAAAGCCCTTTCATTACTTTGAAAGGCAAAGGCTCAAGGAAGAAGTAAAGAAGAAGGCTGATCAAAAAGGCAAGAAGCCAGCTGAAGATGCTGAAGCTCCTGTGAAGGCTCAAATCCAATCTGGCAAATGGATTATCATAAGAGAGCCTGATCAGTCTTAATTTTAAGTTCTTTCAAAAGTATTTTGTAATGTTTTGATTAAATCATTTAATGTAAAACTCTGTAATCAAACATTATCAAGTTATAAACAATATTTTGTTAGGAATCATATAATGTTTACACTGTGATGGATTGTTAATATTTTGTTTGGAATCATATAATGTTCACTCTGTGATGGATTGTTTATATTTTGTTTATATTAAGTATTCCTGTTATGTCATATATCATCATATTATACTTTTTATAAATGGTGTATATCATTGGCTATAAGGGTTATGACTTCTCCAAATAGGGGGAGATTGTTGGGTACATTGGAAAATATGTACCTGATTTGAAGAAGCCCAACTTAGCTCAATGATATACATCAAGGTGTATTTGATGTTGTTTTAAGTTGACATGTGCAGGTGAAGATGTGTTAAAAAATGCAGAAAAATATTCTAAGTCCATGTGTCGACACCTGAAGAAACAGTGTCGACACTTCAGAACATTTGTGTCGACACTTGAAGGAAGCTGTGTCGACATAGAGAAAGATAGTCGACCACATTTGTGTCGACACTGGGAAGCAGTGTCGACTCACAGAGAAAGATAGTCGACCACATTTGTGTTGACACTGGGAAGCAGTGTCGACTCACAGGAAGATAGTCGACCACATTTGTGTCGACACTGGGAGGCTGTGTCGACACAATGAGACAGAGTCGACACACATTGGCAGAAGTCGACAATACTTGTGTCGACACCAGGAGACTAAGGGCCTGTTTGGGAAGGCTTTTCAGAAAGGAAAAGGAGTGGTGGCAAAAGGATGGTAGAAAAAGGAGCTTTTGGAAAATGTCTATTAGAAAAGGAAAACTGTTTGGGTGAACTTCTTTTGCCGAGCTTTTCAAAAAAGAGAAACAGTTTATAAACCGTTTGACAAATCTTCGTTGCAGTAACTTTTTTTATTAAAATTGCGCGTCAGGGGGAAAATGCGCAATTATTTCGCCGGGATAGCTTTTTTTCGCCCGGGAATGAATTTTTCGCCGGGTGGCGGTTTTTCTCACCCGGGCGTGAATTTTTCGCCCGGGCGCGATATTTTCGCCTGGACGCCAATTTTTCGGCCGAGACCTATATTTTCGGCTGGGCCCCAATTATTTGGACGGGTGCCAATTTTTCGGATGGACGTGAAATTTTTGAACGGACGCGAATTTTCCGGACGAGCCCGAATTTTTCAGATGACGGCAAATTTTTCGGACGGGCGCGAATTTTTCGGACTGGCACTAATTTTTCGACAAGGCGGGAAAATTTCGCCCGGACGCGATTTTTGCACAGACAAGAATTTTTCGCACGGACGCGATATTTCCACTCGAAAGCGAAAAAAATTGCATTCGAGTGGAAAAATAGTTTACAAGCGAAAAAAATACACGACCGGGCAAAAAAACCACGAACGGGCAAAAATCACGTCGAGGCAAAAAATTCGCTCCCGGGCGAAAAAATAGTCCCCGGGCAAAAAACCGCTCCCGATCAAAAAAAATCGCGCCCAGGAGAAAAAAATCGCGATCGGGCGAAAAAACCGCGTCCGGGCGAAAAAAACCGCGCCCGGGCGAAAAAATCGCCCCGGGCAAAAAAATTGAGTCCGGGCGAAAAAATCGCCCCGGGCGAAAAAATCGAGTCCGGGCGAAAAAATCGCGCCCGGGCAAAAATTTCGCGCCCGGGCGATAATTTCGCTCCTGGGCCAAAACATCGTGCACGGGTGAAAAAATTGTCATCGGGCGAAAAAACTGCGATCGAGCGAAAAAACTGCGTCCGGAGGAAAAAAACCGCTCCTGGGCGAAAAAACCGCCCTTGGGGAAAAAACTGCTCCCGGGCGAAAAATGCACAATCGGGCGAAAAAACAGCGCCTGGGCGAAAAATTCGCGCCCGGGCGAAAAATTCGCGCCCGGGCGAAAAATTCGCTCCGGGAGAAAAAATTCGCGCCCGGGTGAAAAAATTTGCGGCCGGATGAAAAATTCGCGTCCGGGCAAAAGAATGTCTCCCGGACGAAAAATTCGCGCCCGGGCGAAAGAATGTCGCCCGGGCGAAAAATTCGCGCTCGGGCGAAAGAATGTCCGCCCGTGCAAAAAATTCGCGTCCGGACGAAATATTCGTGTCCGAGCGAAAAATTAGCGACCGGGCCAAAAATTCGCGCCCCGACAAAAAATTCGCTCCCGGGCGAAATATTCGCGCCCGGGAAAAATCTTCGCGCCGTGAAAAAAAATTCGCGTCCGGGTGAAAAAAATTGTGCCCGGGAGGAAAATTCGCTCAAGGGCGAAAGAATGTCACCCGGACGAAAAATTTCGCGCCCGGCTGAAAAATTCTGCGCCCGGGCGAAATATTCGCGTACGGGTGAAAAATTCATGACCGGGCCAAAAATTCGCGCCCCGATAGAAAATTCGCGCCCGGGAGAAAAATTCGCGCACGGGGCAAAAATTCCGCGCCCGGGCCAAAAATTTCGCGTCCGGGCGAAAAATTCGCGTTAGAGCGAAAAAATCACCCATGCGAAAAAATCGCGCCCGAGCGAAATATTCATTTAGAGAAAGACTAGTGTTTTCGCAGTATTGTCGAACTGGATCCAGAGGAGTAAAATGTTTTCATAGAATCAACTGTGTATCGGGATGAGAAATTACTTTTCGAAAAGTTGAAAAGTAGGAGGCTAGTGACTTTTCAAATAGAGGAGAAAAAGGAGTTTTTGGTGGTAGCTTTTCCCACCGGTAGACATTCCAAACGGTTTATTATGTGCGGTGGCATTTTCTAGAAAATGAAAAGGAACTAGAAAGCCCTCCCAAACAGACCCTAAGTCAACACATACTGAGTTCTGAATCTACAACAACTGTGTCGACACACAGGACTTGTGTCGACACACTGCAAAGTCAAGATCAAGTTATTCTCTGAATAAGCTGTGTCGACTTAAAGGCAAACTTGTCGACATCATCAAAGGCTGTGTCGACACCAAAGTTACTTGTGTCGACACATACAGACAGTTGGTCTCGACACTTCCTGACAGTCTATCTCAACACATTGCTGACCAAGACTAAGGCACAGGATCTGTTTGAAGACTTGACAGCTGTGGGTTGCAGCCAGTTAACTGATGTTGTCAGACTTATCAGAAGACAGTTATAAACCCGATCAGCCGGTTACCATTAAGAAGATCTATAAATAGACAGATTCAGAGAGAAGAAAACATAGCAATGAGAAGATTGAACTTTGGCATTCAAATTGAGAAATCAAATCAAGAAGGTGTGATACACTAAAGAAGATCTTCATCAGAAGATCTAAGAAGACGATCTCAGGATCGATCTAAGAAGAGTTCTAACAAGAATTCAGAAGTATCATCAAAGGTGCTGGATAGAGAGGGATCCACCCATTTTGAAGAAGAAGAAGGAAGCCATCAGTGGTTTCTCAAGAAGCTGTTTGGAAATCAACTCAGCTAAGTTCAGATTCAAGAAGCTTTGAAGAAAGCTCAGATTCAGTTGATTTCATCAGCTGATCAAGAATTGTCTTGTCCTCTTCTCTCTCAATAAAGGCAAGGCATTAAAACTTCTTTTCTAAATTTCTGTAGGATCTGTTTTACACAGATCTGAGTTGTAAGCCTGTGATATAAAGGCTGAGTGTAGGAGAGTTGATCTCTGAGTGGTAGGGCTATTGCCTGAGTGTAGGAGAAGGTTCTTCTCTGAGTTGTAGGCCTTGTGGCAAGGCTGAGGTAGGGCTGTTGTGCCTGAGTTGTAGGAACCTATCCAGGTTCTGAGCTGTAGGATCTGAGGATCTGAGAATAGTGGAAGTTTGGCCGAATCTAGCATACTGCTAGATAGGTGAAGGGGGAAAGTGGATGTACCCAGACCTTGGGGAACCACTATAAAACTTTGTGCAATCTGTGATGATTAAATGTCTGTGAATGCTGTGCTGGATGTTTTAATTTTTGTAATTGAATTCTGCCTAAAAAATTGAACAAGCAATTAGAACCTATTCACCCCCCCCCCCTCTAGGTGTTTAGGTTGTCTTGAAAGTAAAACTATCAGCGGTTAGAGGAGAAAGAGGAGAGGAGACCCCGAGCAGACCCGCTGATCAGGCTCTCATCAAGCTGGCAGGGCTGTAGGCTCACTCGGCGGTTGGAGGAGAAAGAGGAGAGGAGACCCCGAGCAGATCCGCTGACCAGGCTCTCATCAAGCTGGCAGGGCTGTAGGCTCACTCGGTGGTTGGAGGAGAAAGAGGAGATGAGACCCCGAGCAGACCCGCTGACCAGGCCCTCATCAAGCTGGCAGGGCTGTAGGCTCACTCGGCGGTTGGAGGAGAAAGAGGAGAGGATACCCCGAGCAGACCCGCTGACCAGGCTCTCATCAAGCTGGCAGGGCTGTAGGCTCACTCTGCGGTTGGAGGAGAAAGAGGAGAGGAGACCCCGAGCAGACCCGCTGACCAGGCTCTCATCAAGCTGGCAGGGCTGTAGGCTCAATCGGCGGTTGGAGGAGAAAGAGGAGAGGAGACCCCGAGCAGACCCGCTGACCAGGCTCTCATCAAGCTGGCAGGGCTGTAGGCTCACTCGGCGGTTGGAGGAGAAAGGAGAGGAGACCCCGAGCAGACCCGCTGACCAGGCTCTCATCAAGCTGGCAGGGCTGTAGGCTCACTCGGCGGTTGGAGGAGAAAGAGGAGAGGAGACCCCAAGCAGACCCGCTGACCAGACTCTCATCAAGCTGGCAGGGCTGTAGGCTCACTCGGTGGTTGGAGGAGAAAGGAGAGGAGACCCCAAGCAGACCCGCTGATCAGGCTCTCATCAAGCTGGCAGGGATGTAGGCTCACTCGGTGGTTGGAGGAGAAAGGAGAAGAGACCCCGAGCAGACCCGCTGACCAGGCTCTCATCAAGCTGGCAGGATTGTAGGCTCACTCGGTGATTGGAGGAGAAAGAGGAGAGAAGACCCCGAGCAGACCCGCTGACCAGGCTCTCATCAAGCTGGCAGGGCTGTAGGCTCACTCAGTGGTTGGAAACAATGACAAAAGGTGGATCAGGCCCCTTCTGCGGAGTGGTTACCTCCTCCCCATCCCCACTTACCTTCTTACTCTACCGTGCTACAGTTTTCGTGAGCAAGGACTTGTTTCCATTTCAATACTGGATAGGGGCATAGAAGCTGCAGTTGGAGAGCATAAATGTCTTACGGCTGTAATTTGGGTTGGGTGTTTTCTGGAGGCAGGTAACTGAGGTCTTGACATAAAAGCTTATTAATCAGGGAAACACTGACCCTGGCTACTAACAAAAAGGGGGGGATACTTCAAGATGACTTCCTACATAAAGAAAAAGAAGAGAGGGGGGGGGAATAATTGACCCCCCAGGTCCACTCGCGCCGAGAGGAGCCGGTAGGCAGCGCGAGAGGAAGGAGAAGGTGTCCCCACGCTCGCGAGAGTGGCAGAGGCTCGCCAGCTCGCCCCCTGGGCCAGGTCTGCTGGTAACAGCCGGCGAGGGGAAAGACAACCCCCTCTCGCCGCCAAAGATCTTAAGGATCTCGCAAGCTGTCCAAGCGAGAGAAAAAGAAAAAAAAAAGAGGAGGAAGAAAAGAAAAAGGCTAGCTTCAGGCGCGAGCAAAAATATATATATATACACATGAATCATATTCGTGTTTTAATACAGTACATTCCCAAATCAGGAGAGGCATTGTAATCATAGCAAAAAGGAAAGAAAAAGGCTGTTGTGCTCAAGGAGCCCTAGTCCTTCTCGCTCGACGAAGATTCCTCATCCTCGCCATAAATCTCGGGCACGAGGTCCCGGGCGGTGATGTCCTCGCAATCATCTTTAACTACACCCATCTCTCGCATCATCTTCAGGATGAGCTCGGCGGTCCGTATGTTGGCATCCCGGCAAAAGTCTTCGACCTCGTCGTGCGTATAATGCGCGTGAGGAGGTGGAGGGACCTACGAGCGAGAGGTGGAGGCCTCTTTGAGTTGGGCATTCTCTGTTTTCAGCTCCTTCACCTCCGTCTCTAGCTCCTCCACTCGCGAGCGCAGCCTTTCAGCCGTCTCAACATCCTGAAAAAGAACAAATCGTTAAATCTAGCGGGAGAGTGCTTGAGAAGGCCGGCTAAGTATCAACTCACCACTCCGCCACTGGCCTTGGCGAGAAGGCTCTCGGACACCTCCAGTCGCTTGGTGAGATCCCCAGACTTCTCGCGCTCGGCAGCGAGTTTGGTGTCTATCTCCTTCAAGCTTCGAGTGTTGAAAATTAGGCGGCGCGAGAGTCGATGAGAGAGCTCGAGGGTACGCAGCTGCGAGTGGGCCGTCCTGAAGATGAGATCTCGCGTGGTGGCCGCGTCAAGCGCGTCAGGGGAGAGACCCCCATAGAGGCCGAAGCCCAAGGAGAAGGCGTGGGCAGAAGACTCGGCTTGCTCTCTCCATGAGGGGAGAAGGGTAGAGATGGAGATCCGATGTGCCCCCTTATCCCAGATGAGCGAAGGCTCTTTGGCACCGCTGGGGACAGACGGGCCCATGTTAAAGTTCAGGTGGGCGGATGGAGCTGAATACTGGAGAGGAGCCTCCCCGCGAGAAGGGGACCGGGGAGGTTGGTGAGAAGAGCTCGCGGGCGGTGCGAGAGGGGCCGCATATTCAGGAAGCAAGACAACCCTATGCGGAGAGGTCAAGGGAGGCGAGTGGGGAGATTCAGATCCCAGGGATATGGGGCTCAAGAATCCCGGCATCGCCGCTGTGTCCACAGGGACCTTGCCCTTCTCGGAAGGGAAGGAGACCACTTTCTTCAACTTCATCTTCAGTTTCTTTGAGGGGCTGAGGCGAGAGGGGGCCGAGTCCTCAGCCGCCCTCTTTCGGGGAGGAGGGGCCAACGAATCTTTGGCCGCCTCGGCCGCCATATTGGCGAGAGCCACAACTTTAGATGGCTTGATATTACTTCTGTAGGGAGGGTGCACCGGCACGTTCCTCTCTCCTGGGAGAAGCGAGACAGAGTCAGGGAAAAAGCTCAGCGAGAGGAAAGTACAGAAGGCAAGAAAAAGACGAGGGGGTCGAGCATACCTTCTCTAGGGAGCACGGGGAGCAGTGAGGCGAGCCCCCGTCTCAAAAACCTGACCTCGAAGTTCTTCCCAGCGAGGTACTCGCAAATAAGCTTGTCCGTGCCGCCAACCTGCGGAGTAACATAGAAGTTTTCCGCGGGCGAGACGGGCGCGAGAGGGACGCCGCCCAGGTTCCCGCGGATGAAGACGAAGCGGGTTAGCCAGTGATGATTCTTATTTGGTGTCTCGCAGACTTTCAGATTCAACCCGGTGAAGAAGGAGACCCCATCTTGATTGGCGTGGTAGACGAACATCTTCCGGAAGACGGTGAGACTGAATTCTATTCTCTCTCGCCGCATGTAGCACGCGAACGCGACGATAACCGAGATCGCGTTGGGGTTCAACTGGGCAAGCACGACGCCGAAGTACTTGATAACTTGCTTCACCTAGGGCCAGAGGGGAAGCCGGAGCCCCGCCTCGAAGTGCGAGACGGGGAAGGCGAGCTCGCCCGGGTAGAATGTATTCACGCTCTCGCCAACCTTGGGAGGGCGTGACTCGTAGCCCTCCGGCAAGAAGTCGCTCTGGAAGGCCTCGTATTCATCGGCAGAGAGGCAAACAGGAGGGAAATCGTGGTCGGAGAATCTCTTCCCACAGCGGTTGCGGCCCTCACCATCCTCTGGCCTCCTTTTTCCCATGAGTGCGCGAGACAAAGGGGAAGTTGGCGAGTGGAGAACCAACGAGAAGACACGAAGAACAGTAAAGAGGAAGGGTGAGGGGCCGGAGCGCGAGACGAGCTGGGTAAGGAGGGGGAGCCGCGGGCGGAAGTCTAGGAAAACACGCTTCCAGCCCTGACAGCGGGGGTATTTATAGCCCTCATAAGTAGGAGGATAAGCGGATAGATAACTACACCGGGGAAGGGCAAGCCTCGGGCGGCGGAACCCTAAGTGGGCCATCAGCCCAAGAAGGCGGTGAAAAGATTGATGCAGAGGAAAATAAAAGTAACAAAGGTTGAAAATTAGCATAAAAGAAGGTATTAACGTTGTCGCATCAATTAAACATGCAAATCACCAAATTGATAAATTTAATCCCGCATAAAGACGGGTGGCAAGTTCGAAGAGCGCACAGCTGGCGCTATATAAGCAAATATTTTATTACAGAGACAAGGCGAACGAAAGAGCTAAGAAGCGAGAGGCGAGAGGCGAAAGGAAAGAAGGCGGAGCTCTCGTCAATTCTTATCCCACCTCCATCGTCCTCCACCGCGGCCTCTCACGCAGGGAGGACGACTGGGGAGGTGGAAGGCGCGAGCCGCCTCAACACCACTGCGGGCGAGACGGAGCTGTTGGTCGACGTCATCCAAGATTGCCTGAGGGTTCTCTGGTCCACCTCAATGTCGGCGTCTATCTCCGAAGACAGGTGAGCGCATTCCACCTCTAGCTAGTCAATCCGGTGGTCTGCGGCTTGCTTCCCTTTTTCCAGCGCTTGAATGATGCCCGCGTGCTTCCGCAGCATCTCGGCCACCTTACGCTTCATCTCTATGGGGTCCGTGGGGTCGCCCAGGTAGTCCTCGATCTCATCTATAGGAGGAGGAGGCGAAGGGGCCAGCTTCCTGGAGTAATCGTCAACCGGCGAGTCGGCAGCCAGTGAGTCCTCGACAGGGGTTCCACTCGCACCTATGGATGAGCCAAATAGATAGAGCGGCAAGGAAAAAGTAGACGACAAGAAGAAGAGAGCAGGTGTCAGAGGTAGAGCCTCTTACCGAATCGGCAGGTGGAGCCCGATGTGGTAGAAGGATCATCCCTCCTCGACACGGGGGTGGAGGGGGGAGTGGAGGCTTGGGGCGAGAGAGGCCTGGAAGGAAGCTCCGAAATGTTGATGCGAATGGTCTCAGGACGATGAGGAGGCGCCGATATTTTCTGGGAAAAGGTAGCAAGTAAAAAAATGTGTGGCGCAAAGAGATCATAGCAGGCTTGAAAGACTTACCTCTTTTCCTTTGAGACTAGCTGGAGTGGGAGGTACATACCCCCTCGGAAAGGAGCGAGAAGGTTCTCCTGCCGGGAGGGGAGGCTCTGGAACTTTTTCCTTTTTTGGGGGAGAGGTGGATGGCGGTTCCGAAGGAGAATCGCGCACGGGGATCTTGTTCATACCCGCCGCCATCGCCTTGTTCCGCTGGCGCACGGCCGCGATACGGTCCCGAAAACTTTGACTGAGAGACATAGAGGCAGATGCTGGAAGAGGATGGAGGAAAGGGAACGGCCCCTTGCGGGGAGGCGATTTCCGTATTTATACACTAGGCAAGGGGCCTACCAAAAGATTCCCCCCAATAAATTCGCCGTACTACCACGAGCCTCGGTTGAACTATCTTTCCGAGATTGTAAACAACCTCGAAAAGAGCGGGGATTGTGTACAACCTTGGACTCGCAGGCGAGCGAGAGGGCCCAGGCGAGAGGGCCCAGGCAACGAGAGCCGAGCGAGAGGGCTCAGGCGAGAGGTACAAGGAAAGAGGCACCAGGCGAGAGGAACCAGGCGAGAGGTGTCAGGAGGCAGGGCATGGAGTGAGGCTCACTGCATTAAGTGGGATGGCCTAAGTGGAGCGTGGCCTCAGATAGGTGAATGCCGAGACATGAAGCTTTCCCGGCAAGTGACCAGCTCACCACGCAAGAGGACTCCAGGAGTGGAGCTCTCGCCCGGGGTAGCCCTCTCGCCATGCGAGAAGACCCTATGGGGGAGTCCTCGCCAGGTGCCACTTTGGTTCAAGGCCAGTTCAGGTAGGGCCGGGCCCACCTTTTGGGCCCCAGGGGTGTTTTACCTTTTTACCCCGGGTGGTCTGCATTTAGCCCTTATGGACAACGGAGTTTGGTTGTTGGCAGACCTAGCCAGGGGTGTTCTTGTAATTTCAGGGCGGTGTAAATTGGTTATTTGCAGTCCAAGTTCAGAGGCCTATAAATAGACCGGTAAGGTGCCTTAGAAGAGCAAGCTTTCTTGACTCCTTCCACTTCTTCTAAGGCACCAAGGTCAGCATTGGCTAGGGAGGGGGAGAGCTTTAGTCTCTTCCGAGTACGAGGTGAGACCTCCTCGCTGGATCCTCCGGTCTAGTTCTTCGCCTCGAGTGTGATCCTAAGGGAGTAAGCGTGAGCTGCCCCGGTAGTTCCGAGCTTTTAGGAGGAATCGACCTTGTTGGTTCCAACACCAGATGGATCAGATCTATTATCATCTGCCAAGTGTAACATGGAGGCAGAAATTGGAGGAAAGACCTTCGAAGTGCCGGAGACAATTTTGAGAATGCTGGATTTCGATCTAATCTTGGGCATGACTTGGTTGCACTAGAACTACGCCCGGATCGATTGCCCGTCAATGAGGATCACCTTACGGCATGGGGACACCGACATCATCATTGAAGGTATTAGACCAATCTCCCACCTTCTATTATCATCTGTACATGATGTTAAGGACTATGAGCAAGGGGAGGAGGTATACATTATCTGCTTCGAGATGGCGGGAGCAGAAGCTTCTATTGGTCATATCCCAGTGGTTAGGGATTTCTCCGATGTATTTCCGGAGAAATTGCCCGGATTGCCACCGACTAGGGATATGGACTTCCGGATTCATTTGGTGTCGGGAGCGAAGCCCGTATCTCGGACACCATATAGGATGGCCCCCAAGGAGCTAGCGGAGTTCAAGACCCAATTACAGGAGCTAGTAGGGTCAGGATTTGTCAGACCTAGCTCATCACCGTTGGGAGTACCGATGTTATTCGTTAAGAAAAAGGATGGATCGTTGCGGCTCTGCATTGACTACCGGGAACTGAACCGGTTGATAGTCCGTAACACGTATTCGTTGCCCCGGATCGACGAGCTTTTTGATCTGCTACAGGGAGCCTTTTGGTTCTCCAAGCTATATTTGAGGTCCGGGTACTATCACCTGCGTATTCAGGAGGACATCCCAAAGACAGCCTTTAGTTCTCGGCACGGCCTATACGAGTTCCTTGTGATGCCCTTCAGACTCACAAATGCACCTTCCACATTTACGAGTCTGATGAACTGTGTCTTCGAGCCCTTCCTTGATAGATTTGTTATAGTCTTCATCGACGACATTCTGATCTACTCCCGGACAAAGGAGGAGCATACCCAGCATTTGGCACTTGTGTTGGGCAAGCTGAAGGAGCATCAGATGTACCCAAAGTTCTCCAAGTGCTAGTTTTGGCTGCAGGAGGTAGCATTCTTAGGACATACCATCAGTGGAGCTGGATTGGCCGTGGACCCCGCCAAGGTACAGGCAGTTCGAGATTGGTCGTGACAAAAGCCAACTTTAGATATACGCAGTTTCTTAGGACTGGCGGGATATTATCGCAAGTTCGTGGAGGGGTTCTCAAGGGTAGCACTCCCCCTCACGTCCTTGACGAAGAAGGAAGCGGCGTTTACTTGGACCGAGAAGTGTGAAGCAGCATTCCAGGAGTTGAAGGACAGGCTCACCTCTTCCCCCATCCTTGCACTTCCATCTGGGAAGGAAGGATTTCACATTTATACCGACACATCATATCAGGGGATGGGTACAGTCTTGATGCAACATGGACATGTTATTGCGTATGCTTCGAGACAGCTGAAAAAGCACGAACAGAACTACCCCGTACATGATTTGGAGCTCGGGGCTGTAATATTCGCTTTAAAGACTTGGAGGCATTACTTGTATGGGGTTCATTGTGATATCTTCTCAGATCACAAGAACCTCAAATATATTGACACGCAGAAGTATCTAAATCTGCGCCAGCGGAGATGGCTTGAGTTCCTGTGTGACTATGACTACAAGATGCATTATCACACAGGGAAGGTGAACACCGTGGCGGATGCCTTGAGCAGGAGAGCCGACACTACTGGACCGAAGCCTCGGGTGATGGCTATAGAGCTGGTACGGATGCTGAAGGATATGCACATTACCATGGTTTCCAGAGCCGAGCCGGATGTTTATCAGGAGTACTTGAACTCCTTGGTCATCGAGTGTGACATACAGGAGCGCATTAGGACATAATAGAGGCTGGATGCGGATTTGGAGCCACTATTTATAGCCTTGGAAGGGGGCAAGTCGGAGGACTATTCTTTGCGTGATGACCTTGTTCATTTCCGTGGTCGTGTCTATATACCCGCAGAAGGCGGTGTCCGGGAGGATATACTCAGGGAGGCACACTGTTCTCAGTATTCAGTGCACCCCGGTATCACCAAGATGACAGCGGATCTGCGGAGGAGCATATACTGGCCAGGGATGAAGAGGGAAATCATATATTATCTGACGCATTGCGAGACCTGCCAGCGGGTAAAGGCAGAGTGCAAGAGCCCAGGAGGGTCACTACAGTCATTACCAGTGCTAGAGTGGAAGTTAGAGGATATAGCTATGGACTTCGTGCACGGATTGCCTCGCTCCCACTCTGGGCAAGACTCTATATGGGTCATTGTCGATAGAATGACCAAGGTAGCCCGGTTTATACTTATCAGGAAGGACAACCCAGTTGCTGTTTTGGTGAGGTTGTTTGTAGAACACTTCGTCAGGTACCACAGCATCCCCAGGACGATTGTCTCGGATCGTGATGGTTGGTTCACTTCTACGGAGTGGAGAGCGGTGCAAGCATACTTGGGTTCTCAGCTTGCTTTTAGCACTGCTTTCCATCCGCAGACCGACGGCCAGACAGAGAGGACCAACCGGACTATGGAGGATCTGTTGCGTCTATTTATACTAGACACGGGGAAACCCTGGGAGAGACTGTTGTTGGGTCCATTGCCCATAATGTCCTGTATTTGAGTGAAGTTAATCTTATCAATGATATACATATGTCTGTAGATGACTATGATATTTCACGTGGCCTAAGTGGCTAAGTCAGGTACACACTTACCTAAGATGTGGGATAATAGAAATCTGTCTAAGTCCATAGGCGTTGAGTGAAAGAACATCACTCAATGTCATATGACTTATAGCACTGAGTGTAGCCTATACTGTCATAGCCTAAGTTGGAATGAGCTAAAATGTGGCTAAGTCCACAGGCATTGAGTGAAGTAAACTCACTCAACGTCATGTTACTAAAGAGAAAATTGGCAAGGCAGAAAGCATTGTATAAGACATGCCCACTTAATGCTCTCAACGCTTAAGTTGCCGAAGAAGTAGAAATTTGGTTAAGGCAAAAAACATTGAGTGAAGGTTACTAACTCAACTCTATCAACGCCTAGTGAAAACAGAATTTTTTATAAAGGGTTTGGCGTTGAGTGATGCTTACTCACTCAACGTCAAGCAGCAAAAAGCTGATAAAGCAAGTTGGCATTGAGTGAAGCTGAATCTCTCAACGCCTAGAAACAGACTTTATATTTAAGTAGTTTGGCGTTGAGTGAAGGTTACTCACTCAACGCAAAGTGACAGTAAAACTGTCCAAGTGGTTTGACGTTGAGTGATGCTTACTCACTCAACGTCTATTCTTTGATGCTCGATTTTGGCTAAGTCCACAGGTGTTGACGTCATCATAATCGACAAGGTCAACTAAGGTCAATTCAGACACGGGGAAGCTACACTAGTCACTACACGACAAAACTTATCGTGAAGCTACTGTACGTCTTCTTCCGTTAAAGCAAGGCGCGGCTGGAAGCTGTAGATGGGGCCCACCGATCTCTAAGAGCTTTTGATCGGCGAACTACAAAAGGAAGAGATAGGGCCAAGACAAAGATAACTTTTAGGGCATACAATATTCAAAAAGGAGAGCAGTCATCTTCATCTTCTTCGTCATTGCTACATTTGAAAAGCTTGAAGCTCTCCAACAAGAAAAGTTCAGTTAGCTGTGCAAGTCTCCATCTGCCACAGCAGATTAAGAATCAGTTTTGAAGAAAGAAGAATATTCATCCTTTGGCAGGTTTAGTGAGTTGTTTGAAGACTCAAGATCAAAAGATCTTTAGCCTTCAGCAGCAAGTTCAGAAGTTATCTTCTGAGTTCCTCCAGCAAATCCTTTCCCTACTGTGAGGAGAGTTGGAGCAGAAAGTTTTCTGCTCAAGTGGTTGACACAGAGAAATTTATCCGTGTCAAAGTTAATTAAACTATTTCTTTTTGTAGGATCCTTCTGGATCTAAGCTGTAGGACCTTTGGGTCTGAGGTAGGGCAAATTTGTCTGAGCTATAGGAGAGTGCCGCTCTCTAAGGTAGGTGAGTTTTACTCACTGAGAAGTAGGGAGGCTTTTCCTGAACTGTAGGAGAGTGCATCTCTCTGAGTTGTAGGAGCAAGTTTGCTCTGAGGTAGGGCTATCCTCCATAGCCTGAGTGATAGGGCTTAAGTGTCTGAGGTAGGTGAAACTTATATGTATCACTGAGTGTAGGCCTTTGTGGCTGAGGTGTAAGTCTTAGAGGATACTAAGAGATCCTGAGAGATCTGAGGTGTAAGCTCCTTGGAGCATTGGTTTGGAGAAGTGCCTTGACTAACAGGAAGTTAGCAAGGTGGGAGGAGAGTGGATGTACCCATAATTTTGGGGAACCACTATAAAACACATATGTGCTTTTCTGCGTTTGCTTTTATTTTCTTAATTTCAGGTGCTAAGGACAAGCTCTAGATCACTCTAAGTTAAAAGCTAAAATAAACAAACAAGTGATTTGAAAAGACTATCAAAAGATCTAAGTAGACCTATTCACCCCCCTCTAGCTTACTAGCTACCTTGAAAATTAGATCTTTCAACTATTGCCCTTGATTGAATTCTCCTACAAAAACAGTCACATGACGAGCATTGGGATGGCACCATATGAGGCTCTATACATCAGGAAGTGCCAGACAGCACTATCTTGGGTCTAGGATGATGACCCTAGGGCACTTGGGTCGGAGTATATTGAGAATACAGATCCTCAGATACGGCTGATCAGGGATCGAATGCTGGAGGCACAAAGTAGGCAGACCAAGTACTATGATGCGAGGCATCAGAAGGTGGAGTTTTAGGTAGGGGATAGGGTTTTCTTGAAGATACGTCCGGTGCATGGTGTCTCGCGGGTGCGAATGCGCAAAAAGCTCAACCCTTGATTTATGGGACCATACTTGATCCTGGAGTGGATTGGTCTATTGGCTTATAGGTTGGAGCTGCCGCCTGAGTTAGTGGCTTTGCACGATGTCTTCCATGACTCTTCAATTAAGAGAGCTCTCCTTTGGCCAGAGCAGCATATTACTACTACAGAAGGCCCGGTAGCACCTGATAGATCAGTCCGTTTAGATCCAGTTCGGATCGATGATACATCGACTCGAGTACTATGGAAGAAGAAGGTTCCCTTGGTCAAGGTGTTGTGGTCCAACCACGGACGAGAGGACCACACCTGGGAGCCGATGGATCTGATGCATGAATGGTACCCGAAGCTTTTCGCCTCAGGTACCTTTTAATTATGTTTAAAGTCCTTAAAATTCTTGTGCATAGAAAACCCGTAGACCCATTCATGAAATTTCGGGGACGAAATGTTTTTTTTTGTTTATTGGGATTTCTAACATCCCATTTTGTGCTAGGCCCCTTGAACACGTTTTGAGTCAATATAATTGACTCAGGCTCGGGAAGCGTTGAGTGTGTCGAGTGAACACGACGCCACTCGACGAATTTAACTTAGAAAATACTCGGAAAACCTTAGGCATCGAGTGATTTCGACGCCATTTGAAAAGGCATCGAGTGAGCTCGGCGAAAAATACTCCGGAAACTTTAGGTGTCGAGTGATCTCGACGCCATTCGATAAAGCGTCGAGTGAACTCGACGCCACTAAACGCGGTGTTGAATGGTCTCAACGCACTCGACGCCATTTTACTTAAACTGCGGGATGATATTGGCGTTGAGTGGTGTCAACACCACTCAATGTGGCATTGAGTGGTGTCGACACCACACAACGCTTTTGTCTGGGCTGACGGCGTTGAGTGGTGTCGACACCACTCAACGCTGCGTTGAGTGGTGTTGACACCACTCAACGCTTTTGTCTGGGCTAACGACATTGAGTGGTGTCAACACCACTCAACGCGGCGTTGAGTCGTTTCAACACCACTAAACGCTTTTGTGTGGGAGGACGGCGTTAAGTGGTGTCGACACCACTCAACGCTTTTTTCTGGTGTGCTGAAGGCATTGAGTGGTGTCGACACCACTCAATGCGGCGTTGAGTGGTGTCGACACCACTCAACGCTTTTGGATTTGGAGAATTCTTCAGTCTAAAAAGTTGTGTTGGCCGGTTCATTTTTATACCGGCTGAACCGGGTTCAGGATAAAATAGTGATGGGACATTTGGGATCTATCTCTACAGCAAATCTATTCCTCATTTCAAGAAAACATATTTATGGCAATAATTGGTGGTCCATTACATGGCTGACACGTGGCGGCATGGGGGGAATCATGCTCAATGATGGCCGTCCATGCCCAGCCACTCCTCTTAAGTCAAAGCCATTAAACCAGCCACCATCACCTTCAGTGAACCCTAAGGAGCAGAGGATTATGCTAGACCTAGGGAGCAAGGGTTGGCCATGGCGCATCACCACCAAACCCGCCGTCAAGCTCGTCTAAGGGTCCGTTTCTCCTACCCTCCTTCTGTGCTAGCTATCTAGATCTTTTAGGAGAGATATTGGGCTCAAATGAGCCCGATGCCATGTGAGAGAGAGCATGCCGAGCATTTCTCCTTGCTCGGGTTTGCCAGAGGAGCCACCTCCGACGGCCATGCCCACGGGAAACGCAAGCCACTACCTCAATGGAGGTGGTGGTGACAATCGTCGACGGTGGTGGCGGCCAGAAGGCCGGGAAATATAAGATCTAGCTGGTCCAGGTTGGGACAATCTGGACCATAGGCTTATTTAAGAAGATGAACCGATGCCCTTGAATTTTTATGGAATAATAAAAAGTCTATTTTCTATCCCAGTTTATACAGTCACCTTGTATAGATTATTTAGGCCTCTTAGAGGCATTTTCAGAAATAATGCCCAACATAAAAAGGACAATATACGGCTTACCTATGATTTGACACCTAAAAATTGAAATTTGGAGTAATATTGCTCCCTGTAGGGCCATTCTACTAAGACTGGTCCTAGGCTAGGGCAAATGTTTAAATGAGTGCCCATGCCAAACCCTAAGTCGACATGTCATGAAATTTTGTACATGCATGTGTTTATGCTAGACCTAGGTCTAGTCCAAAAATCAGATTTTTTGGGATGTATTTTTCTATAGTTTTAATAGAAATTTCAATTATTAAAGAAATGAAATATAGGAAGATTCTCTCTTCCAAATGCCTCCAAATTTGCATGGCATGGCCATTGGGTCATGATATGACCATGGTAAAAGTTTCAGGTCATTTGGACCTCTGTATGTGGGAGAAATCCAACATGCATGTTGGAGGTAGATTTGTAAATATATGGTGTCAAATGTAAAAAAGGGAAGTTAGCCCATTTGGCACAATGAATGTCCATGTGATTTTGTACAGAGGCTTATAGTGATTAATTACACCTCCCATAGAAAGAGTGAGATTTTTGAGAACAAAAATTCCATTATTTTGAATTAATGGAGACTAAGACCGCTTAGAAATAAAAAGGAGGTATAAGTCTACTGACCTTGTAAAATTCTAAATTTTGATACATGCCCTAATAGGACATTTTACATCTCTAGAAAAAAAGTTATAAGTCTATTTGAGGATTATATCTTGTGTATATAGTAGATTTACAATTTTACCCTTTTGGGAAATTAATTTAAAAGTATGGAAAAATATTGTTGAAAAATTATGGAAAAATTTATAACATCCTATTTCTATGATTCAAACCCAGTATAATGATTTGAGAATTTTTGGATGATTATATATGCTGAAAATCCAAGTAGTGTCATTTTGGTAATAATGTCCATATGAAATTATGATAATGCAAATCACTGACTAGGATCATGAATTTCTGTCGTAAGTATTATTATATCAATTTTGATCACCAGTAATTTTCTAGGATTTTTTGATTGTATATTTTAAGTACTTCATTTGGAAAATGAATTATTTACGAATTTATCATAAATAGAAATATATGGAAACTCAAATTGGAAAAACATGAATTTTGATGAACAGAAATTTTTAACCTAGATGAACCTTAAATAATTTATTTAGACACAATGGACCACTGGTTAGAGTAGTTCATGTTCAAAGTGACCTAGATCACTTAATTGATTAATTTAAATTATGGTCCAAAATAATTATAAAAAATGATGAAATTCTGAATGATCAATATTACATTCATTACAAAACCATGATAAATAGTTAGAGGCATTTGACCCAAGGAATTGACAGTCATCTCAAACGGGTTAACATTAGGTCATGAGTTGTCCTTAGCAAATGTAACGCATAATATTAGGACATAAAAGGGATATGATAGATGGTTGGATTGAGAAGCATATTGGGAAGTTGAAACCCTGGTTGGTTTCAAGTGGGTCACTACATAGTAACGAGTGTTAGAGTGCAAAGCCCAAGGAGAGTAATTAGAACGAAGACCGACGGAAGACTGTCATTCTCCCAATAATGCCTTAAGTCATCAGGATCACTCAAGAACAACATTGAGAGTTGGGTATTAATAATGGGTAGACACTAATAAAAGTAAGTGCCCTTGAGAAAGGGAGCTTTAGGCTTCAGCCCATCATGGTTCCTTGTGCCCCCGAGAGCCCTTCACCGGGTATGCCCTGGGCAACCCAAGGACTAACCATAAATTGTTATGCCTAATAAGCATTAGACAAGACTAGTCTAATAGGTTAAGGGAACGATGTGACAATCTCACTTGTATAGGGTTGGAGGTTACAGATGGGTTTTGTCCTGCGAGCTGGAGGCTCGGATGTTTGGATATAGGATGGGTTTTGTCCTGTGAGCTAGAGGCTCAGGTTGGAAACAAATTGCATGTGCATAAAACATATTAGTGGCAGGTCATGTGGTATTGGGTAAATCGTCACACCGATGACAGTATGGTGACTCAGGTGAGGTGTGAGGGTTTGAAGGGCCAGTAGGTTGTTTATACTGCGGTTTGAAGGACAATCCCCTAAAATGTACACCCGGCCTAAAAGTCTGGTGGACTAGCCAGCGGTTTAGTATGTGGTGACTCTGGTGTGTTCTTTAGAGGCGTATGGAAGGTCTAGGCCTGGTAGTGTGTATACCCACTTAGGAGTGGAGACGCTCGCTCCACTATTGGCGTAGCCACAACGCTAGTACCTGAGAGTTAAGCTAACTCCAAAAAGTGGGAACTAAAGGTCTGTGCGCACATAGTCGTCTGGGTTAGTTGCACTTGTATAAATCATAACCCGCATACCATATCATACATACATACTAAGGACATACGCACCATAGATCCTTATCATATAAATTAGTATGAGCTATTTTATATGATAAGTTAAATTTATGAAATCTTAACTTATAAGTTTGTATGGGCATTCATATAAGTTAAGGTACTCCTGTGATGATAGCTTAGCAGTAGATAGTTTATTTCCTGCTCCGTTCTCTACTTTGCTTATAATATTTCCTTTCAATACAGTTCTTTCTTACTTTACTTGTACCATATAGAACTGTTAGAGTAGAGATATACTTCTTATTACATAAACTTGATAGATTAGATTCACTGTCACCTGCTTTCCTTTTATACATCTTGTTGTTCTCCGCTTTGTCCTCCCACTCGGTACCTAGGAGTCGAGGGGGTGAGGCGAGGACAAATGACTTAGTCTTTATGACTAACGGTCAGTTGTGACTATATCATTTATTGGACCCCTACTTTGGATTTGGACTAGGTTCACTAATATAGGTTGTATATGACTCACATTGTATAGCCAGGGTCTAGTCTAGTGTCTTAGGTATCAGTTAGGTCAACATCTCAGTAAGACAAGATCAAGACATCAGAGACTTAGAAGACAACAGAGACTAAACTAGGCAGAAATTGACTAAGTGAAAAGAGCTCGATGATCTTTGTTCTGTGTTCGATGATCTCAGAGTTAATCTCTTAATGCTGAGATCGACGATTGCTGAACTTAGTTCGACAATCTCTGATCTACTTTCAGGATTGAGATCGACGATCAACCATCTCAGTTCGACGATCTTGAAGCCCAGTTTGGAAAGCAGAATTTCAGTTCAACGATCACAGGGCTCAGCTCAACGATAGAGGATGTTTGAGTTCGACGATCACAGGAACAGATCGACGATAACTGTCAGATCAACCATTATTCTTTGCAGTTATTGTTTTCCTTTATTGACTGAATATTTTATTGCTTATATAACTCTGAGTAATTGATGCATATATTCTCTGAATATAGTCGTTCCTTGACAAGCATTAATTATTGGAATTCACAGAGTTATTATGCAGCTATTCATGGGACAGTTAGAGAAATGAATTTAATTCCCTTATAACCGTTGCACAAGTTCCTATAATTTCGGCAGTCAATCAAGGTGTGCCAGTTCAAATTCAGATTGGATTATTCAAAAGGAATGATACACAGCTAATCAAGACACAGGAAAATACAGAAACATATAGACATTCACACAGAGAACACAAGACTGAAAAAGAAGAACAGTTTTTTCAGTTCTTCACACAAGTGTTCTTCCAGGAAGCAAGAAGAGACATTCTTCACAATCAGTCTAAGCTTTCTGGAAATCAAGACCTACACCCTGAGCAAGGCTTTGGATTCCTGAACCATTCAAGATCACAGAACAAGCCTTGACATCATCAGGATCACTCTCAAGTCTTCTCTCACTTATTTGAGAACAGAGAAGACAACTCAACTTTTACTTTTCCTCCACTGTATACAGGGTTCTTACTCCCTTCAAAAGTAATTCTTGGTTATGAGGTCTCCTAATCAAAAGACTTCAGTGATTTTCAGGCACTTGATCAAAAGTCAGAAGGGTTGCAATATCTCCCTGGAAATAGATATTATTTGGTGGCAGTCACCTGATAAAAAACCTGAGAGTGATTCCTACAAGGGTGGTAGAAGAGTGGATGTACCAAGATTTGGGGAACCACTATAAATTTCTTGTGTCGTCTGGTTGCTCATTTTCTTCTTGCTCTTGCTGATTGCTGCGATAAATAGAAAGCTTGTCTATTTTCTTTTATTTATTTATTATTGGTATCACTTATATTTTAACTCTGATATAAAAGTAAAAACTGCCAAAAAGTTTTAATACTCTATTCCCCCCACCTCCTCTAGAGTAGATCTGAATAACCTATCTCTTTCATCATTTTAGGAGCTCGAGGAGATGGAGCACCAGCAGGACGAGGTGGTAGGACATGAGGAGCTGGCGCTACTTACTACTACTTCTACTACAACCCAGCGTCAGGTGATGACGCGTGTACTGATGATAGATTAGCTTCCGCTTGGTTTGATTTTGTGAGAGAGATTGATTACTATGTACTGGTCATAAGCCATTTTCTCTTTCATTCTGTACTCATTATGGACAATAGGATCTCTCATTTTACTTATATTATGATGATTCTGTGATATGGACTTGATGTATAATTGTTTATATTGCTTCTCTTCTCGATTGGACAATAGGTTGAATGATCGTACTAGCCGGCAGGATCGGCGTCTTGCGGTGTCGACTAGCCCGTGTGCGCTAAGTGTCACCGTAAGGCGGCGGTTCTTGGCATAAGACCGGGTTCCCTCCTTAGTAAGGGGGAGGGGGTTTTACATCAACACCCCTCTGATACCATGTAAAAATTTATGAGAAGCTGAAAACGAGATCGCAGGAACACTCAACCATAACCGAAGACAAATAAAAATCAGTAGAAACAACAACACAAGAGTTTCCAATTTAAATTAACTTCCTTACAGAGCGAGTTATAGATTGCAAGACATGATTACAATACAACCAAGGGAAACAAAAAACTGCCACAAGAAGTTAACCGCGCGGACAACAAGCTGTAACCGCACAAGTCGCCTAACCGCCAACCGAGTCCGCCGAGACCACCCAAGCCGCCTATTCGCAACTAACCACGCAGACTACTGTTATTGAAATACTGAAAGAACACGAATAGAACCCGCTGATAGACCGGACGAACTACTCTGCTTATCCGTAACTCGGAGGAAGAGATCTAGTCGCAGAGACCGCGACTAGCTGTTATCTGCTGACTACTCTCCGCAAATTATTCCACACTAAGTTTTCACTAGTTGTCTAGCCGCCTGGTGTTAGCCGCGCAGCCTGCACAGATTCAACTTTCTTAGTCGAAACGATTAGAAAACTGTAACCGCAAAAACCAAGCGCGAGCTAGTTTTTACTGTTCACTGCTAATTATGATCAGTCGGGTACTCCTATTTATAGGTGTGAGGAAGAAAGTCATCAACACCCATAGCGATAGGATAACCACTCGTCAAACATGTCAGCTAACACCATGTATCCGCACAATGTGAATACCAACACCAGTTTGCAAGGTCGCAACAGGAAATAAGGCCAGATAAGATGACCAGTCTGCCACACCTAACATAAAACCACAAAGATGGCGAACACAGCATAGGCGGACTGCCGAACACCGACACCAGATCGCACCACCCTGCGGACACAACTTCCAGTCCGCGCAAAACTGCAGCCCGCGACTAGACAAAATCTGTGCCCAGTCAACCTGCCGAACTCGACGAATACCAGAAGCAGTCTGCAATCAGACGAACTCGGCAAGCTAGACAACAAGCTGGACTTAGTCCACAAGACCAAGTCCATCACAAGCTCCGCAGTCTCCAAGTAACTGCACCACCTGATACCAAGACCGCGCCCACTGAACAACACCAGACCGCCACCTTGCGGACTGCTCCATCAGACCGCGCGACCTCCAGGTAAACCAATCCACACACATGTGCGGACCTCCACGATCTAACATCCAGATCGCAAACACAGAACCAAGCTGGACACTAGCGAGGTCCAGAAGAGTCTGTCACAATCGCGGTTAGCCAACCCTAACCGCCCGGTTAACCAAAGATGCTTGCTGACCCAAACTGCAATAACTACCAGCAACCCGCCAAATGCTATCCGACAATGCTGTCCGTCAGGCCGCAGCGGACTCGGCGATCTGTGCGATTTGACTAGTCTAATGGCCCAGCTCTCTTTTTACTCACACTTCAACAATTTCAACATACAATTGCCTTTATAATTTGATAAATCATCTTGTGCAATAACTTCACTATCTTCCATCATTACATGTGTAGATTTGTACTAGTTATTTTATTCTTATGTGTTGCACCCCTTTTCTTCAAGTCTATCTTATCAGCCAAGATCCTAGGACCGAGCACACTATCCTACCGACAGCGACTATACATGAGAAGGGCTTTATCTTCAAAAGTATTCATGATACATAGATAAGGAAGTTCTGACAAAGTTTCTTCTTTTTATGAAAATAAAGTGTGCATTGGTCTGAGAAAGAAAGTTGTTCATTTTGAGAATAAAAAGCATATATTATTTTATTGTACATAGAATGCATATATTATGAAAATAATTAAGTTGTACATGGGCTTGGGATCAGTTTTGATGCTGACCTGGTGTTTGATAAGCTTTCTCCTACATTCCTAAACCCCCCTATGTGAATTTAATTGGTACTTTTGGGCTTCTTACTCGACATAGAGTCCTGAGATGAGAAAGCAAGTGAATCAAAGGGAATCGCATTGGATCCAACCTTTCAATTTTTACAACAGGCCAGCTTTGATTTAATTAATGGACCTTGCAAATAATGTCTATTATACATAATATCAGGCTCTTTAGTGGAATCAAAGTTGATCATCATCCGAAAGAAATTTTTTCAGTTTTTGGAAATAATCAAATTGTAGATCGTGTTGGAGTATCCTCTATAATTAGTTTCTATGATACTAGTAGCTTCGCACGGTTTCACTACTCTCAGGTGTACGGACTTTGCCCATGCTCGACATGACTGCCCTATGTCGCAACTCCCTAAGTGCACTAAATGATGAACTGACATTGAAGGTAACATCGTCGAACTACTCTCGGGGGAGTAAAAATACGGTCCGTTCGTCGGACCATTCTTAGATTCCCACCAATTAGAAAGATGAAAAACTTGTAATTTTGTGAGGTCTGCGGTGCACAGTAAATCTGCGCACCATAGCCCCACCTGCTCGCACCTTTTAATTGGCTGAGCCGACCTTCCTTTAAGTCTGCTCGGGAGAGGGGGCTGCAAGCGTGAGCTGTCATGTCGAGCATGGGCAAGTCTCGACGCACCAGAGAGCAATTAGGTGAATGCTATCAATTGGTCAAGGTCTGCAATTTCTACATTTCCAAAAATGTCCCTTGCCGCTTATTGCACTAAAATAACAAAAATAGCAAAATTAATTAAGAGGGGACCCCATCCAATCAAACCCTCCATTATTTTTACAATAGACCAGCTTTGGTTTAATTAATGAACCTTGCAAATAAAGTGAACTGTGCATTTGGCTGGAATCAAAGCTGAAAGTAGAAATACTTTCATTTCTGGATCCTGCTCCACATGCATTATTATGTATATAAATTTAAAACATTGATCAGTTTATTAATGGATTTAGTAACCCAAATTCTGAAGTCATTCTCTCTTTTAGGCTCCATTTGGGGGACTTATTTTCACCGGTCAACTGGTTACGATCGCATGAACCGAACCTTCATAAACCGGATCTTAATTAAAGTCCGGTTCATGCGGTCGTAACCGCTTGACCGGTGAAAATAAGTCCCCCCAAACGGAGCCTTATCAGCTTTTATGGCGATCATAATCTTGCTATGGCAAAGATACATTTCATGGTAGTGGCATTTTTGTTCAAACTTATCGGAGAAAATCATCCTGCCAAACGGAGCTGCTCATCACCAATGTCTGTGCTATCAATCATATATGTGCTTTTGAACTATAATAATCAATGGAGTTTGGATGAAAACTAGAGAAGATGTCTTTGTTTTTTATTAATCCAACCATATACCTGATTTTATCTCATCCAACCATAAACCTGATTTTTCTTCATTGAATGGTCCTAAACTCCAAATAAATCTAATCTTGAAGAAATCAGCATCAGATTCCAATGTATGGAAAATATAAATTTATAGGCTATTTCTATAAATACAACCATTACTTTCCAATGGCAAAATTAGTGAACATTTTACAGAATTAAATGTCTGCATCTCTTGGCAGACATGTAGGTGCATTTACTAATACACGATTTACGTGTTGCGCGTATAAACATCAAACCCTATATCGGATAAAAGGAAATCCGCGTTATGCGGATTTCCAATTTATCCGTTCATGCTGTCTGTGCCGTTGGATTTAATCCAACGACATTTTAAAAAATGCCGCTGCAGCGGGCGGCCGGTGGCCGGCGAGTCTGCAGCCGCCGGCCGCTCCGTTGAAATTTTTTTACAGCACGACGTCTGGCGGTTGTGGGATGGCCACCGGCCGTCCCGGGCTCGTCCGCGTGGACGCCGGCGAGCCCGGGGCGGCCAGTGGCTGGCGAGCCCGCAGCCGCCTAGCTGTAAAAAAAAACGCAACAACAGCAGCAAGTGCAGCGCCGCCGCCGCCGCTGTTGTTGCAAATTTTTTTAGAGTGGGGTGGCCGGCGGCTGAGGTCTCCCCGGCCACTGACCGCCCTGGGTTCGCCCGCACGGACGCCGACGAACCCAACGTGCGGGCGAACCCAGGGCGATCGGTGGCCGGCAAGCCCGCAACTACCGGCCGCCCCGCTGCCCCGCTGTCACGCTGGAAGGAGGAGCGCGGATATATGCATTAGACGTATAAACATCAAACCCTATATATATATATATATATATATATATATATATATATATATATATATATATATATATATATATATATATATATATATATATATATTCCATTATCAGAGTGTTATATGGAACCACACTCAGAGGAATAGTAAACTGATAAATTTTAAGCTCCTTATTTTATATACAGGTTACCTTCAATAAAGTAGTCCAACCTGTAAAAACGTTTCTTAGGGCCTATTTGGGAAAGCTTTTCAGAAAGGAGAAGAAGTAGTGGCAAAATGATAGTAGGAAAAGAAGCTTTCGGAAAATCTCTATTGGAAAAGGATAACTGTTTGTGTGAACTTCTTTTACAGAGCTTTTCAGAAAGGAGAAGCACTTTATAAACTGTTTGGTAAATCTCCGGTGACTTTTTTATTAAAATGTACAAATATTTGATGTAAGACATTCTTTTTTAAATAATTATAAAATTATAATTGTACTTCAGTCATGTTGGTACCCTAGTTTGGATTTGAGTTAAGTCTTCTCAATTAGTTTCTTGACCCAAGATTTATCTATGGTCAAAGGTTAGATTTAGGTTAGATTCCATCAGTTGTGTAGAGTTGTTGTTTATCCAGGTGAAAATCTGGTTAAGTGTTTTTTAGTTCGACTATAGTCGAACGCCGCTCGACTATCGTCTATCAGTTGATCGACTATCGTCTATCAGTTGATCGACTATCGTCTGTCAGTTGATCGACTATCGTCTGTCAACAGATCGTCTATCTTTGAGTTAGTTCAACTCTGTTAGCTCGAGGATCTGTGGTCTCAGTCTCGTCGATCGTCGAGTCCTGCTCGACTCCTTTTGCCCAGACAGATTTCTTGTAGTTCGACTATCTGTTCTGATAGTTCGACTATCTTCTCTGAGAGTTCGACGATCTCTGTGATTCGTTCGACGATCTTTTGTCTGCATTTAGAGATATTGTATTCCTTCTCTTCTGTGAATTATTTCTCATTTATCTGGCTTATTTTATTAAAGATTATGTCATTGATTTTATGCTTACATATCAAGGCAATCTTTGTCTCATTCTTTATGCATAAGTCAAGTTCTATCTGACAAAGTCTTTTGTCCTATTAGTTGACAAATTTTTTTGCTTTATCTGCCATGCTATCCTTTATAGCCGTTAGACACAGATGTCTTTATCTGGCCGTAAAGAGTTTATTTTTGATGTGACTTTCTCTAATATCTTTTGGACTTGCAGAATGGATAAACAGCTTCTAAGAAAGCTTTATCTCTTTATAGGATATCTTTCTGCAAGCTATTTGTATTATGTTATTCACAGCCCAGATTGCAGATCTCAGAAGAAGACAAGATTCAAATCAAGAGAAAGATAGAAGCCATTACAAAAGGCTGATATATAAAGAGCTAGTGAAAGAAGTTCATATACAGAGATACATAGACACATATACACAGATACTCATACAGAACAAGAACAAGAAGATACAGCTCTAAGATATTTCTACATACAGCTGAGAAGAACATCTCTCTTCAGAGTTCTCTTCTTCAATCCTGAGTTCATCCTGCTCACAGGAACATTCATACTCAGAGCTTCAAGAAGAAGAAGAAAGAAAAGCTGTTGAAGAAGAACAATCATTCCACATCAAGAGTCTTCTTCAAGCTGCTCCTTCAAGAACTTCAAGACAACTGATCTTCTCTGTCAAGAGTTCTGAAGAGATCCTGCACCCTGAAGCAAGGCTTCTTCCTGGATATTCTCTAAGCCAGGGGGAGCTTTGATTCCTTCAGATCTTTCTATAGCTCAGTGCAATCCACTAGCTTCTCTAATTCTATTTAACAATAGAGAAGACATTCTAACTCTCTCAACCTCTTGTACAAAGGGTTATTACTCCCTTCAAAAGTGAACCTTGGTGGCAGGGCACCTGAGAAAAAACCTGTGTTGAATTTTGAGCTCCTGATCAAAAGCTTAAAGGGTTTACTTGATCTACCTGAATCAGATCAGTTGGTTGCAGGGCACCTGAACAAAAACCTGTAGTGGATTACTACCAGGGTGGTAGAAGAGTGGATGTACCTATTGAGAGGGAACCACTATAAATCTTCTTGTGTTGTATGTGTTGCTTATTTTAATTACTGCACTGTGGCTGTGACTAGAATTAACTAGGATTGCTAGTTAATGTGTTAGGACTAAAGCTTAAACTGTAATTACAGTTAGCTTTCCCTTATGCACCTCACTTTGTGTTAGGCTCTAGGGTTTCATATATCTATATACTAATTCCGCAAATTAACTCTAAGGGAGTTGAGTAGATTCTCATATTTTTGAATACTCTATTCACCCCCCTCTAGATTTGTATCTATCCTCACTTTCAATTGGTATCAGAGGGAGGTTGACTGACTATACAGGCTAACACCTGAGTCACAAGATCTAGATAGATACCAAGTTTATAGATATTCACTTCATGACCCAGTACAAGGATTATTCTAGCACCAGACCTCCAGTATGCAACTTAGCTAAGTTCAGCATCTGGAAGGCAAGAATCAAACTGTATATGAATTCTATTGATGAAGATATCTTTTCTTCTATTTTGACAGGACCACTAACACCACCTGCTGCAACTACTGCTACAACTTCAACAAATCTGAGTGCAGTGCCACCTCCTGACTACAATGATGCTTACAAGAAAGCAAAGATAGCTGATGCAAAAGCTATGAACATTCTGGCTCAGACCATGTCTGATGAAACTTTCCAAAAAGTGGCTGATTGCACTTCAGCAAAAGCCATGTGGGACTCACTAAACCAGATTGTAGCTGGTTCAGCTGATGAAAGGAAGGATAGAAGGTCCAACCTCATATCCCAATATGAGAATTTCAAGAAGACTAAAGCAGAATCAGTTGATGCAATGTACACCAGGCTCAGCTCCATCATCAATGAGCTGAGAACCCTTGATAAGGAGATCACATTGACAGAAGTCAATGACAAGATATTGATGTGCTTCCCCAGCACATGGGATCTCAGGATCTGGCCTATCAAAGAGTCCAGAAGTACAACTGAGATCTCAACTGAAGCTCTCCTTGGCAAGCTCAAATCATTTGAGCAAGTACTGAAGACCAGGGAAGCTGAAGCTAAAGCCAAAGCACTTACTCCAACAAAGAAAGAGCAAACTCTCGCTCTAAAGGTTGCTGATGCATCTGAAGGAAGCCAATCAAATAAGGAGCTGATGACACTCTTTGCCAAAAGGTTTCTTAAAATGGGCAGAAAGGACTTCAGAAAGAAGTCTTCAAGATATGAAGACAAGCCAAGGTATGACAGAACACCAGCTAAAGAACTTATATGTTATGGCTGCAGGAAACCTGGACACATTTTACCTGAGTGTCCAGAGGAAAAGAACAAAGAGAAGAGAAAAGACAAAGAATATCAGAAGAACCATTCCAAGTCTTCCTCCTACAAAAACAAGAAGAAGGAGAAAGGATTTGTGGTTGAAACCTGGAGTGATACTGATGAGGAATCTTCCTCCTCAATCTCCAGTGAAGATGAGGAAGAGAAGAAGGCAAAAGAAATTTGTCTAATGGCAATTGATGCATGCCGTAATCATTCAGCTGCAGAGAGTTCTAATGAAGAAGAAATGCCTATTGAAGATCAAGTATTGTCTTCTTATGATTTTACTTCTATTGAATTTAGATTTGAATTTAAATCTCTCTGTTTAGACTTAATTAGCTCAGAGAAAGAAATTAAGGAGATTAGAAATAGGATAGCTGAATCAGAATCCCTATCTAGTGAAAATGCTAGGCTAGAAGTTGAACTCACTAGATCTACTGAAGAAATCAAATTTCTTAAAACTGAACTAGCCAAATCTAAAAGATTAGAAGAATCTCTTAATGGTAGAAGTCTTAAGCTGCTAGAGATTACTAACATGTCAAACACTAGGACAGGTAACAATAAGCTAGGCTTAGGAGCTTCACCAAGTGAACCCCCCATGGTTCTGAAAAACCATCTTTCCACCCCAGTAAACTTTATTTCAGCTGAAGAAATAAAGAATACTGAGCAAGTAAATCAAGTTAACAAAGCTTTAAATAAGGCTAAGAGAGAAAAAAGAAAACAGAAATTTAAAGAAATTCAAAAATCGTCGAACTATGCTCGACGATCGCAGGCCCAATGGTCGACCGATACTCGACGATCTGGGCATCGATCATCGAACGTTGATCGACGATCTGAACATGATTTTCAAAATAATAATCAGAACCTTAGAAACACTAAGGTAAATAGAAACACTAGATTCATTGACCCATCAACTACATGGAGTATTCCACCTAGGAGATCCTATCCCTTAGGATATAAACCTCAGCCTGCTTATTCTTTCATTTCAAGTTTTAATTATGTGAAGAATAATGGACCCAAGGTTGTCTGGGTCCACCATTTCTTAACTGTTTATTTTGCAGGTGAAGACCTATCCAATTACTAAAGACAAATGGTATTTGGATAGTGGCTGTTCCAAACATATGACAAGTAACAAAAACAATCTGTCAAGCTTCAAGGCCAAGCTTGGACCAAAGGTGATCTTTAGGGATTCCAGCTGTGGTCAAACAGAAGGATATGGTAAGTTTACCATTGTAGCAGTGACATTCAAAAGGGTTGCATATGTAACTGGGCTGAAGCACAACTTAATCTCAGTAAGCCAGTTATGTGATGCAGGTTATCAGGTATCATTCACTGACACTCTTTGCAATATTACTTTAAATAGTAATGTAGTGTTAGTAGGCATTAGACAGGGTAAATTTACTTAGTAGATTTTAATTCAACTCAATCTGAAATCTGTCTGTTTAATGAAGTAACCAATAATAACACCTTATGACATAAAAGGCTTAGCCATGTTAACCTCAAGAATATATCTAGGTTATCTAAATACAACCTTGTTAGAGGTTTACCTTCTTGCCCCTACAAGAAGGAAAGTCTATGCAGAGTTTGTCAATTAGGCAAGCAAACCAAAAATTCTTTCAAATCTGTAAATAAGAGTGATTCACCTAGAATCCTATATTTATTGTACTTGGACCTTTTTGGCCCAATAAAAGTACAGAGTCTAGGAGGAAAATTTTACACTTTAGTGATTGTAGATGATTTCTCTAGGTTCACTTGGGTGTTCTTTTTGAGAACTAAGGCTGATAACTTCAAAGTTCTTACAGACTTTCTGCTATGTGTGCAGACTGAGTATTCTACTCATGTTGCCTTGATCAGAAGTGATCATGGTACTGAGTTTGAGTCTCTTCTCATGCAAGAATTCTGTGAGAAAGAAGGTATCAATCATAGCTTCTCTGCTCCTAGAACTCCTCAACAAAATGGGGTAGTGGAAAGGAAAAATAGAACCCTAATTGAAGCTGAAGGAACATTGTTGGCAGATACTAACATGCCTCTCTCTTATTGGGCAGAAGCTGTTAACACAGCTAATTATGTTTTGAACAGATGTCTAATACATAAGCTTAAGAGTAAAACTCCTTATGAATTACTTAAAGGAAAGAAACCTAAAATTAACTATTTTAGAGTCTTTGGTTGTGCAGTGTACATTCACAATAACAACAAAGAATACCTTAGAAATTTTGAAGCAAAAGCTTCAATGAGAATTTTTCTTGGATATTCCCAAGTAAGCAAAGCTTATAGGGTATTTAACAAATCATCATTAAAAATAGAAGAGTCTGTGCATGTTTCCTTTGATGAGTCAAAAATATTTTATAAGGAGAAGGAAACTTCTCCTTCCTCAAACTCATTGCACGTACCAGAGTTATGCAAAGATCTCACTCAAGAGATTCCCCCTCTATCAACTCTTCATATTACTGATTCAGACAGTGATGAAGACTTTGTAGAAGCAGTTGCTGTACCACCAACAGTTAATCCTATTCCACAAGAGGAATTAATCCAAACTGTTGTTGAAGATCACATCCCACCTACTGATCTTATCACACTTAGAGATCATCCTACATCTCAAGTGATTGGTGATATATCAGCTAGTGTGCAAATAAGACATCAATTAAGACAGGATGTGATGCATGCTTGTTTCCTCTCACAAATTGAGCCCCTCACCATAAAATATGTTAAGCTAGATCCCCACTGGATCATTGCTATGCAAGAGGAGCTTAATCAATTTGAAAGATGTAAAGTATGGACTTTGGTTCCAAGACCAAAAGGCCAATTGATCATAGGCACAAAGTGGGTGTTCAGAAACAAGTTGGATGCCCAAGGGATTATTATAAGGAACAAAGCTAGGCTTGTAGCTCAGGGCTACAGACAGGAGGAAGGTATAGACTATGACCAAACCTTTGCCCTGTTGCAAGGCTAGAGGCAATAAGGATCTTTCTAGCCTATACGTACAGCCTATATGAAATTTAAGGTTTTTCAAATGGATGTTAAGAGTGCATTCCTAAATGGTGAGCTAAAGGAAGAGGTGTTTGTTTTATAACCTCCTGGGTTTGTTTCTTCAACTCAACCCTCATTTGTTTATAAGTTACAAAAAACTCTTTATGGACTTAAGCAAGCACCCAGAGCCTTGTATGATACTCTAGCTAGTTTCCTGTTAGAGCACAACTTTGTTAGGGGAGTAGTTGATAGAACCCTATTTGTTAAGCATCACAAGGACACAATCCTGTTGGTTCAAGTTTATGTGGATGACATTATCTTTGGTTCCACTGATCCCAAACTATGCAAAAGGTTCTCAGACCTGATGCACTCTAAGTTTGAGATGAGTAGTATGTGTGAGCTGTCTTACTTTCTTGGTCTCCAAGTGAAGCAAGATGCTGATGGCATCTTCATCTCCCAATCAAAATATACTAAGGAATTGGTAAACAAATTTGGGATGGCTGATGCTTCAGCAATGCATACACCCATGTCTACAAATGTAGTTATAGATTCTGATGATAAGGGTAAGCCAGTTGATCAGAAAAACTATAGGGCCATTGTTGGTTCCCTATTGTATTTAACTGCAAGTAGACCTGATATAATATTTGTCACATGCCTATGTGCTAGATTCCAGGTCAACCCCAAGGAATCTCATTTGATTCTTCTCAAGAGAATTTTGAGATACCTGAAGGGATGTCCAAATTTAGGACTTTGGTACCCAGCTGAATCAGAATTTGAGTTAATTGGATACTCTGATTCTGACTATGCTGGTTGTAGAGTTGATAGGAAAGTACCTCAGGGACATGTCAGTTCCTGGTTGAGAGATTAGTCTCTTGGTTCTGCAAGAAACATGCTTCTGTCTCAACTTCAACTGCAGAGGCTGAATATATAGCAGCTGCTAGTTGTTGTTCACAGATCCTGTGGATTCAAAACCAGCTTTTGGATTATGGGTACACACACAAGAACACAAAAATCATGTGTAACAGTACTAGTGCTATTTCCATAGCACAAAATCCCGTGCACCACTCTAGGACCAAACACATTGAGATCAGACACCATTTTCTAAGAGATTGTGTGGAAAAGAACAAAATCAGTCTTGAGTTCATATCCACTGACCTTCAGAGAGGTGTTATTTTCACCAAGCCCTTAGATGAACAGAACCATAGTCGAACAGGTTGAGCCTATCGTCGACCTATGGTTGATGACAGCTCGATTATTTGTGAAGACAAAAATAGTCGATCGATAGCTCGACTATTTTGCTTCAGGAAACGATCATTGAACGATCGATCGACCATCGTTTCTAGTATCTGTTGAAATAGGTCGACGATTACTGTTTAAATATAAACCGATGGTCGACCTAGGTTAATAGATCATGCTTTTTGTAGTCGACAAATCTCGTCTTTTCATATTCCTCATTCCTTCTTGAAAGGTTTGACTTGAGCTCTGCCCCGCGCTTTCTGTATTCATTTCTCTTGTCTTCTCCAACTAAATCCATGGCGATTGCTCCAGCTTTGCTGACCGAGATGAAGTTTGACGTCGGCTTTAGCGTTGATTTTGATTCTTTCAGTGCCTGCGATGCCGATATTCTCGAGATACTACAGTTATGCAAAGATCAAGGACTGGAGAAGCTTATGTCTACCAGGATTAAGATAAATGTTCCAGAAATCAAAGAATGGGTCTATATATCGTCTTCTAGCGACGAATCGATGACAGGGACTATCGGCGGCGAGGAGGTAATTTTGACTCCTGCCGTCTTAACTGAGATTTTTGGTTTGATCAACGGTCAAGAAGAGTATGATCAAGATACTCAGGAGTATAGCAGGATGCTATTAGAGCTAGGACATGCTGAAGGCATTCCTTCCAAGTTACTGAAGATAAGCTTCCCGATGAAGATCAAGTTCTTAGCAGAACTAGTAGGGAAAGTGCTGTTGGGAAAGCACTTTGCGCACGATAACATTACCACGCAGCAGTTTGCCTTAATGTGTGCTTTACTAACAGGAAAGCAATCAATTGGGCTGGAATAGTTTTTGAATTAATCAGGAGAAAGAACTCAAAGAAAGAGGTAACCCTTGTAAGGGTGATTGGGATATTTCTAAGAGAGAAATATCCTCAGCTGTTGGGAATAGTTTCAACATCAATCAATGCAAGCAAGAAGATGGATCCCACTCTATTTATCAAGTGGAGAAGGAATATCCAGAAGCATTCACCTGCTGGGGTTGCTCCTGTTCCATCTGAGAACACAAGGACAGTAACAGTCACCCCCACCTAATTGAAGAAGGCTCTTCCATTTCCCCCATTCCATCTACATCTGCATTGCCATCCACTTCTATTGCAGTACCATCTACATCCACTGCTATTCTCCATGCATCACCACCAGCATCTCCAACTCCCTCACACCTTGCTGAGATTTCAAATCTCAACATTGATCTTCATGCATCTGCATCTCCATCACAATTTCACATCCATCTCATCAGAAGAACATCATCCCTGATGCTCATCCATCTGTTGTGATTCCCCCATCTACATCTTTTGAAATCACACCAGCTCTCATTGCAAGCATCATGGAGCTAATTACTCCTTCAATCAAATCAATGATTGAAGCAACAATTGCCCCTCTTGTTTCCTCCATTTCATCCCTTACATCCTCCATTGTAGCCCTCTAAAATTCTGCTGAGCCCTTTTCTCTTAGGGGCCTGAGTTCAGTACCCACTGAAGTCAGGCAGGGGGAGATGTTCCAGGAAGATGTCTCAGGACTTCCACTGGTCATTCTTTTAGCTGAAGTTCCAGAAGATACACCATCAGATGAAATTCCTACAGCTGCAGATTCAGAAATTACAACATCAGTTGCAGTTGCAGTTCTAGACACAGTTGTTGCTCCAGAAGCTCAAGTTTCAGATCAAAGGACAGCTGAAGTTATAACTGAGGCTGAATTTACTTTTAGAGTTTGTCTTGAAGAATCATCTACTCCTATTATTTCCCTGTACCTAGAAGGAGTCATTACCTCCTATCTAGATGACTTATGGGAGTTAGGGAATTCTGTAGGTAATTCAATTACTCAATTCACTGACCTGTTGACTGACATGTTAACTTGTGAATACCTTGAAGGGATGTTTCTATACCATTTAGAAAACTTTTATGTTCCTTTGGCTACAGATCAAGCTCAAGATGTTCAAGAACCTGCTCCAGAACCTGTCTCAGAAGAACTGGTCCCCAAGACAGTTATAGATGAGTTAGTAGAAAGATCAACTGTCTGGGATGATACTCCAGGACCAGATCTGGATTCTCTATTGGCTCAGGATGCCTTAGAAGAAGAAAAAGAAAAGGCTATTTTAAAAGCCAAAGCAAAAGCTGTTCAAGATATCATTGATCCATATGACCAACCTCAGTCATCACATTCTGATGATGAGGAAGATTCAGAGGATTCTGAAGGGACCAAGAAAAGGAAAATTGCTCAAAGGAAAAGGAAAGCTCAAGCTCCTCCTCCTCCTAATCTATAGAATTACATCCCTTATTACACATTGAAAGGGATTGACCCCAAGTCTAAGGACTTTCAACATTGGATGGGATTGTCCAAGAATCAGCAGAAGAAGAGGAAGAAGAGCAAGAGATATGATACTCCAGCTCCCAAGTGGACTCCTAGAGGTCTTCCTCCTCCTCCTCCTAGTGCAGGAGCTTCAGGGAATGTATCTTCTAATCCCTCAGCTCCTCCAGCCAGATTTACTCCTTCTCAGACCTATCAGAGAAGAGGAAACCCAGGTTACCAGGGCAGACCCCATTCAGGCCAACAAAGACAAGTAATTGGACCTAAAGAGCAGGTGAAGGAGATGACTTACCAGAAACCAACATTTTCTCCTTCTCCTTCACCTAAAAGAAAAGGTTCACCTCCTAAGGAGAGCAAAATTCTTCCCTCCAGAAAGCCAGCTCAGATTAAGCAAGTAGATTCAAAAGGAAAAAGAGTAATTTACTCTGACAAGTCAAGCAAGAAATTTGCAGAGGTTGCTCCACCATCATCTCTTGTTATTCAAGAAGACATAGAACCAGCTGCAGGTCTGTTAGACCTTTCTACAAAGTTCAAGACCATAAATCCTCTAGATCCAGCTGATGAAAATGATTATGAAAGCCAAGAGCTTAATCCTGAGTTCAGGATGGCCAGATTTCTTGAGTTAGTTGGATCAGCCCAAATTAGAAAAGCTAAAGCTGAAGGCAAAGACATAATAGGCTTAACAACTATGTCAAAGTACAGAGAAAAGGAACTAGACAGATTTCAAGTCAGACCAGAAGTTTTTGATGCCTCAAAATATATTGAAAAGCATCCAGAGGCTGTTCTGCCATGAGCAAGTGAATCTAAGATTATTGGAGAATAGGACTTGAAGACTTCAAAGAAGGATGCTCTTGATCCCAAAAGGAAAATTTCCTTCCTTTCTGTTTCTTTCACTTCTAAACAAGACTCTGACAATGCGTAAATTTATTGACAGTCTGTTTTGCTTGATTGTTTGATTTTATGTTTGATATGAAATGTTGTTTATTGATATGATATGATACACTTTGATCCTAACAGGTTATTGTTGTTTTTATATCTATTTATAACATTCTTTTTGTTTTGAGAGACTTGACCCAAATAGGGGGAGATTGTTGGTACCCTAGTTTGGATTTGAGTTAAGTCTTCTCAATTAGTTTCTTGACCCAAGATTTATCTATGGTCAAATGTTAGATTTAGGTTAGATTCCATCAGTTATGTAGAGTTGTTGTTTATCCAGATGAAAATCTGGTTAAGTGTTTTTTAGTTCGACTATAGTCGAACGCCGCTCGACTATCGTCTATTAGTTGATCGACTATCATCTACCAGTTGATCGACTATCGTCTGTAAGCAGATCGTCTATCTCTGAGTTAGTTCAACTCTGTTAGCTCGATGATCTGTGGTCTCAGTCTCGTCGATCGTCTAGTCCTACTCGACTCCTTTTGCCCAGACAGATTTCTTGTAGTTCGACTATCTGTTCTGATAGTTCGACTATCTGCTCTGAGAGTTCGACGATCTCTGTGATTCGTTCGACAATCTTTTGTCTGCATTTAGAGATATTGTATTCCTTCTCTTCTGTGAATTGTTTCTCATTTATTTGGCTTATTTTATTAAAGATTATGTCATTGATTTTATGCTTATATATCAAGGCAATCTTTACCTCATTCTTTATGCATAAGTCAAGTTCTATCTGACAAAGTCTTTTGTCCTATTAGTTGACAAATCTTTTTGCTTTATCTGCCATGCTGTCTTTTATAGCCGTTAGACACAGATGTCTTTCTCTGGCCGTAAAGAGTTTGTTTTTGATGTGACTTTCTCTAATATCTTTTGGACTTATAGAATGGATAAGCAGCTTCTAAGAAAGCTTTATCTCTTTATAGGATGTCTTTCTGCAGGCTATTTGTATTATGTTATTTGCAGCCCAGATTGCAGATCTCAGAAGAAGACAAGATTCAAATCAAGAGAAAGATAGAAACCGTTACAAAAGTCTTATATATAAAGAGCTAGTGAAAGAAGTTCATATATAGAGATACATAGACACATATACACAGATACTCATACAGAACAAGAACAAGAAGATACAACTTTCAGATATATCTACATACAGCTGAGAAGAACATCTCTCTTCAGAGTTCTCTTCTTCAATCCTGAGTTCATCCTGCTCACAGGAACATTAATACTCAGAGCTTCAAGAAGAAGAAGAAGAAAGAAAAGTTGTTGAAGAAGAACAATCATTCCATATCAAGAGTATTCTTCAAGCTGCTCCTTCAAGAACTTCAAGACAACAGATCTTCTCTGTCAAGAGTTCTGAAGAGATCCTGCACCCTGAAGCAAGGATTCTTCCTGGATATTCTCTAAGCCAGGGGGAGCTTTGATTCCTTCGAAGCTTTCTATAGCTTAGTGCAATCCACTAGCTTCTCTAATTCTGTTTAACAATAGAGAAGACATTCTAACTCTCTCAACCTCCTGTACAAAGGGTTATTACTCCCTTCAAAAGTGAACCATGGTGGCAGGGCACCTTAGCAAAAACCTGTGTTAGATTTTGAGCTCCTGATCAAAAGCTCAAAGGGTTTACTTGATCTACCTGAATCAGATCAGTTGGTAGCAGGGCACCTGAACAAAAACCTGTAGTGGATTCCTACCAGGGTGGTAGAAGAGTGGATGTACTATTGAGAGGGAACCACTATATATCTTCTTATATTGTCTGTGTTGCTTATTTTAATTACTGCACTGTGGCTGTGACTAGAACTAACTAGGATTTCTAGTTGCTGTGTTAGGACTAAAGCTTAAACTGTAATTACAGTTAGGTTTCCCTTGCGCACCTCACTTTGTGTTAGGCTCTAGGGTTTCATATATCTATATACTTATTCCGCAAATTAACTCTAAGGGAGTTGAGTAGATTCTCATATTTTTGAATACTCTATTCACCCCCCTCTAGAGTTGTATCTATCCTCACTTTCAAGTCATTAGAAATAAAAGTTGATATTATATCGAAAGACAGAAATTTAAAGCAGAAAAACTACATATTAGCTTGATATAACTGTTTTGTAATGCGGTCACGCAATGAAATCATTTCCTGAACACCCACTCACCCATCTCTAATATGATCTGCATTTAATGTTATATTACTGGTCGATGTATGATTTTCTCTTATAATATGTGCCTCGGGATATATTAAGTTTTCGTCATCATCGTAGGCCATGAAATCTTGATCAAAACGAGATTCATGCCTACAAATATAGTTATGCAAAGTCATGGTTGCTATGACAATATCACGTTGCTTTGCTAAACTATATTAAGGCATGTCCCTGAGTATAACCCACTTTTTCTTCCAGACACCGAATGCCCGCTCTATGACGCTACGCAGTGAAGAATGTGCATGATTGAATATTTCTTGCCTTCCTTGTTTAGGGCAATTTCCTCGCACAAATTCTGGCAAATGATATCGTATATCTGAATATGGCTTTAAGAACCCTCATTGTAGTGGTTATTCAGCATCAACCAAGTAATATTTTCATAAAATTTAAAAACAATAATTAGTATTTTTTTAAATTACTCTAATTTCGTAATTAAAATTTTACCTGTAGGCGGAAATAGAAAATGATAACTTGGTTCCATGAGTGCACGCTGAAAGATACAACTGTCATGGGTCAAACCCTCCCATCCAGCCAGCACAAACGTGAAACACATGTTGAAGTTGCATACTGCCATAATATTTTGGGTTGGCGTACCATGACGTCCAATGTACGTAGCTTGCATTTCAGGTGGAACCCGTGCACCGATGTGTCTCATCTATTGCTCCAATGCAGTTCTCAAAATATGACATGTATCGAGTATCATTTAAAATGTGTTGTGGAATTTCACTGAATTGTTCATCAGTTGGCACTATAATATCAGATGATAATTTTTTCAGGGCAGTTATTCCCGCTAAAAAATATCTACTTATTGTTTTCGTTGAATGTTGGAATCTTTCTTTTGTTAGCCTCATTGATTCATTCTGTGCTAAAATATATAATGTCAGTGCGAGAACTTCTCGTGAGGTAGTTCTCCTTGAACCATGTAGCCCATAACTTTCTTCAAGCACATGCAGTAAATTGAGAAAAATATGCTTTGACATCCGTAAATTCTCATAAATTCTAGTGGGATGTCCATTTTGCAATTCTCTGATCCATTTATCGCCTGATTGGTGTGATGTCACGCATGGATTTTTGCTGGATGATGAACTCCTACTGTGTATCATAAATACTGCTGATGACTGGTTATGGTGAGACAAAATTTCTCGAGTTTGATTGACCAAATAATTCACTCTTTCTTGAATTTCCTCTTTGGAGCTATCTGAATTATTGGAGGACATTGTATAACTGCGCAAACAGATAAATAAAATCATAACGGATTTAATTATATAACTTAGGGCATTCAAAAGCATTGCTCGGAGTAAACACAATAAAAATAAACAAACACAGAATATCTCAACTCTAAAGTAAATAAGGAACTGAAATCAAAAGGCATCATTACTGAATAGAGCAGCAGGTATAACCAAAAACAGAATAGGCACGTTAAAAATGCTTAGCGAAATAGCTACAGTATTGTAACAAACAGGAGTTTTTGATTTCTCTAGAAGATGAGTGACATTACATGATCATGTGCATGAAAGTAATTTTTTTGAATCAAGAATTTCTAATTCTCGTGCTTGCTTTAGATACTGAACAGGTTGTCTGTGTCCATCCCTGGTTGCTTAAAGTTTCTATAGATTATTTCGAAATTTCATTGCTCTTGCGGTTTTCTTCTCAAGTTTCATAGAAATCGTTAATATGCCGTATTTATTTGCGATAAAGTGATGCTGCGGCGTAGATTCGTACTTCCCCTCTAGCTTTCTTTAGATCACCAGTTACCATTTCCTGCATGTTTTCCTATTTTTTTAAAATGTGATGCCTATCTCTTCCATCAAATTAGTAGTATGTGATTATGAATTTCTTCTCTACTCCAGGATTATTATTCTATGTATTGATACTTTTATGATCCTTACTATAGCTGCAAGAACTTTTTCCATGCAAGAGAATCCTGTTCAGAAGTCACCTTCGATGTCGCTGGGGTGATGCTCGCTGTATCAGTTCGAGCTGTAATTTTGTCAGTACAACATTTTAGTCATTTTTTCAGAACACAATTGAGCTGTGGCGCTGCACCATCAGGAAGTATTATGACTGTGTTGAAATGGTGGTCTCTGCTGCAGCTTGTGCTCCCAGTTATGTGAAGAAGTTTGAAAAACGAGTGCTAGAGTATTTTAATCAAATTGTTTGATAGTCTGTAATTATTTGTATGATAATAGATGAAGTTTGTATTTTCCTTTTACTTGAAAATTGTAATCCTGCGAGCTGTGGAGCGTCCGCTAAACTTGTGAGTCATCCTATTCTAATAATGTTATCTTGTCAACATGTTTATATGACAATAAAAACACGTTAAAAATTGCATTGTCCATTGTATGGCCAAACAAGCTATAAGCTCAAACAAGCACTGGAGAATGGGATGGAGAGGCAACAACACCAACGAATGATCAAAATAACATCAAATCACAAAAATTTCACTCAATTACAAATGAATGATCAAAAAAATTCATAGCAGAAACTCTAATTCCCACCCAAAAGACGTTAAATGTGATCATGAAAATCTAAAACATACTCGTTTGAAAGAAACACTAATTGCATTAAAATATACCACCACATTCATACTCTGCGGATAACTACAACAACCTGAACCCTACTTTGTATTTTGTGTATATCGCACCTTCAGCCACCTAACTTTGAGCTCCTCCGGAATACTCATGAAGGTTTCTCTGTTGCTCTTATCTCTAAGAAACAACATACAGTAATCATAGAAGTCAAAGTCCCCCATAATCTCTGGATATTTTCCAATCTCTCTGATTGCTTCCGGAATGGTAAACAATGCAGAGGAGATTTGTATCTTTGGAGGTTCCTGCATAACACAACCTATTATACGAGATGTCTCTGCTATGTCTCCCATGGCGGAACTCATTGCTCTCTTTCTTCCAGCAATCTTCTTCTTGCCATTTTCTTTTATCTTCTTCCTACCTTCCGATGAGCCAGAGGCTCAAGTTGAGGTAGTATACACTCTCGGGCTTGTTGCATTAGGGGATAAATCTTCAGATCGACTGTCACCATCATCGGACATGTCATGTTCATTAACAGATTCTTGCCCCAAGTTTCGTGAACTTGGGGCCCATGCAAGATCTCCGGTAGCAACTATTTTGCTAAACATCCTGTCTAGTTTTTTCTCCAACTCTGGAACTATACCTGAGTACCGAAACTTTTTTGCAGTAGGGACCATCTAAGAGTATATATCAAATTAATGATAATAAATTAAGTAAAAAAACCAAGAAAAACATCAAAAGAATTAAATTACCTTCAATCTTTCATCCCACCATTCATCAGAAGCATCGATAGTTTTTCGTGAGGGATTCCAACCCAATCCAGTTTCTCCCCATTTCAACTCTCGCCAAATCTTCCATTCTCTCTTTAGCTGGTCCCATTTATTTTCCATTTGTTTTTGGTCGTATGAATTTCCTGTTCGTTCACGATACTTATTCACCATATTACTCCATCCTTCCTTACTGAAATGCGTTGTTTGTCTATTCCCTAACTCAATTTCTTTTATACATAGGTCACAAGATAACATCACATCATTCATTTCCCATTTTGAAGAATTTACTGAGTATAAAAAAATTAATAAATTCATCACAATGATTCAATAAAGCATATTCAGAAAATTATGCAACACAATACAATACACTTCCACATCACACACACACAATACACATTCATAACACACATCACTCATTCGCCACATACACAATACAATACACACACATACACACACAACACACGTTCAACACATCCAACACACACATTCAACACTTACGCACAACACACAATCAACATAAATTCACATTACACACATTCATAACACAGATCACACATTCACCACACATTTAACACAAACAAAATACACTTCCACATCACATAGACACACAACACACATTCAACACTTACAGACAACACAAATACAACACACATTTAACACTTACAACACTAATACAACACACACTCCACATACATTCACACTACACACACATTCACACTACACACACATTCATAACGCACATCACACATTCAACACACATTCACCACATGCACAATACATTTCCACATCACATACACACATTCATCACATACAGAATACACTTTCACATACATACACAATACACAACACCAAACATTCACCATCTGAATTCTGATTTCAGATAGAGCTAAAATTTGCAATAAAAAAATTTAACTGTACGGAGAGGTCGAGAAATCTAGAATCTACAACAAAGGATGAAAGTAGAAGATAGAATTAATTGATTTTATCATAAACAAAGGAAACAATCAACAACATTGATTGAATCCCATAAGTTTCCAAGCTGGAAAATGAACATGCCCAAAATTAATCCCAGTTCAAAATCTAGACATGAAAGAATTTGTTTAAAATTGGATTAATGGTTGTTCACAAAGTCTTGAAGATCCAAGCGATAGTGATGCATTTTGAATAGAGTAAATACGAGGATTATGATATACAGATCACAATTTTACTTGATTTGTTTAAACAAAGGAAACAATCAGCAGCATTGATCGAACCCCCTTTAAGTAACAACTACAATTTGATTTGTGGAATAACAATGGGGATTTTCTTTTTCGTTAAAATTATGCAAAAAATCTTCAGATCGAGATAATTCTGGGGGTTAAAAATTCCTAGGTTTTAATCCTAACAATGATAATCATGATATAAAACATCCATATGAAATTTGATTCCCGATTACCGTGAAGAACAGGAGATCAAAAATCCAGAATCTCCGATCTAAAACATTGAAGAATGGGGATGTTACCTGCTGGATAAGAGAAGTTAGGAGCTGGAGAGATCGGGAAGAAGAATTTTGTAAAGAACTCCGATCAAACACGTCTCAGATCTGCCAAGAAGAACTATTAAACTTTCAGATTTGAGAAGGAGATCAAGCAAAGGAGATCTGGGAGGAGAACTGAAGACGATGGAGGAATCATACCTGTAGATATTAGTGGAAAAGACAATGCAAATCCTGAGCACGACGGGCTATCAGAAGTGCGATGGGTTTGGCTTTCAGGAGCAAATGCCACGACAGAAAAGTTGGGGCAAAGGAAGCTCCGCCCGACTTCCTAAACAAACAAAAAAATTATAGCGGTGATGTTTTTTATAAAATGAAAAGGAGGAAAAAGGATTTCCAAACAGGCCCTTTATTAAGAGTAAAAGAAGCTATCACCGTGAAGATAGTAGTGATCACCTTCCTTGCTTTCACTTTTTTTTCACACATAAGAGCCCAAAACCGTGGCAAAGACTTTTTTTGCCAATGCTTGCCCACAACAAAGAGGCATGGACAATGTGAGTGTGGCAAAAAGTATATCATGCTCATTCCATGAAAATACTCTATTGCCACGACCTTTAGCCATGATTTTAAATTATTGCTAGAAGTCCTGATTTTAGGAGTCTATTGTCATGATTTCTCAGCCGCAGAAAAAAGTTCATTATTTGTCACGGTATTACACCTTGGCAAATACACAAATACTTGCAGATTTATTAAAAAAATTGCCATCGTTTAAAGCCGTGACAAATACCTATTTGATTTTTTTTTAAAATATAAATGGTGTACTGAAATTTTGTGTATACTACTCTAGCTTTGTCACCTGAATACAAAGTTTGAGATGGTCACCAAGCAATTTCTAATTTATACGAAGAAACATGATTTGTTTGAAAGCATATGAGCTCATATACAAAAAAAGACTGATTGAGGGATAAAAAGTAGCATAACATAACCATAGATACATAAAAAGCATGTATTGATATTTTTTAGGTAAGAGATCAAGTGGCAAATATGAAATTGAACATCTTACTATTACAATACACAGTAACTTAAGATTTGAAAAAGGAAGCATTCGTGAAACATGATAACTGAGCATGATGCGATGTTGAGCATAAAAAACAATCAACATTATCAGTAAAAACAACTTACATTGTTCAGAAGGTTGGTTTCCCCACCCCTCCGTCCCCTAATAAACCATCCCCATGCCAACACACTCTCTCATCTTGTGGTTAGTATGTGGATGAGGATTATATGATTGAACGCCCCCATCCATGGACTCCATGTAAATAATAAATAAACATGATCCATATGATCTGTTTATTGAATGCATTTCTAAAAAGTTTATTGATGGCATTTCTAAAAAGAACACACAACTTCATAGATCTCCCACTAATGTAGGGTTAAGGAGGGTTGTTGTGAGTAGCCTTACCCAATGAGGTTGTTACCATTACTCAACATGAAACCTATATGATTAACAAGAGATAACAACTATTCCTTGACTCACCCTCTTAGAGATGGCACATATTTATGTAGTTATTGCTACTTTGAAGAGCATTATGAAGTTCATCATCCCACAAATTCTCGACCTAAAAAAAATAAAACTTTAGTTCAATGGTGCAGGTAGGCGGGCTAAGGCTTTGGTGCTATGGCACAAAAAGTAAGGCAGGAACGCCCCGCTCTGATACCACACAGATGAGAAGATTGAATTTGTCACTATAATAGAATGAATCTCCTAGATTTATAGGTAGAAGAGATCATACATGAGTACAAACTAACAATGTATGATAAAAACACACTATTACACTAATTAATTACAGCAAAATAACCCCATAAAATAGAAAGTAAGGATGATAACATTAACTGAAGCAAAGTCGAGGTACTCGTCGGAACAGTATCTGCATTTAAATGGTTGCCAATTTTCTCTATGATAGTTGTAGATTTTCTATAATTATGGGGAACTCCCTTACTTTTGAAACAAAAATGTCAATTAGGAACAAAAATTATGAAGGCTTTATAATATGTTGCTAATTGGAAATAAATTTAGCTAAGTATATGATTTTTTCCTTTTGATACAAGATTAGCAACAAATATTTTCGTTGAAGATTTAGAATCAATTATATTTGTCGCAAAATATCACTTGGCAGTTAGGAAGAAAATATTTGATGGTCACAATTTCGTTGTTGATTAATCTCCACCTCTCAACTCATTTCACGATTTTTTCTTTCCCTCCTCCCGTCGCCTTCCTCGCATCGCCCTCCTCTCGTCGGTCTCCCGTCCCACTCTTTTCGCGGCCCGCCCCACTCCAAGACACATCTTCTTGTCGCTCTACTCCATTCACACTCCTCCCGTTCCTCTGCACCCATCACTGTACCCTAGAAGTGCTACCCAGCTCGACCGAAGATAACCTCCAATGCCGCCATTCTTAGGAGGACGTTCTCGCAAAGTAATATTTGATGCTTTGTGCGCTCAATTCCTAGGTTTGATCTCTCTTTTTTCACCACTTCCAATTTCATTCAAATTCCTTATAGGTGACTTCCTTTTTGTAAACTGTGTATTCCTCAAAATGTATGTTTAACAACATTATTAGTAAGTGGCATAGCTTGCTGAACTGCCAGACAACAAATGTGATTGGTCTACCAATAAATGGCAGAACAGCTAAACGTCAACACTCTAACGGTCTCAATCCCTTTGGCTTTTGGAGGCGAATGTGATTCTTGGAAAACTTCCTCAAACGAAGCCTTAGTTTTTTCCATTCACACTGAACTTCATGATCCACTATAATATAAAGCAAATACATTATTTATGTTTTCTTCATCAACCTTTTTCGTTAATTGTTTGGTTAACTTGATTATGATTTAATGAGGTCAAGTTTTGAAGTTTATAGTACTGTGCATTATCACTATATATTTCTCATCTACATTATAAATGCTTGTAATATGCCATTAAAATAACTTGATTATTTTTTGTTTGTTTATGTTAGGGAGTGTTAATCAGGGGGTTTATTTTAGGGAGTGCAAAATGAAGGGAAATTGAAACTAATATAAAATATCAGTGATAATTAATTTCTAGATATACTAGTATTGACTCTTACCCATTAACTTTAACTTTTGGATTGACACATGTTTGGTATTGTATCCACAATAACCCTAGTTTGAAGAAGGGTCTCATTAAGCTAAGATGAATTGAGATTGTATTTGATGTCATATTTTCGGTTATGTACTTGCAAGTCTACATTGCTAAGTACACACCAATGTCAGGTTATGGTGGGTCAGTAAACACAGGACTATACAGTGTAATCCTTCATTGTGTAGACCAATGTATTGACTCATGTGTAATCTCTCTATAGAGGTGTAATTCTATCCCAAGTGCATGAGAAGGATTCAGGAAGGAGAAGGACTTGGAATCAGAACAACAAAAATTTTACCCAAGTAAAATTCGTCGAGTATTGTAAGGGATATTTGTCGAATTCATCGAGTATGAAAGGAGGGGTTAGATATGAATTACTCTAGAGGGAGGGAGATGAATAGAGTATTAAAATTTTTGGCTGTTTTAAACTTTTATATCAGAGTGAAAGTAGGTGATACCAATAATATGTAAAGAAAAGAAAAACAGGCTAAGTTATTCTACCTATCACAGCCACAACAAGAACAAACATAAAATGAGCACAACTAGACAACACAAGAATTTTATAGTGGTTCCCCAACTGGGTACATCTACTCTTCTACCACCCTGGTAGGAATCCACTAGCAGGTTTTTATCAAGTGACTGCCACCATAATATCTATTTGCAGGGAGATATCACAACCCTTTAGGCTTTTGATCAGGTGCCCAAAACCCAACCAAGTATTTTGATCAGGTGACTTGACAACCAAGTGGTTAATTTTTGAAGGGAGTTAAAACCCTTTTACATGAGGTGAGAGGAGGTGATTGTGTCTTCTCTTTCTCTAATCAGCAGAGAAGACTAGTAAATCTTTGATGTTGATAAAGCTCCCCCTGAGATGTTGAATGGTTCAGGAAGACTGGAGCTTTGCTTCAAGGTGTAGGTATTCAACCTTGTTCTGTCAATGTACAGGAATCTAGTAGACTGATGTTGAATAGATGTCTCTGAAAATTCCAGGCTCTAAAGATGAAGAAGATTCTTGATTTGTGATGAATGTTCTTCTTCAGATTTTAGGATTGACAAGGAAAAGAACAGAAATGTTTTCAGACAACAGAAGAAAGTTCTGAATGATCAGGATCTATTTTAGTTCTCTGGATTTTCTTCTCTATGATGCTCTGTAAGTATATTGTTCTCTGTATCTCTGTATCTTCTTGTCGACAGAAAAGAGAGAAACTCTTTTATATTCTACAGTCAATTTCTCCTTTGAATTTTGAATTCTGGTATGAATTGCTGACTAATCTGGAGAATACAAACGTCTGGAATGTCTATCATAAATGAGTTTCCCAACTGTCCCTAATAAAATAAGCAAGTAATTATCCTGATGAGTGCCATAATTAATGCTGCCAATAACGGCTATATTCAAAGGAATATGAGCATTAATTACTCAGGAATATTACTGCTAATTACTATAAAAGGTAGGAGAAAGAAGGAAGAAAACTTCTCATTCTGGAGCTGGACAAAAATCATCGACCTAAGAATGGAATTCATCGACCTAAGATCCAAGATCATCGGCTAGAGAATTCTAGTTCGTCGACCTGAGCTCTGCGAACTACGTACTGAGAAAAACTTGCCAAATCTGCACTCTGAGTTCGTCGAGCTGAGAATCTATCAGACGAAAACTAATCGTCGACTTGAGCTCGAATATCGTTGAGCTCAGCTCAGAGAAATAACTCTGAGTTCATCGATCTGAGATCGACTATCGTCGAGCTGAGTTCGAAGAACTACAAACTGAACAATCTGTTCTCTGAAATCTTCTAAGTCTGAGTCTTCTGAGGTCCTCTGCTGGCTAGATCAAGAAGGTTGACCTTAATGACTTAGGCTAAACTCTAGGACTACTAGACTTGACCATGGCTATATAAGGTGGGTCAGACTCAGCCTAAATTAGTGAACCTAGCCCAAATCCAACTAGGGATCCAACAATCTCCCCATATTTGGGTGAGGTCACTATGTACAAAGCATAAGAAGAGAAAATACAAACATTCAACATGAAAGAGAATATCTGACAGAATGAAAAATAATTCAGCAGATAAAAAGAATATTCACAGAGAATAAAATTGTTTTAGAGCCTGTCTGGCGGAGGGGCAGAAGAAGATTTAGTGAACACAATTGTTCTAAGAGGATCTTCTACTTCTTGCTTAGACAACTTCAGGTATTGAGCTCCCAGAAGTGTTATAGTAGAAGCTCTAGGCACAATATCTTCTGGGTGGACCTGCATATAAGCATTAGGATCAAATAATTCTTTGTCTACCTCAAACTTTTCAAGCTCTTTTTGTCTGTAAGTAGACATAGTAGTAAACTGTGATGGATAAGTTCCTTTCGTCTTTGCTTTATTTATCTAGGATAAGCCTATCAGCTCATGGAATCTAGCCATCCTGAAATTTGGGTCAAGTTCTGGTTCATATCTTGGAGATGAAGGTCTCTCTATATCAGTTGAAACATCCTGAGCAGTCCTTTGTGGCTTCCTGAAAATAACAGACTGTTGTTGAAGGATAAATCTTTTCAGATTGTTCAGCATGATAAAAACTTGGGGGTCTGCATTCACTGTATTTTCTTGCAGGAATGGAAGAGTGTCTTTGAGTTAGACTGGAAGACTCTCTTGAGTGAGAAGGAGCTAGCTTAGGAGGTTGAGAAGCACTGAAAGTAGGCCTTGCAAGATTGTTTGAAGCTCCTGTAGGAGGAGGAGGAGGAGGTGGATCTTTCCTGAATCTCTTCATTGGAGAAGATCCAGACCTCTTATTCTTCTTCTGTGCATTTTCCTGGTTCCTTGTCAGCTTCATCCAATGAGGAGTTGTTGGAGTAAGAGGAATATTGTGCAAGATATAGTATGGAACATCATTGTCTGGATTGGGCTTGAGAACAGCCTTTCCTGGAGCCTTCCTCTTCTTTGATTTAGATCTTTTGGAATTATCAGAGTCAGAATCATAAACTGTGTCATCTTCAGAAGAACTTTTAGGATTATCATACAAATCATCTATTTCTTCTATAGTTTCCTTTGAAATCTGCTTATTAGCCTGAGGAGGAGCTGGAGGTAGGATAACAGCAGGAGGAACAACAATCTCTATAATCATCTGTGAATCTTCTATGTCTTTATCAGTCAATAAAAATCATTTAGCTCTGGATCATTTTGCATCTGTGCAATCTCTTGTGCAACATCTTTTGCAATTAAATCATCTAAGCTAGGTATAGGACTATCATCCATTACATAGGTTGGGCCTACAGGTTCCACAACCATGTTAGTAGCAAACCATGCCTTCAGTTGACTAACAACTTCAGGACTTACAAAAGGAGTATAACATACTATTGCCAAAGATGGCCTGACAGCTGGAACAAAAGAATATTGATGAATTTTATTGAAAGAATGTAACAAATCTAAAATGTCTACTGAGGGATTGATACAACAATCACCATCAGTCATAATCTCTGCAATCAGCATATCTGCATTTACTATATCAGCCTCTTGAACCATATCTACATCTGTTAACACAACTATTTACAAAACTGTTTATACTGTTGCTTCTGCTGCTACTAGAGCTGCTTCTTCATTGAGTATCTCCCCCTGTCTAGTTTCAGTAGGTACTGGAGCCAGGCCCCTAACTGAAGGAGGGACAGCGGAGGCAGAAAGTTGGGCAGCTAGAGAAGAAATGGAAGCAGGAAGTGGTGAAATAGCCTCTGCTATGAGTTGTTTTAGAAGAGGTGTGATGGATTGCATAATAGATGAAATGGAGAGGGAATCTATGTCCATGAATTTAGGAGGGGTTTGAGTGGATACAAATGGGTTGAAGAAGGATGATTATGGATATAAGGGTGAAGAGTCTAGCATTGGTTCATCTGTTGATGATGGGCAATGAAAGGGTGATGATAGATTGAATGATAACAGATTGAATGTTAGTATGGATGATAGGTTGTGAAGGGGGAGGTCAGTAAGATGTGAAGGAGGAGGAGATATAGGAGGAGTAACATGCTCTAGTGTATTAGCATGTAATTGAGATTGAATAGGGGAATACTGATGTTGAGGGGCTTGATGTGGTGAAGGTTGATGTACTGGAGAATGAACTGGTGAAGAAATATGGATTGGGGAAGCATGAGGTGTTGGTTGATGTTCTTGAGATGTGGAGGAATGATGGAGGGTTGTTGAGGGAGTTTGAATAAGAGGAGGTGGAGGGGAAATGGAAACATCCTCAGCAGGGTGGGGAGTGGCTGGAGCAGCCCTTGTACCCTCAGAAGGTCTGGAAGAGGAATCCTTGGATGGCTTAGGGATATTCCTCTCCCACCTGCAAAATAAGGCACAGGTAAGCCTCTTGGAGGCATTAATGAATATGGTCGGGGAGACCAGTGATTCAGCAGCCTTGGCCTGAAGGAAGATTCTTAGAATTCTTTCAAAAGACACCTCCTTTTTGGTGTTTTTCTTCCTAATCATTTCAAACATGATTCTAGCCCAATTCACGGGCTTCTTGTTCACAACAACACACATCATAAGGAATTGTTGTCGAGTGATGTAATCATGGGTTGTGTGCTTGCCCAGTAGTACCTTGCCTACAACATCTGCTAAAAACTTATAGTCAGCAGATAAATGTTTCTTCAACAGTTTATGGGGGGTGTCTCCAGAATACCCCATCTTAACCAACATCTCATCAAATACAGCACTGTCAATCTCTAACTCTTCTTCTCTATTAACTAATCCAAAAAGTCAGTTAATACGGCGGGGGTAAGAGAGGCGATGTTACTCGATCTGGTTCCCACCATTGTATCATCATCTGGAGAGGAAGAAGTGAAAACACATTCCCAAACTTCTATTGCAGCTATCTTCATTCTGCTGGTCATCAGATTCTTTAACTGCTGATCTTCAAATAATTTTAGAATTTCCACGAAGATTTGGTCGGAATGTTGAAATGAATCAAAATCTATATCAAAACCCATGTCAAACTTCATTGCTGAAAGAGAGCTTGCTGGAATCGCCATTGAGCACCTACAAATGAAACACAAAGAGATGGAGTGCAAGGGGAACAGAAAGCGCGGGATGGAGCTCGAAGGAAACCTAGATATAAGGTTTTTCAGAATATGAAACGACAAACTCCGTCCTGCGAAAAAGAAAAATTCTTTGATCTGAGGTCGACGAAATATTTTATCGACAAAAGAGTTCGTCGATCTCAGTCTCAAGAAGGGAAAACTTTTCGTCGTCCTCAGGTTGACGAAAATTTTCTGAAGCCAGATCTTCGATCTCCGGTCGACGAAAATGACTCACACATAGAGTTCGTCGATCTCAGGTCGACGAATTATCTCAAGAATTTTTCTCAGTTCATCGATCTTAGGTCGACGAACTGTGGCAAATTCTTTGACCACAGACAGAAAGTTAAATTAATGCTTCTCCATTGATCATACCAAGTTGATTTAGAAAGAACAGATGGTTTCTTTCATCCAAGGGTTTAGTGAAGATGTCTACTCTTTGCAAATCAGTGTAGATGTAGACAAGATTAATTTTCTTTTTGTCCACACACTCTCTAATGAAATGATGTCTTATCTCTATATGCTTAGTTCTACTATGATGAACTGGATTCTAAATAATAGAACTTACACTTGTATTATCACAGAGTAAGGTTGAATTATTTAAGTTGTATCCATAATCTAGGAATTGGTTTTGAATCCACAGCATCTGTGAATAGCAACTACCAGCTGCTATGTACTCAGCTTTTGCTATTGATGTAGACACAGATGTTTGCTTTTTGCAAAACTAGGAGACAAGTCTAGCACCAAGGAACTAGCATGTTCTTGATGTGCTCTTCCTGTCCACTCTACATCTAGCAAAGTCAGCATCTGAATATCCAGTTAACTCAAATTCTGACTCAGTTGGATACCAGAGTCCAAGATTTGGGCAACACTTTATATATCTTAAAATTCTTTTAAGGAAAATAAGATGAGATTCTTTAGGGTTCACTTGGAACCTATCACAAAGGCATGTAGCAAACATTATGTCTGGCCTACTTGCTGTGAGATACAATAGTGACCCAACAATTCCCCTATATAATTTCTAATCAATAGGCTTCCCATGTTCATCAGAGTCAACCACAGCATTAGTAGCCATGGGTGTTTTCTTTGCTGAGGCATCTGACATCCCAAACCTTTTGATTAGCTCCTTAGCATACTTGGATTGGGATATGAAGATGCCATCAGGCAATTGCTTCACTTGGAGACCAAGGAAGTATGAAAGTTAACCCATGCTACTCATCTCAAACTTTGAATGCATGAGGTCAGAAAACCTTTTGCATAGTTTGGGATCAGTAGAGCCAAAAATAATATCATCTATATAAATTTATACTAATAAGATTTTATCTTTATGATGCTTAATAAAAAGAGTCCTATCTACAATGCCTCTAGAAAATTTATGCTCTAACAAGAAGCTAGCTAAGGTCTCATACCAAGCTATTAGAGCTTGCTTTAAACCATAGAGAGCTTTATATAATCTAAAGACAAAGGAGGGATGAGTTGGAGAGATAAAACCTGGTGGTTGCTCCACATATACTTCCTCTTTGAGTTCTCTATTCAGAATTGCTCTCTTGACATCCATTTGATAGACCTTGAACTTTTTGAAGATAACATATGCAAGGAAGATCCTTATAGCCTCAAGCCTTGCAATAGGGGAAAATGTTTGATTATAGTCAATGCCTTCCTCTTGCCTATAGCCTTGAGCTACTAGCCTTGCCTTATTTCTTATGATAGTGCCCTGGGAATCAAGTTTATTTCTGAATACCCACTTAGTTCCAATGACTGGGTAGTCTTTGGGTCTTGGAACTAAGTACCAAACTCAACATCTCTCAAATTGGTTGAGTTCCTCTTGTATTGCCATAATCAAGAGTGGATCTTACTCTACATCTTTTATAGATTGGGGCTCAATTTGAGATATGAAGCAGGCATGCATCAAGTCTTAGTTGAGTTGATGCCTTGTCTGCACACCTACTGATATGTCTCCTATTACTTGAGATACATGATGATATCTAAGTATGACAAGATCAGTTGGTGGAGTTTGTTTAGCAATAGCCTGGGGAGTTAATTCCTCTTGTGGAATTATGTGGGTTGTTGTTGGTTTATCAGCTATTTCAGTGAAATCATCTTCACTGTCTTCAGAGTTTTGTGGAGAGGTATGGGCATTAGCCTCATTGGTGAGGTTCAACTCATTCAACTGCTTACACAAATATGGTACCTGTAAAGATTCACTGGTAGAAGAGTTCTTCTCCTTGTAAAACATGTTAGTCTCATCAAAGGAAATGTGTACAGACTCTTCTATTTTCATTGTAGATTGATTATAAACCCTATATGCCTTGCTGACTTGGGAATATCCTAGAAAAATTCCCATTGCAGCCTTGGCTTCAAACTTTCTAATATATTTCTTGTCATTATTATGAATGTAACACATACAACCAAAAATCTTAAAGAAATCTACTTTAGGTTTCTTCCCTTTAAGTAATTCATAGAGAGTCTTTCCCTTAAGCGTATGTATAAAACTCCTGTTTAGGACATAGTTTGTTGTGCTTAAAGCCTCTGCCCAAAAGGATAATTGCAAGTAAGCATCTGCAAGCAATGTACCCGTAGCTTCAATTAGTGTTCTGTTTTTTCCTTTCAGCTACCCCATTTTATTGAGGAGTTCTAGGAGCCGATAAATAATGGCTGATACCTTCCTCCTCACAGAATCTTTGCATGGGAAGAGACTCAAACTCAGTACTATGATCACTTTTGATCAATGCAACAGGAGTAGAGTACTCAATCCTTATGCTCTTAAGAAAATCTATAAGAACCTTGAAGTTATCTGACTTGTTTCTCAAGAAGAACACCCAAGTGAACCTTGAGAAGTCATCTACAATCACTAAGATATAAGATTTCTCTCCTAGGCTTTGTACATCAATGGGTACAAAAAGATTCATATGGAGCAAATACAAAATCCTAGGTGAATCACTTTTATTTATGGCTTTGAAACTATTTTTAGTTTGCTTGCCTAATTGACAAGCCCTGCAGAGGCCTTCCTTCTTATAGGGACCAGAAGACAATCCTCTAATAAGGTTGTCTTTAGATAACCTAGCAATATTTTTCAGATTACCATGACCTAATCTTTTATACCAAAGTTGATTATTATTATTAGTTTGGTTGAACAAACATATTTCAGACCTAGCAGACTTAAAATTTACTATGTAAATATTTTCTACTCTAGATCAAGTTAAGACAATCTTGTTATCAATAGAAGAAATAATGCAAGAGGATTTATCAAAAGATACCTGAAACCCTTCATCACAGAGTTGACTAATGGAAATCAGGTTGTGCTTTAATCCACTTACATAAGCTACTTTCTTGAATGTGACCACTCCAATCTTTACATCTTCATATCCTTTAGTCTTACCACAGTTGGAGTCACCAAAAACAACTTTAGGACCTAGCTTGGACTTGTAGTTGGATAGATTGTCCTTGTTGCCAGTCATATGTTTTGAACAACCACTATCCAGATACCACTGTTCCTCTTTGGTAGGATAGTCTTTCACCTACACAAAAACAGATTAGATATTCTTGACCCAGGTTACCTTGGGTCCTTGTTGATTTACATAACTAAAGCTGATAATATATGAATATTCAGGTTGACTTTTATAACCTAAAGGATGGTATTTTCTTGGTGGAATTATCCATTTGTTAAAAGGATTAATGTTCTGTCTAGCTTGATTAAAAATCTTGTTGGAATTAAAATTTCTATTATTTTAAACTGGGGTTGACAAATTCTTGTACGTTCGTCGATCTAAGATCGACGAACGGGGATGAGTTCGTTGAACTCCACTCAGAGAATGAAGGTATTCATTTTCTTGGCCCCAATTTCGTAGATCTTTGGTCGACGAACCATACTGGTTTCGTCGATCACAGTTCAGAGAATAGTTATTATAGAAGTTTGCGTTCGGAGTTCGTCGACTTGAGCTCGACGAACTGGATACATTTCGCCGATCTGAGTTCGACGAAATCCACTGAACTTTTTTATGGTTATTATTTTTCTTACTCTTTCTCTTTTTCTTATTCTTATGTTTTAATATTATTTGTTTAACATGATTATCTTCTATTTTCTCTTTACCCTTTTCAGAAACAAATTTTATGGGGGTGGATAAGATGTTTTTCTGAATAAGTGGGGGTTGGCTTGATGAAGCACCTAAGCCCAGCTTGCCATTAAGTCTGGCATTCACTGTGCTTATGATGTTCATCAACTTGATGCTTCTCCCATTCAGGGATTCTTTAAGTTGCCTAGCCTCAAATAATTCAGTCTTTAATTTAATGATTTGTTCGTTAGCTAAGGTGATTTCATCCTTTAATTTGTTATTTTCTGACAGCAGGTTTTCTTGTTCACTTATTTTCTCTCTAAGTTGTTTAATTACTTTTTCAGAGTTAATTAAATCAAAACATAAAGATTTAAATTCAATTTTAAATTCTTTTGAATCAAAATCAAAAGAAGATAATACCTGATCCTCTTTAGATAGAGGTTCTTTTGTGTCTGATTGGTCAGCTTTAGAATGGGTGCTTGATGCATCAATGGCCATCAAGCATATTTCCGTGGCCTTTGCTTCCTCTTCATCTTCACTGGAGATGGAAGATGAAGATTCTTCTTCAGTGTCACTCTAGGTTTCAGCAATGAACCCTATCTCCTTCCTTTTGTGCTTGTTGGAGGAGGGCTTGTTATAATGCTATTTCCTGGTTTTCTTTTCTCTTCTCCTCTCCTTATTTTGGTTCTCTGGACACTCTGAGATGAAGTGTCCAGGCTTTCTGTAACCAAAACAAACAACTTCTTTAGTTGGTATTTTGTCATACCTAGGCTTGTCATCTTGCCTTGATGACTTTCTTCTGAAATCTTTCTTGCCCATCTTGTAGAATCTCTTGGCTAAGAGACTCAGGAATTCTTCATTGATTATTGGGGATTCTGATTCTTCATTTTCCTTGAAGGCTATTCTGTGCTCCATCCTTAAGGGTGTGGAAGTCTTATGTTCAACAACCTCTCTGTATTTGATCAACTGCTCATAAGACTTGAGCTTGCCAAGGAGAGATTCAGTGGAAATATCATTTAAGCTTTTGGCCTCCTTGATTTGCCATACCCTGGAGTCCGAAGTGCTGGGAAAGCACATTAGAATTTTGTCATTTATCTCAGTCAATGAGATGTCTTTATCCAGGTATTTTAGCTCACAAATGATAACACTTAGTATGTTATACATATCAGCCACTGATTCAGATTCTTCCTTTTTGAAGTTCTCATACTGTGAGATGAGGTTGGATCTTCTATCATTTCTCTCATCAGCTGAACCTGCCATAATCTAGTTTAGAGAGTCCCAGATCTATTTTGCTGAAGTGCATTCAGCCACCTTTTGGAAGATATCATCAGACATGGTTTGAGCAAGTATATTCATAGCTTTTGCATCAGCTATTTTGGCTTTCTTATGAGCATCAGTCCACTCAGGTGGTGGAACTGCATGAGTGCTTGAAGTTGATGTGGATGTAGTCTCTACTATAGGTTAGGGGGAGGGGGGGTCCTATCAAAATAGAATTAAAAATTTCTTCATCAATAGAATTCATGTAAAGCTTGATTCTTGCCTTCCAGATGGTAAACTTTTTTAAGTTGCACACTAGAGGTCTGGTGCTTGCATAATCATTGTTTTGTGCCATACTATAAGAAATAAGCTAGAGAAATTTAGATCTAAGAAGGATTTGTTGGTTCAAGTGTTACCTTGTTCAACCAAGAGAACAACCCTCTGATACCAATTGAAAGGAGGGGTTAGATCTGACTTACTCTAGAGGGGGGGGGGTGAATAGAGTATTAAAAATTTTGGCTGTTTTAAACTTTTATATCAGAGTGAAAGTAGGTGATACCAATGATATGTAAAGAAAAGAAAAACATGCTAAGTTATTCTATCTATCACAGCCACATCAAGAACAAACAGAAAATGAGCACAACCAGACAACACAAGAATTTTATAGTGATTCCCCAACTGGGTACATCTACTCATCTACCACCTGGTAGGAATCCACTAGCAGGTTTTTATCAGGCGACTGCCACCACAATATCTATTTATAGGGAGATATCACAATCCTTTAGGCTTTTGATCAGGTGCCCAAAACCAACCAAGTCTTTTGATTAGGTGACTTGACAACCAAGTGGTTAACTTTTGAAGGGAGTTAAAAACCTTTTACAGGAGGTTAGAGGAGGTGATTGTGTCTTCTCTTTCTCTTATCAACAGAGAAGACTGGTGGATCTTTGATGTTGACAAAGCTCCCCCTGAGATGTTGAATGGTTCAGGAAGACTGGAGCTTTGCTTCAAAGTGTAGGTCTTCAGCCTTGTTCTGTCAATGTACAGGAATCTAGTAGACTGATGTTGAATAGATGTCTCTGAAGATTCCAAGATTTGAAGATGAAGAAGACTCTTGATTTGTGATGAATGTTCTTCTTCAGATTTTAAGATTGACAAGGAAAAGAACAGAAATGTTTTCAACACACAGAAGAAAGTTCTGAATGATATGGATATGTTTTAGTGCTCTGGATTTACTTCTCTGTGATGCTCTTTAAGTATATTATTCTCTGTATCTCTATTTCTTCTTGTCAACAGAAAAGAGAGAATCTCTTTTATATTATGCAGTCAATTTCTCCTTTGAATTTTGAATTCTGGTATTAATTGCTGACTAATCTGGAGAATACAAACGGCTGGAATGTCTATCATAAATGATTTTCCCAACTGTCCCTAATAAAATAAGCAAGTAATTATCCTGATAAATACCATAATTAATGCCTCCAATAACGGATATATTCAAAGGAATACGAGCATTAATTACTCAAGAATATTACTGCTAATTACTATAGAAGGTAGGGGACAGAAGGAAGAAAACTTCTCATTCTAGAGCTAGAGAGAAATCGTCGACCTAAGAACGGAATTCGTCGACCTGAGATCCAAGATCATCGACCAGAGAATTCCAGTTCGTCGACCTGAGCTCTGCAAACTACGTACTGAGAATAACTTGCCAAATCCGCACTCTGAGTTCGTCGAGCTGAGAATCTGTCAGAAGAAAACTGATCATCGACCTGAGCTCGAATATCGTCGAGCTCAGCTCAGAGAAATAACTCTTAGTTCGTCGATCTGAGATCGACGATGGTCGAGCTGAGTTTGAAGAACTTCGAATTGAACAATCTGTTCTCTGAAATCTTTTAAGTCTGAGTCTTCTGAGGTCCTCTTCTGGCTGGATCAAGAAGGTTGAACTTAATGACTTAGCCTAAACTCTAGGACTACTAGACTTGACCCTAGTTATACAAGGTGGGTCGGACTCAGCCTAAATTAGTGAACCTAGCCCAAATCCAACTAGGGATCCAACAGAGTATACTCGTTGATACTCGTCAAATTTATTGTGTATACTTACTATCACTCGTCGAATTCATCATATTGTACTTGAGGTAAAATCTCTGAGAGTTGGAAAATCCGTTAAGTAAAAATCATCGAGTATTCCCATGTACACTCGTCGAATTTGTAAAATGTATCTAATGATACTCGCTGAATTTGTCGAATATACTAGTCGATACCCTACAAATTCGTCGAGTCAATTCGAGTTTACTTCTCAGGATTTTCTAAGTCAAATTCGTTTACTATCACTGGGTCAGGCATCAACTGCGTCGAGTCAACTAGCCGATACTCATCAAATTCGTCGAGCATACCACCTGTACTCATCGAATTCGTCGAGTGAAAGTCTTTGTTTTCAAGGATAGCTAAATCACCTAGAGGGGGGGGGGGGGTGAATATGTTTCTTAGTCCTTAGTGACTTATCTTTTATTTTCTTTTCTTTTGGTGCTTTACTAGTTGGATGAATTTTGCTTTCAAGATAAGTAAACTACAACACAACAAACACAAAGACCACACACAAGATTTATAGTGGTTCCCCTAATAAGGGTACATCCAGTTTCCCTCTTACCTATCCAACTATCTTGTTGGACTAAGCACCTATCCAAAAATCTGCTCCAAAGAGCTTACACCTCAGATCCCTCAGGATCTCTCAGTCTCCTCCAAGACTTACAACTCCGCCACCAAGGCCTACAACTCAGTTATCAATTGATCACCTTCCTCGGGACAAAGTCCCTACACTTAGGCTAGGAGGATAGCCCTACCTCAGATCTACTAGGGATCCTACCTTAGAGCAAACTTGCTCCTACCAATCAGATCCAAGAGGATCCTACAAGATGGAAGTGGATTGGTGAGTCTTCATTTTACACAAGAAAAATTTCTCTGTGCCAATCTATCTTGACTGAGATAGACTCAACCCAAATTTGACTCCAGGAATATATTTCCCGAGTCTACCTTTACTTGAACTGAGATATACTCAGTCCTAACTACTTCTTCACAACACCAGGGAATTTTCCTGCTGGAACTGTGAATTGACTGCAGCAAAACTTGCTGCTACCTGGGCTGAAGGATTCTAAGCTCAACTACTTCACAATAACAAGGATACAAATCTTGCTTTGACTTATGCTGGAAGTAACTTGCAGAAAAACTGTTCTGCTTCTTCTTTCTTTCCTAGGTTGAGGATGTTCAACCCTAACTTCTTCTCCACAGCCTCCAGTAAATGTTCTTCAGAGTTGAATAGCTGGATCTGTGAGAACTTGCTGGCGTAGATAGAAAATGTTAGAATTTATGTTGAGTTTTATTATTTTTTGGTGTGCGTTTAGCCTTGTATTATCCCCTCTCTATATAAGAGGGGTTTAGTGTGTTTTCAATTATTATTCCAATTACCTAATTCCAACATGGTATCAGAGGACAGCGTAACCTTGCCTGCTCGCCTGTTCACCCGCTCGCCTCGTCTGTCTGCCGCTCGCCCGCTCGCTCGCGTCCTGCGCCCGCTCGCGCTCTGTCCGCCGTCGCTCGCCTGCGTCCTTAGCAACGCCTCCCTGACTCCGCTCCTCTCTCTCTTTCCTTCCCCGCCTCCGCCCTCTCTCTCTTGCCTCCTCTCCTGTTTGTACCCGCCGGTCTTGCTATGGATTAACCGGCGGGATTTTTTTTCTGTGACCTTCCAATGGTCCGATTGAGCCGAAATTCTGGGAATAGTTTCGCTTTCCTCTCCTTATTATCACCCTTGATTCTTGGGGGTTTTTTCGGTTCATCTTTCCGGAGATTCAGATCTACTTTTTTCTCTCCGTTGTTTTACCGTCGTTCTTCTACTCCCAGAAGTTCAGATCTATGATGTCCTAAGGTTCCTCTCTTCCTTTGGACCGTTCTTCTTCATTGGTGCCATGTCAGACGTTGATTTGGGTGCTTCTGGTGCCTCTATGCCCCCCCACTAGATCTACCCGGGTTGGCTCTGATCACAGTTTCTCTCAGCTCACTACGATTCGTCTGGATGACACCAACTACCTATCTTGGTCCCATTCTATTACTCTGGCCTTAAAGAGCCGGCGTCTCTTTTGCTATGTTAGTGGTGACACTCCTGCGCCTGCTCGTACCTCTGCTACCTGGTCTCAATGGGACTCTGAAAACTCGCTGGTCATGTCTTGGCTCATCAATTCCATGCAGGAGTCCATTGCCCGGAATTACCTCTTCCTCGACACTGCTGCAGACATCTGGAAACGGGCTGAATCTACTTACTCCCGCAAAGGGAATGCGACACAAATCTACCATCTTCACCGACAGCTGTTCCATCTTCGTCAGGGAGATCGTCCTCCTTCTACCTACTATTTGGAGTTTACCCAACTCTACCAGGAGTATGACCATTTTGAGTCTCTTGCAATGGTCTGTGATGCTGATGCCCTCCTATTAAGGGCTCGTGAGGATCGCAACAGGGTGTTCGAATTTCTCCAGGGGCTTCACCGCGACTTCAATCAGATTACTGTGCAGTTTTTGGGCCGCATTCCCATTCCCTCCTTGCCTGAGGTCTTTAGCATTATTCAGCACGAGTTTGATCGTAGACAGTCCTGGAACATGACCACCACTCCTGAGGGTTCAGCTTTGGTTGTTCATCCTACAACTACTGGTAGCAGGGCCTCTAGGGACTTCAAGCCTCGTGTCACGGATAAGGATCATCTCATGTGCGATTATTGTGGCAAGCCCCGTCATACCCGGGATACCTGTTACAGTTTGCATGGCTTCCCTCCCGGATTTTCTTCTCGGGGTGGTTCTTCTTCCCGTGGGGGACATGGTCGTGGACGCACTTCTGGCCGTTCACCTCATTCTAGCCATCTGACCGAGATTCCTGAGAGCAGCCCTCCGGGTCTTCTTGGACCTCCTCCTGCAACTATGTCCTCTTTTTCTGCTGATGAGATGCAGACTCTTCGCCGCTTGATGCAGGGCCTTCTTACTGAGCCGGTTACTGCTTCTTCTTCATCTGCCCTTTCCCATTCAGGTATCTCAGGTTCTCACTCTGCTACAACTGGTTCCTCTCCCCATTGGATTATTGACTCCGGAGCTATTGATCATATGACTGGATCGGCCTCAGGTTTTGTGTCTTATTCCCCTCTCTCTGGTCGAGATAAAGTGAGTATTGCTGATGGATCTTTTTCCTCCATTACTGGGAAAGGTGACAGTTTTACTTTCAAGACAACCTAAACACCTAGAGGGGGGGGGTGAATAGGTTCTAATTGCTTATTTATACTTTTAGGCAGAATTCAATTACAGAATTAAAACATCCAGCACAGCAATCACAGAAATTTAATCATCACAGATTGCACAATATTTTATAGTGGTTCCCCAAGATTTGGGTACATCCACTTTCCCCCTTCACCTATCTAGCAGTATGCTAGATTCGGCCAAACTTCCACTATTCTCAGATCTACAGATCCTACAGCTCAGAACCTTGATAGGTTCCTACAACTCAGGCACAACAGCCCTACCTCAGCCTTGCCACAAGGCCTACAACTCAAAGAAGAACCTTCTCCTACACTCAGGCAAACAGCCCTACCACTCAGAGATCAACTCTCCTACACTCAGCCTTTATATCACAGGCTTACAACTCAGATCTGTGTAAAACAGATCCTACAGAATTTTAGAAAAGAAGTTTTAATGTCTTGCCTTTGTTGAGAGAGAAGAGGATAAGACAATTCTTGATCAGCTGATGAAATCAACTGAAACTGAGCTTTCTTCAATGCTTCTTGAATCTGAACTTAGCTGAGTTGATTTCCAAACAGCTTCTTAAGAAACCACTGATGGCTTCCTTCTTCTTCTTCAAATGGGTGGATCCCTCTCTATCCAACACCTTTGATGATACTTCTGAATTCTTGTTAGAACTCTTTTTAGATCGATCCTGAGATCGTCTGCTTAGATCTTCTGATGAAGATCTTCTTTAGTGCCTAGCACTTTCTTGAATTGATACTTCAATTGGATTGTAATCCTTCTTCATCCCTTTTTTTTGTATTTCTACTACTGCTTACTTCCTTCTGAATCTGTCTATTTATAGACCTTCTTCATGGTAACTGGCTGATCCGGTTTCTAACTATTTTCTGACAAGTCTGACAACATCAGTTAACCGGTGGCAACCCACAGCTGTCAAGTCTTCAAACAAATCCTGTGCCTTAGTTTTGGACAGCAAAGTGTCGAGACAGTCTGTCAGAAAGTGTCGAGACCAACTGTCTATATGTGTCGACACAAGTGACTTTGGTGTCGACACAGTCTTTGAAGGTGTCGACAAATTCGCCATTAAGTCGACACAGATTCTTCAGAAAATAATTTTGTCTTGACTCTGCAGTGTGTCGACACAAGTCCTGTGTGTCGATACAGTTATTGTAGATTCAGAACTCAGTATGTGTCGACACTGCCTTCAGGTGCCAACACAGCAATTGTCGACTCTGCCAAAATATGTCGACTTAGTCTTCTGGTGTCGACACAAGTATTGTCAACTTCTGCCAATGTGTGTCGACTCTGTCTCATTGTGTCGACACATCCTCCCAGTGTCGACACAAATATGGTCGACTATCTTTCTGTGAGTCGACGCTGCTTCTCAGTGTCGACATTAATGTGGTCGACTATCTCCTTCTGTGTCAAGGTCAACTATCTTTCTCTGTGTCGACTATCTTTCTCTGTGTCGACTATCTTTCTCTGTGTTGAGGTCGACTATCTTTCTCTGTGTCGACTATCTTTCTCTGTGTCGACACAGCTTCCGTCAAGTGTCGACACAAATATTCTGAAGTGTCGACACTGTTTCTTCAGGTGTCGACACATGGACTTAGAATATTTTTCTGCATTCTTTAATACTTCTTCACCTGCACATGTCAACTTAAAACAACATCAAATACACCTTGATGTATATCATTGAGCTAAGTTGGACTTCTTCAAATCAGGTACACATTTTCCAATGTACCCAACAATCTTCCCCCTGTTTGGAGAAGTCATAACCCTTAAAGCCAATGATATACACAATTTATAAAAAGTATAATATGATGATATATGTCATAACAGGAATACTTAACAAAATATGAACAATTTATCACAGAGTGAACATTATATGATTCCAAACAATATTTTGTTTAAAACTTAGTAATGTTTGATTACAGATTTTTACATTGAATGATTTAATCAAAACATTACAAAATACTTTTGAAAGAACTTAAAATTAAGACTGATCAGGCTCTCTTATGACAATCCCTTTGCCAGATTGGATTTGAGCCTTCATAGGAGCTTCAGCAACTTCAGCTGGCTTCTTGCCTTTTTGATCAGCCTTCTTCTGTGCTTCTTCCTTGAGCCTTTGCCTTTCAAAGTAATGATATGGCTTTAGAAAGTACTTGCTCGGCTCCTGAGCATCTGGTGGCAGCCTACCCAGCTTGGCTTTTCTTCTGAACTGTACTATTGCCTCTTGCCTAGCTTCATACTTTTGCCATTCCATTTCATTATACCATTTTCCTCTTTCATGAACTTGGTCTTTTACAGCCTTCCATGCAGTGAGTATAATATTTCTTGAATTAGGGCTCCATTGCTCAAAATCTGGCTTAAGTTCAGCCTGCTCTCTAAATCTTTTCTTGGATAGTAGATCATCTTGCTGTTCTTTCAAGTTGGCATCAGGTTTATCAAATTTTTCAATAATAACCTTGGTAACCTCCTTTGGAGGACTATACATATCCTGAATTTGCTGATCAATCATATCAAAATCTGGAGGAGGGTAAATGACTTGGGCAATCTCAGGTTGATTGCCTTCAAGTAGACCTGTTTGAATGCCTGACTCAGCCACCATAGCATCATCACACAAAGGTGGATATCCCAATGTGGCTCGAATACTATTTGTCACCCATTTGGTGTGCTCTGAGCCAGCATGAACTAACAACCTCTCCCCCTTTATGACTTCTCTGGTAATATGATCTCTTAGATCTTCCTTTTGAAATCTGATCTGGCCATCCAGATAATTCACACCCTCTTTAAAAAATGGTTTTAAGTTTTTTAGCTTGTCAGATATGTCCTTTTGAGAGGTAGTGATAGCAGTTTTAACTGATTCAATAGCATCTTGAAGTTTCTTATCAAATTCTTCCATTTCCTTTCCTCTTGCTGCAGGCAACCCTTTAGTAGTCTTTTTCAACTCATTAAGAATCTCATTGTGAGAGTCTTCAAGATTGGCATTCATGTTTATCTGATTTGTAAGAACATAGCCTTGCTTCAGTGCTATATCATCTGCTTTGGTAATAATTGATTGCTGTTGTTTTGCCAAGAATACTACAACATTACCTCCCTTATGGAAGCAATCTGTCATCTCCTTCTTATGCATATTGACTTCAAATCTAATGGACTTTATATCTTGAGCCAAGTCACATTGAAGGGACTTATTGCTCTCATCAACATATTTTTCAATAGCCAATCTATATTCATCCAACTAAACTTGCAAATCAACCATAAACTTGTTATAATTAAATTCAGAATGGGATTGTTGAGTTGTAGTCTGTAGTGCTTGCTTATAACGCTTGCTCCTTCTCTAGAAGACAACAAGTTTTCTCTTCTTAGCCATTCTGGCTTCTTCAGTCTCAGATTTAGATGAACTATCAATTTGAACTCTTTCTTGAGGAGGAGGAGGAATATCTGTCTTAGTGCCATGTTGTTCAGCCTCAACATGCACAGACTCCCCCTCCACCACTTGCTCCTCCTCAATTTATTTCTCCTTCTCAACCTCTTGCTCGATCTCAGCTTCTTGCTCTATCTCCATGTCTAGGGCCTTCTCAATATCCTGCCCCTCTTCTACTGCATCAGTAGCAATATCAACATTAGGAAATAACTCATCTAGAGTATATTCCTTCTGAGTTTGAACAGAAGATGTGTCATTCAGAATTTCAATATTCAAATCTTTGGAGATATCAATTTGTTCTGCCTCTTGCACTGGGTCAGACATCTTCTCCCCCTATACTTGTTCAGTATTGGTAATGTCCTGGGCAGGTGAGTACACTTGCTCCCCCTGCACCTGTGCAGAAATAGAAATTTTAGAAATGTCTTTTGTAGGAAAATACATCAGCTCCCCCTGCAACTGTACCTGGTCAGGAGTAGATACATTCTGGGTAGGAGAATGAGCTTGTTCCCCCTACAACTGTGCAGGTATAGTTTCTTGCTGGGCTGGAGTAGATTCAGGCTGATCTTCAACCTGCTTTCTTACTAGTTCTTCTTGAAGCTGCTCAGTATCTTGAGCATGAGAAGGAGATTTCACCGGGGTGTCCTGTCTTCCCTCATCAGGCAAATCCTTAGACAACACCCTATCCCACCTAGAAAACAATCTCATGTCCATCTTTCTCATGTGATTGATCTTTGTTCCTAGCAGTTATTGCATTACTTCAGGGATCACTCCAGTCAGATATAAACTCATAATTCTAGCCAGATTTGGCTTCTTGATTCCTTCCTTGATCTTTTCAAAGATTACAGTTGACCAATCAGTTGGAATTGTAAACACAATTTTGGTCATTAGGCAGAACATATAGGCTGAAATCCTATCATGTCCCCCTGGTTTGCACAGAATCACCTTGCCAACTACTTCAGACAAAAATTTCCCTTGCTGATTCATCCCTTTCCTGTTGAAAGCAGCTCCAATCTTCAGGGTGGGATCCAATCTGCACCATTGGAGAGCCTCCCGTGATTTAGAAGCTGGGACTTCTTCTTCATTCTCAATTATTGGTAATTGGAGAATCTTCCTTAAACTCCTTAGGGTAATCTTCACTGTCGACCCATGAACAGTGGACTTTATTTTGAGAATATCTGAATCCAGTGATGCAGAGTTAAAGAATTCATGCACCTCCTTCTTCCATATCTTAGAAGGTTCAGAAACTAAAAACTCTAATCCGGATTCGGAAATAAGAGTGATAACCCGTTGAACATCTGTTGGGGCTTCTACAAAGGCATTCCGGACCAACTCATAACCTTCGTTGACGTTGTCTTCAATCTTCGACGCCATTGATCAGTTGAGAAAGCTTGAGAGAAGAGAGAAAAAGAATGTCGACACAGGGTTTCAGTCTTGAAAACCTTGTAAGCGTGTCGACAGATTAAGTTCTTGACCTATTTATACTTTTCTATTGAAAGAAGATCAAAAGTCGGTAAAAACAGACTATAAGTGTCGACACAGATGGAATGTGTCGACACAAGCTTCTATTATCTCGACATCAAGTCTGTCTACTATGTGTTCACACCAATTTGTGGATATGTCGACATTTGGGATATATAGTAGAGCATCAGAAATTCTGTGTCGACTCTTAGTATAAGTGTCGACACAAAATCTGTAAGTGTCGACACCATTATTCTGGTGAAGTCGACACTACATTCCTGGATAAGTCGACAATATGATTCTTAAGTGTCGACACATATTCTCTGTGTCGACACGATATCTCTGACTTGTCGACATTACTCCACAGAGTCGACACATTATCACTAAATGTGTCGACACCATTTTACTTAGCCATTTTCTGTTTTTGTCAATACCACTTGATACTCTAATATGTTACTTATAAGTTTGTTGATAAACTAATCAATGGTCAGCATGCCTAATTCAATTTTAAATTTATTGAATTTTGTTTCATCTAGAGGCTTAGTGAATGCATCTGCTATTTGATAATCTGTTTTAACAAATTCCAATGTGATGTCTTCTCTTTCTACATGATCTCTAAGAAAATGGTATTTAATTTCTATATGCTTAGTTCTACTATGAGAAACATGATTATTAGCAATAGAAATTGCACTCTTAGAATCACACAAAAGAGGTGTTCTACTTACTTGAATACCATAATCTTTAAGCTGATGCTGTATCCACAATAGTTGTGCACAGCAGCTGCCAGCAGCAACATATTCTGACTCAGCTGTAGATATAGCCACACTGGTCTGCTTCTTACTACTCCAAGATATCAATCTTCCTCCCAAGAATTGATAAGTACCTGTTGTACTCTTCCTATCCTCTCTACAGCCTGCAAAGTCTGCATCTGAATAACCTGTTAGTAGAAAATCTCTATTCCTAGGGTCCCCAAGGCCTAGATTAGGTGTGTCCTTAAGATATCTCAGAATCCTTTTGACTGCAGTATAATGAGACTCTTTAGGACAGGCTTGGTACCTAGCACAGACACATGTAGCATACATAATATCTGGTCTACTAGCTGTGAGATATAGTAGAGAACCAACTATTCCTCTATACAAAGTCTCATCAACAGGTTTACCTGCATCATCTTTGTATATAGGCATACTTGTTCCCATAGGAGTTCTCATGATGGAGGATGACTCCATACCATACTTCTTAATTAATTCTTTGGTGAACTTTGACTGGGATATGGACAAGCCATCATCAGTCTGTCTTACTTGGAGTCCCAAGAAGAACTTAAGTTCCCCCATACTGCTCATCTCAAACTTCCCTTGCATAAGTTTGGCAAACTTTTTACAAAGGTTGTTTTCAGTAGATCCAAAGATTATGTCATCAACATAGATCTGAACTAAGATGATCTTGCCTTTGGATTCCCTAAGGAATAGAGTTTTATCTATTTTTCCTCTTGAGAATTTATTCTCAATAAGGAAAGTAGACAGGGTTTCATACCAAGCCCTTGGGGCTTGCTTTAACCCATACAAAGCTTTTCTAAGCTTATAAATATAATCAGGTTTAAGAGGATCTACAAAACCTGATGGCTGCTCTACATATACTTCTTCTTTAAGATCACCATTCATAAATGCTAACTTCACATCCATCTGGTATACTTTGAAGTCTTTATAGGCTGTATAGGAAAGGAACATTCTGATTGCCTCCAGCCTTGCTAATGGGGCAAAGGTTTAATCAAAGTCAATCCCTTCTTCCTGCCTGTATCCTTTAGCAACCAATCTTGCTTTATTCTTCACTATTACTCCACTCTCATCCAACTTGTTCATATAGATCCATTTTGTCCCAATTATATTGTGGCCTCTTGGTCTAGGAACAAGATCCCAGACATTACACCTTCTGAATTGATTCAGCTCCTCTTGCATAGCATCAATCCAGTGCTGGTCTTGGATAGCTTCTTCAAACTTCTTAGGCTCCATTTGTGATAGGAAACTTGAATGCAGAACTGTGCTTTGACTTCTGCTTCTAGTCTGCACTCCTTGTCTTGGATCACCTATTATCTGATCAGCTGGATGATCTCTTAAATGTCTTGTAGCTGGAGGAAGATTCCATTCTTGTTGAACATCTCCAGCTCCTTCAATATGCTGAACCTCTTAGTTTTCTTCATCTTCTATTGTGTCTTGTACTCCCCCTGGACAGTAGCCTTCATTTTCCAATGCTCCATCTTCCCTTGAAGCTTCAGCAATGGAGAGCTTGTCCATTCTTTTGCTTATACCTGTTGAGTCATTTGATCTACAAGACAACTCACAGTTGATTAATCTTGTTTCATCAAACACAACATGCACAGATTCTTCAACAACTTGAGTAGTCAAGTTAAAGATTCTATAGGCCTTACTATTTATGCTGTACCCAACAAATATCCCATCCTGGGATTTGGCAGCAAACTTAGTTAAATATGACTTACCATTGTTAAGTATATAGCATTTGCAACCAAAGATCCTGAAGTAGGATAGATTTGGTTTTCTACCTTTCATAATCTCATAGGGAGTCTTTTTGTGGCTCTTGATGATAGAAGCCCTATTGATCACATGACAAGCAGTGTTTACTGCCTCAGCCCAGAAATATTCTGGTAGAGAGGTGTCACTCAATAGAGTTCTACCAGCTTCAATTAATGTTCTATTCTTTCTTTCAGCAATTCCATTTTGCTGAGGTGTTCTAGGTGAGGAGAACTCTTGGAAAATCCCAAAGTCTTCACATAACTTTGTCATGCTTTCAGATTGAAACTCAGTACCATGGTCACTTCTGATTTTGACCACTGTACTATTCAGTTCATTCTGAATTTGCTTCACAAAATTAAGTAAGACACTTGGGGTTTCAGATTTCTGTTTCAGAAAGAACACCCATGTAAATCTAGAATAGTCATCTACAACCACAAAAGTGTAGACTTTCCTACCTAGACTATGAACTGGCATAGGACCAAAAAGATCCATATGCAAGAGGTATAAGCACCTCACAGAATCCTTATTTTCAAGGCTTTGAAATGAGGATTTTGTCTGCTTGCCCTTTTGACAAGCTGAGCATATCCCTTCCTTTATACACTTAACTTGAGGACCATTCCTCACTAACTCTTTGCTAAAGAGTTGGCCAATTGTCTTGTAGTTAAGATGAGCCAATCTCTTGTGCCACTTAACACAATGAGAAGCATTGTCATCAGCTACAAGACAGATGGGAGAAGCCTTATTCTCACATACAAAATCAAGACAATATACATTTCTCTTCCTATACCCAGTCAAAATGATCTCTTGATCATTTGACCTTTTGATATGACATCCATCCTTAACAAATGAAATGTCATATCCTAAATCACTCAGCTGGCTTATGCTTATTAGATTATGTTTCAAACCTTTTACATAAGCCACTTGGGTGATAGTAATTAGGTTAGAAGAAATGTTACCAAACCCTTTGATGACTCCTTTTTCAGATCCACCAAAGATCACTTTAGGTCCATCTTTGACAGATGAATACTCCTTCAGCATCCCCTTTGTTCCAGTCATGTGCCTGGAATAACCACTATCCAAGTACCATATAGGGGCATGGCTACTTGGATTCACCTGCAACACAGATTTACTTACCCTTAGAACCCAAGCAAGTCTTGGGTCCTTGGTTCAGGTTAGCATAAACAAAGCTACCATTATCTCTTCTAATAGTTAAACTATTGTTCTTTCTAACACTTGTGTTGTACCAGCAGTCTAGTGCAAAATGGCCTCTTTTGCCACAGCACCAACATTCAAACCTATTGTATCTAGTTCTAGATACATCCTTGATAAAAGAATTTCTGTCCATTGCTGGTGCTGCAGCAGCTTCACCCACTGGTTTTTTATAACCATTGGGTTTATGAACATAGGTAGGCCTGTTGGCATTTACACCCTTGTTTTTCAGAATATTAGTCTTAATATGACCATGAATATTTTCATGATCATATTGGTTAGAAGGCACTTGCACCTTTCTAAACTTAATAGGAATTGAAAAGTTCAGTGGCTTGACAGGAGCTTTGCCTTTCCTCTTGAATCGGCCAGCCCTGAAGTTACCTTTGAATCCTAATCCTGCCTTACCTTTTTGATTCACAAATTCATCTATCAAGGGTAAGACAGACTTTGGCTTAGAGTAACTAGCCACTAAATCTTTTTCAATTCTTAGTCTGGCCTCCAGACTCTTCACTTGATCATTGGTATAATTAATTGTGCCCATCTGAATAATAGTTATATTCTTCAGCTTGGCAATTTCATTTAACTTCTGATCAATTACTTTCTCTAACTCAGTTGCAACTACCCTTAGTTTAGCAATCTTATGAGCCTGAGATTTAACCAGGTTCTTGCTTTTATTAAGGGCCTGCAACAAGTCCCCATACTTATCTATCAATTGATAGACATCTCCTTCAGAATCAGATGCATCTACATCACTTGATGCAGATGTAGCTGATTCTGTACTTGTACTACAAACAGATTTCATAGAAGGACATTGTACCTTATTAGGACCAGATTGATTTTGGCATATGTCCTCTTCAGATCCTGCCATCAGTCCTATGCACTGATGATCCTCTTGATCATAGATGGAGTCTAGCAACTGCAGAAACTCCTCTTCTTCAGATGCAGCATATAGTCCAATATATGCTTCTGCTTCAGATTCTAACTCTGAAGTTGACTGATCTGTTAGGCTCTTATCCTTCTTTGCAACAAAAGATTTCTCCTTCTTGCCCTTTTTATGAGTCTTCTTCTTGTCTGAAGACTCCTTTCTCTTATCAGGACAGTCAGCCACTACATGTCCAGGTCTATTGTAACAATAATAGACAATCTTTGAAGTAGTAGCCTTGCTGGGCTTTGATCTGCTCTTTTCTTTCCTTGATGACTTTTTCTTCTGATAATAGTCATCAACTTGCTGTGAAGTGGAGGGCTTAGACTTCCACTGCTTCTTCTTCAAGAACCTCTGGAATTGCCTTGTGAATGCAGCAAAGTCTGCATCTGAATCACAACTTTTTGAACCCTGATTATCTGAATTTTCAGAACTGACTCCTGCAATTTTCTTAGGAGGGGATGGTGATATCCTCCTATTCTTTCTGATGGCTTCTGCATTGAATGCCATAGTCTTTTCTCTATGCTCTCCTCTTGAATTCTTTTCCTCCTTCCTTACCATAAGTTGCATTTCATAGGATAGCAGCTTTCTAAACAAGGTGGGAGGAGAGATCTCTGCCAATTTAGCCACTTCTCTTATGGCACAGATCTTTGTGTCCCAATCCTTTGTTAAGGATCTTAAGAATTTGTCATTCAGTTCATAGGTACTGAAGACTCTTCCATATGACATTAGCTCATTCACAATTCTATAGAATTTCTTATAGCATTCAGTTATGCTATCAGTTTTTCCTTGTCTAAAACTTTCATATTCCTGGTTGAGCATAGACTTCCTATCCTGTCTTACTTCTTCAGATCCCTCCATGTAGACAATCAAGGTGTCCCACATTTCTTTGGAGGTCTTGCAGTGAATCAGATTCTGAAATGTAGAATCATCTATGGCACTCACAATAATATTCTGAGCTCTCTTGTCCATGGTTGGCAAAATGATTTCATCCTTGGTCATTTCAGAATAACTCTTTGGAGTTTGAATATTAGCATCAAGAACTGATACCTTCATTGGAATGAAGGGTCCTTCCTGAACTGTGATGTATATTCTTGGGTCAGATGCTTCTATGAACAATCTGATTCTTTCTTTCCAAATTCCAAAGATTTCCTTCCTGCAGATGGGTAACTTCATTGACCCTAACTCCTTGTGATTTTCTCCAAAACCCATCTTCTTGAATCTTGATTCTGCCTTTCAGATCTACCTCAGACTGTTAAGTCCTTTTTGAGGAACCTCGCTCTGATACCACTTGAAAGTTTTACTTTCAAGACAACCTAAACACCTAGAGGGGGGGGGGGGGGGGTGAATAGGTTCTAATTGCTTGTTTATACTTTTAGGCAGAATTCAATTACAGAATTAAAACATCCAGCACAGCAATCACAGAAATTTAATCATCACAGATTGCACAATGTTTTATAGTGGTTCCCCAAGGTTTGGGTACATCCACTTTCCCCCTTCACCTATCTAGCAGTATGCTAGATTCGGCCAAACTTCCACTATTCTCAGATCTACAGATACTACAGCTCAGAACCTTGATAGGTTCCTACAACTCAGGCACAACAGCCCTACCTCAGCCTTGCCACAAGGCCTACAACTCAGAGAAGAACCTTCTTCTACACTCAGGCAAACAGCCCTACCACTCAGAGATCAACTCTCCTACACTCAGCCTTTATATCACAGGCTTATAACTCAGATCTGTGTAAAACAGATCCTACAGAATTTTAGAAAAGAAGTTTTAATGTCTTGCCTTTGTTGAGAGAGAAGAGGAGAAGACAATTCTTGATCAGCTGATGAAATCAACTGAAACTGAGCTTTCTTCAAAGCTTCTTGAATCTGAACTTAGCTGAGTTGATTTCCAAACAGCTTCTTGAGAAACCACTGATGGCTTCCTTCTTCTTCTTCAAATGGGTGGATCCCTCTCTATCCAACACCTTTGATGATACTTCTGAATTTTTATTAGAACTCTTTTTAGATCGATCCTGAGATCGTCTGCTTAGATCTTCTGATGAAGATCTTCTTTAGTGCCTAGCACTTTCTTGAATTGATACTTCAATTGGATTGTAATCCTTCTTCACCCCTTTTTTTTTGTATTTCAACTACTGCTTACTTCCTTCTGAATCTGTCTATTTATAGACCTTCTTCATGGTAACCGGCTGATCCGGTTTCTAACTATTTTCTGACAAGTCTGATAGCATCAGTTAACCGGTGGCAACCCACAGCTGTTAAGTCTTCAAACAAATCCTGTGCCTTAGTTTTGGACAGCAAAGTGTCGAGACAGTCTGTCAGAAAGTGTCGAGACCAACTGTCTATATGTGTCGACACAAGTGACTTTGGTGTCGACACAGTCTTTGAAGATGTCGACAAGTTCGCCATTAATTCGACACACCTTCTTCAGAAAATATCTTGGTCTTGACTCTGCAGTGTGTCGACACAAGTCCTGTGTGTCGACACAGTTGTTGTAGATTCAGAACTCAGTATGTGTCGACAATGCCTTCAGGTGTCGACACAGCAATTGTCGACTCTGCCAAAATGTGTCGACTTAGTCTTCTGGTGTCGACACAAGTATTGTCGACTTCTGCCAATGTGTGTCGACTCTGTCTCATTGTGTCGACACAGCCTCCCAGTATCGACACAAATATGGTCGACTATCTTTCTGTGAGTCGACGCTGCTTCTCAGTATCGACATTAATGTGGTCGACTATCTCCTTCTATGTCGAGGTCGACTATCTTTCTCTGTGTCGACTATCTTTCTCTGTGTCGAGGTCGACTATCTTTCTCTGTGTCGACTATCTTTCTCTGTGTCGACACAGCTTCCGTCAAGTGTCGACACAAATATTCTGAAGTGTCGACACTGTTTCTTCAGGTGTCGACACATGGACTTAGAATATTTTTCTGCATTCTTTAATACTTCTTCACCTGCACATGTCAACTTAAAACAACATCAAATACACCTTGATGTATATCATTGAGCTAAGTTGGACTTCTTCAAATCAGGTACACATTTTCCAATGTACCCAACAAAAGGGTCCTTACCATGTTCATCTCTCACTTTATCTTCTGTCCTCCATGTTTAAAACTTCACCCGCAGTTTACTTTCTGTTAGTCAGTTGACTACTTCCCTTCAATGCTCAGTCACCTTTTTTCCTACTTATTGTGTTTTTCAGGATCTGAAGAAGGGGAAGGCGATTGGGTCTCCGCACGCTCTTCATGCCACCCATTCATCCCAACTACTCACCTGGCATCGGCGTCTTGGCCATCCTTCTGTTTCTACTATGCAACGTCTTTTATCTACTTTTCCCTCTAGTTGTTTTAAAATTTTGTGTATGATGTATGTGACATTGCAAAAATCATCGTCTCTCTGTTCAGCATGTTTCTTTACCTAGTACTATTCCTTTTCATATTGTTCATACTGATGTGTGGGGGCCTTGCTCTATTGGCTCTATTTCTGGATGTCACTGGTTTATTTCCTTTATTGATTGTTTTTCTCGAATGACATGGGTTTAACTCATGAAACATAAGGATGAAGCTTTTTCTATTTTTCAACGCTTCCATAAGATGGTTTCTACTCAGTTCTTTGCATCCATAAAAATCTTACGCAGTGACAATGGTAGAGAGTATATCAACTCTACCTTTGACCACTACCTTACCACTCATGGCATTATTCATCAAACTTCCTGTGCTCATTCCCCGTCATAGAATGGGGTAGCCGAGTGAAATAACCGTCACTTGTTGGATGTTACCAGGTGCCTCTTGCTTACTATGCATCTCCCCAAGTTCTATTGGGGGGATGCTGTCCTTACTGCTGCTTATCTCATTAATCGTTTTCCCTCTCCTGTCCTTGGTAACCAAACTCCTCTCACCACCTTAGGAGTTTCTCCGACCTCCTCTCTTCCTCCTCGCATATTTGGAAGTACGTGCTTTGTCCACATTCCCTCTCCTGGGAGGTCTAAACTCGACCCCTGCGCCCTCAAGTGTGTCTTCATTGGTTATTCCCCTACTCAAAAGGGGTATAAATGTTATCACCCTCCTACTCGTCGGACACTCGTATCTGCTGACGTTACTTTTCGTGATTTTACTCCTTATTATGCTCCCTCACTTCAGGGGGAGTCTGCTGTTGAAGTGAGTTCTCCTACCTTCTCCCTTCCGATTCCTCCCGTTATCTTTTCTCCTCCACCTACTCGTCCCTTACAGGTTTACACTCGACGGCGTAAAGGTCAGAACACAATGGCTAATCCCATGCTCCCAGATCCTATGCCAACTCTGTCAAAAGATCTCTCCCTCCATGAAGGTATCCGATTGAGTACTCAACACCCTATATCTCAATATGTTTCCTATGAGGTGCTGACTCCCTCTTATAAAGGGTTTGTGTCGTCCCTTGCTTCAGTCTCTATTCCATCTACCTGGCAGGAGGCACTTGAACATCCTGATTGGAAAAGGGCAATGGTAGAAGAAATGACAGCTTTGGAGAAGAATAATACTTGGGATTTAACCACCCTTCCATATGGGAAGAAAACAGTTGGTTGCAAGTGGGTCTTTACAGTCAAACAAAATTCCAAAGGCATAGTGGAACATTTCAAGGCAAGATTAGTGGCGAGAGGGTATACTCAAACTCTTGGCATTGACTATCAAGAAACCTTTGCTCCTGTGGCAAAAATGAATTCTATTCGAGTCCTGCTGTCATGTGTTGCATGCAAGGGTTGGGATCTTATCCAATTGGATGTTAAAAATGCCTTCCTTCATGGCAATTTGGAAGAAGAAGTGTATATGTCCCTTCCACCTGGTTTTATCTCTCAGGGTTCAGATGGAAAAGTTTGCAAATTGAAGAAAGCTCTCTACGGCCTGAAGCAATCCCCAAGGGCAGGGGTTTGGACGGTTCCATAGTACCATGGCCTCCCTAGGGTACAAACAAAGTCATGTTGATCATACTCTATTTATCAAAAAGAGGGTCAACATGATAACAATTTTAATAGTCTATGTGAATGACATCGTTATTACATGGGATGACATTGATGAAGTAAAAGCCTTAAAGAAACACTTGGCACAAGAATTTGAGGTGAAAGATCTTGGGAAACTGAAGTATTTTCTGGGTATTGAAGTTACCAGATCTAAGAACGGCATTCACATCTCTCAACGGAAGTACATTCTTGATCTCTTAGAACAAACGGGTCTGAGTGGGTGTAGACCTGCTGACACTCCCATGGAGGTTAACCACAATCTTGGAAAAAATGATGGCGATCTTATAGAAGATGTTAAAGGTTATTAAAGACTTGTAGGGAGATTGATCTACTTGTCTCATACTCGACCAGACATTGCTTACGCCGTTGGAGTTGTGAGTCAATACATGCACTCTCCGAGGGTCAGACATCTCGATGCTGCCCATCGGATCTTGAGATACTTGAAAACTTCACCTAGAAGAGGAATCCTTTTCACCTCCAATTCTGACCTGAAGATCGAAGTTTATACTGATGTTGACTGGGCAGGAAGTGTTGAAGATAAACGATCTACGTCTGGGTATTGTTCGTTTATTGGGGGGAATCTTGTCACTTGGAGAAGCAAGAAGCAATAAGTCGTCTCCAGGTCTAGTGCTGAAGCAGAATTTCGTGCCATGGCACATGACATTTGTGAAGGACTCTGGCTGCGCTCCCTCATGAGTGATCTAGGGTTGAGTGAAACTGCTCCTATTCAGCTGTACTGCGACAACAAGGCTGCCATTAGTATTGCCAACAATCCTGTTCAGCATTATTGCACAAAACACATTGAGGTGGACAAACATTTCATTAAGGAACACATTGAGAAGAAGATCATATGTATTCCCTTTGTTCTCTCAGAGGGCCAACTTGCAGATATTCTTACAAAGAGTCTTGGGGCAAATCTTCACTATGGCTTGATTGACAAGTTGGTCATGAGAAATATAACATGCCTAACTTGAGGGGGAGTGTTAGAATTTATGTTGAGTTTTATTGTTTTTGATGTGCGTTTAGCCTTGTATTATCCCCTCTCTATATAAGAGGGGGTTTAGTGTGTTTTTAATTATTATTCCAATTACCTAATTCCAACAGAAAATGGAACCAACTTACTTCCTTTTTTCTCTTCAGAGATCTGCTCTAATCTTGTTGTAGTCGATGATGAAGACAAACAACTAACTTATTTTGCTCTTAGTCTTGCTGACTTGAGCTTCCTGTGCTTCAGTCACAACAACAATGGCAATGAAGAAGAAGCACGCCAACATCAGCTTTTTCTATAATAAGGTTCTCCTTTTATTGATTGCAACCCAATGACTCTTTTAGCAATGGGCCCCACACCATTGATGGGCCGTTGCAACCTTGATTTAATGCCAACTGTCGTACAGTAGCTCCACGACACCTTTTGTCATGTACTATAGCTTTGCCGCTAACAATTTGAATAAGGTTGACTTGTTGACTTGCTGAAGTCACCATCTGTGGATTTAGCCAAAAATCAAGCATTAACAACATAGGCGTTGAGTGAGCAAGCCTCACTCAATGCTAAAACACTTAGACAGAATTCTGTCTATCTAGGTGTTAACAGCGTTGAGTGAGCATGCCTCACTCAATGCCAAAACACTTAGCCAATCTTTCTATCAATAGGCGTTGACAACGTTGAGTGATTAAGCCTCACTCAACGCTTTTTATCCTTAGCTCATTCTTTAGCCTTTTCTGCATGTTTGGCGTTGAGAGCATTGAGTGACCACGCCATACTCAACGCCTTATGCCTTAGCCATGCTTTCTGTAATTTAGGTGTTGAGAGCGTTGAGTGACCACACCTCACTCAACTCCTTATGTCATAGTCATTTTCCTGCTTCTTCAGCATCTTAAGCGTTGAGAGCGTTGAGTGAGCACGCCTCACTCAACGCCTTTTGCTTTCAGCCAGATTTTTTGAATAATGGCATTGAGAGCGTTGAGTGAGTATTCCTCACTCAATGCTTTCTGCCTTGGCCAGATTTTTCTCCACCTTAGCGTTGAGAGAGTGAGCTCCACTCAACGCATTTGGACTTAGTCAAATTTTTATGTCTAAAAACACAGGTTCTGACTGAATGAGATACAGTCAATACTTTAACACATGGTATTTAGTGAGCTTGCCTCACTCAATGCCTGTGGACTTAGTCAAATTTCAGCATGGATTTTCTGTGGCTTTGACTGACTGAGCTTGTCTCACAGCCTTTTGTTATATGGCATTGAGTGAGTAGACTTCACTCAATGCTTGTGGACTTAGCCACTTTCTTAGCTTTCCACTCCTTTTTCTTTGACTATATAGGCTCCACTCATCGCTATAAGTCATCTGACGTTGAATGAGTAACCTTCACTCAATGCCTATGGACTTAGATAGATTTTTGTCTATCCACATCTTAGGTAAGTGTTTACCTTACTTTTCCACTTAGGCTACCTGTTCCATCATTGTTACTAGGACATCCTTGCAATCACTAAACTTGAGCACAAGTTAGATCATCATATGTGTATACATTGTTTGCTAGGCCTTCTTCAAATCCAGGACATTGGGATCAATGTACCCAACATCGAGTCATTTCAAATTTTCTTCTCAGGATTTTCTAAGGCAAATTTATCGACTATCACCTGGTTAGGAGTCGAATGCGTCGAGTGAGCTAGCCGATACTCATTGAATTCTTCGAGTATACTAGCCAATACTCATCAAATTCGTCGAGTATGACTTCTGTCTGGCGTCGAGTGGAAAGTTGGAACGAGCTGAATTTCTCTAAGTAACTTTCATCAAATATCACTACTAGTTCAGGGAGTATACTCAGCTATACTCGACGATACTCAACGAAAATGACTTGGGTTATTTTTCCATCTTTTTTTCAAATCTCAGCTCAGGTTGAACGACAACCATGCACAGTGATTTCATAGGTCTTGTTTTGAAAGTTCTTTTATAGTCGTTGTAATTAAGGATCTCTATAAATACTTAGGGTGTCTTTTTCATCAACCCTAATCGTGCTTAAAAAATTCCAAGAAAGATCCCGTGTGAACATTTCCTGTCGGCTCCCGTACTCATTCTCGCAAATTCAGATTGGCCGACGCACACTACTGCACGATTCGTTCGTCTTCGACCTATTCGACTGGATCCGTACTTTTTGAAGATTTCTATTCTCCTAGATCTAGTCGATTCAAGATTCGAGATTCAAAGTCTTCAAGATTTCCGATTTTCCGTGTTCTCCAAGTAATTCAAATTCAACCTAATCGAAGAACGACGGATAGAAGATTTCAGATCTTGTCAAGATTATTTGTAATACTCTTTTACATTTGTAGGAGATTTTATCTCTGAGTTGTAGATCCGTTTGTGGATCGAGTTGTTGATCCGTTTGTGGATCGAGTTGTAGGAGAGGTTATTCTCTGAGTGGTAGGAGCGTCGTCTCCGAGTTGTAGGAGTTGTGGCTCTGAGGTGTAAGATTTGTTGAAATTTTAAAAAGGTGAAGTAGCTAAATCTAGCCCTTCATGGTAGATAGTCGAGGCAGGAAAATGGACGACCCAATACGGGGAACCACTATAGATCTTTGTGTTTTGTGTGCTTGCATTTTTTAAAGTAATTTTTATTCCACGAAAAGACACAGACATCACCTATTCACCCCACTCTAGGTGATTTAGGTTGACACAAGATACTTTCAATTGGTATCAGAGGGAGATTTTGTTCGGTATAAGTTTAACACCTTGAACAAGATCTCTCATCTAGTATCAAGAGATTCTGCTTCGTGGCTATGGACAAAAGCAAGGATATATCTTATATGAAGCTACCAGTGTGTACTAAAGAGAAGTTTCTTATGTGGAAATAAATAGTGAGATTCTGCATTGAGGCCGCAGATCCCAGAATATTTCAGATTGTTGAAGAAGGAGCTCATATTCATACTCAGCCTTCTGCTTTGAATTTAGCCGTCATGATTCCTAAGAAGATGATAGATCTAATTAAGGATGAAATTGCTTTGGTCTCCTTGGATAAGAATGTAAAGAATATTATAGCCCGTGCAGTGGACGAATCTATGCTTCAACACTTATTACACTATAAATCTGCCATGGAGATGTGGGACTGTCTGGTTGTGTTCATGGAAGGCACCAAAGAAGTTCAAATCGATCGCAGATCGTTGCGCAGTCAAGAATACGAGGCATTCAAGCAGGGATCAAATGATATTATTACAGACAGCTTCGAGAAATTTTTCAAGATCGTCAACGGCCTTAGAAACTATGGTCGCATATTCACTAATGGCAAGCTCGAAGACAAATTTCTGAGATCCCTTACGAAGGACAGGAACACAAAAGTTGTAGCCATTAGGGAGTTTGGGAAGTTATCGAAGATTTACATTAGAACCTTTTTGGAAAGATGCTCTCCTATGAACTCTAGATGAACACCAGAAAGAAGGAGGAGCAAAGCAATCAGACTTCAAGCAAAGAGTAGTCTGTAGCTCCGAAGGCTGAAGGCTTGAGAAAGTTTAAAGCTGTGTCACTAGTAAGCACACGTGCTCCAGACACCCCAGAGAACTCTAAGCCAAGCACGTCAGGCTCTGAGCTATCTGATGGAGAGTTCTCACTCACCTCTAAGTAGTTCAAAAGATTGCTCAACAAGAGGAGACAAATGAAAAATCAGTCCTCCTCCTCTGAGTTCAGAAGTTCACATCGTGATGGTGATCGCTCCAAGAAAAGCTACAACCGAGAGGAGAGGTATAAATCTAAACCAAATAAACATTCTTCTCCTGAAGTTGTGTGTTATTGTTGTAATAAGATAGGACAAATGATTACGGAGTGTCCGTACAAAAAGAAGGAAGGATCTAAGAAAGAAGAGAAGAGATCCTTCAAGGGAAAGATGAAGGAAGAGAAAAGCTTCGTCGCTAAGAAGTCAAAGACTCTTAGTGTTGGGTCCATTGCCCACAATGTCCCAGATTTGTAGAAGTCAAACAAGTCAATGATATACACATAGTTGTATTTGATGTATGTTCAAGTTCATGCATGCAGGTTGGTCCTTGTCATATTGATTGGACATGTATTCCAAGTGGTTATGACAAGTGGTCACAAGATAGAGAAGTGGAGAGACAGAAATCTGTCTAAGTCCACAAGCGTTGAGTGAAGGAAGTTCACTCAATGCCAGATGCTAAGGAAGGATGCTGGAAAGGCTTAAAATCACCTAAGTCCACATGCGTTGAGTGAAGGTAGTTCACTCAATGCCAGATGCCAAAAAGCGCTGAGTAAGGGGTGGACTGTCAATGCCCAGCAGTTGGGAAGGCAAAAATGTGGCTAAGTCCATAGGCGTTGAATGAAGGCGGTTCACTCAATGCCATATAACCAGAAGCGTCGAGTATAGCTGAGTAAAGGGAGGACTGTCAAAGCCCAGCAGTTTGGAAGACAGAAATGCGGCTAAGTCAACAGGTGTTGAGTGAAGACAGTTCACTCAATGCCATATAACAAGAAGCGTTGAGTAATGTTGAGTCTGTCAAAGCCTCAGTATTGGGAAGATGAAAAATCGGCTAAGTCCGCAGTTGTTGAGTGAAGCCAGTTCACTCAATGCCATATACCAAGCAACATTGAGACAAGCTCAAGTAGTTGAAGATTCTATCAAGAAATCTAGCTAAGTCCAGAATCGTTGAGTGAGGACAGCTCACTCAACGCCAAATCAGAAAGGCATCGATAGAGGAACAATCAGTCAAAGCCTAACAAAAGAGATAGACAGAAAAATATGTCTAAGTCTAGAAGCATTGAGTGAGGACATCTCACTCAATGCACTCAACGCCTCAACAAGCTAGCAGACTTCAGTGAAGTGGCTAAGGATAAAAGCATTAAGTGATGAAGGCTCACTCAATGCTCTCAACGCCTAGTAGATAAAGAAAGTTGTAGCTAAGTCCAGGGGATTGAGTGATGAAGATTCACTCAATGCACTCAACGCATGGCAATGCAGAAGAATTTGGCTAAGTTCAGAGGCATTGAGTGATGAAGATTCACTCAATGCACTCAACACCTAAGCAAGGTAGAGAATTTGGCTAAGTCTAGATTCATTGAGTGAAGCCAGTTCACTCAACGCACTCAATGCCTGATGGTGCAGAGAATTTGACTAAGTCCATATTCGTTGAGTGAAGGCCATTCACTCAACGCACTCAACGCATGGATTGAATCTAAAAAATTGCTAAGTCTACAGATGCTGACTTTAGCAAAAGTCAACAGAGTTCAAATTCTTTGCGGAAAAGCTATAGAACACGACAAATGACGCCTGAAGACCATTATACGTCTACTTCTTTCAAAGCAAGCTGTAGCCAACAACTACAGGTGGTCCCCACTTGTCAAATAATTATTAATTGATGGAAGATAAAAGGAACGAGATCGGGAGACGGAACTTTACTTTTAGGGTTTTATTCATTTCGTAAAGTTGCGGATGAACTTCATCTTCATCGCCATTATTGCCGAGCTTGAAACCAAAAAACTCAGCCAGCTGTTCCAAAAGTTCCAGCAACCTAGCTGTAGCGATTCTCATCTGCTACAACAAGTTCAGAGAAGGTTCTGAAAAAGAAGGAGAAGCAGAGCATCTGGATTCTACAGGCAAAGCTAGCTGATTGAAGAATACAAGAACATTTAACACTTCTGTCTTCATCAGCAGGATCAGAAACTTGTTTCTGAGTTACTTCCAACACAAGAAGCAGATTATTGAAGATTACTTTCTTATTGTTGAGAAGAACGTAGGGCTGAGGTAAACTCAGCTTAGGAAGAAGAAGATATAAAGAAATTTCTCTGTTATCAAATCAACACCAACCAAACCCATTCATTTATATAGGATCCTTTTGGATCTGAGTTATAGGCCTGATTTATAAAGGCTGAGGTAGGATCCAATTTTGGATCTGAGATAGGGCTGTTTAGCCTGAGGTAGGATTCTTATGTGGATCTGAGTGTAGGGCATGTGTGCGTGTGGTAGGGCCTTTGGCCTGAGGTAGGATATTAACATTTCTGAGCTGTAGTAGAGTTTTACTCTTTGAGTTGTAGGGCTAACCTCCATAGCCTGAGCTGTAGGACTTGGGTTCAAGTCTGAGGTACGTGATCCTTTGTTCACTAAGTTGTAGGAGCAAGCTTGCTCTAAGGAAGGGCTTTGTGCCTGAGCTACATGTCTTGGAGGAGACTGAGAGATCCTGAGGGATCTGTGTTGTAAGCTCTAAGGAGCCGAGTTTTGGAGAAGGGGCCATGTCTAATAAGCTGTTAGAAAGGTGAGGGGCAGTGGACGTACCCATACTTTGGGGAATCACTATAAATATTATGTGTGCTTTTGTGGATTTTCTTGAAAGCAAGCTAACCTAGCTAAATCACATTACACCTAATTAAAGAAAATCATAAAAGATTAGAAAACCTATTCACCCCCCCCTCTAGGTGTTTATCTACCTTGGAATTAAAGACTTTCAAGTGGTATCAGAGGGAGGTTGCTCAATAAGGACTTAACAGCCAGAGTAGATCTCCAAGGGTAGCTTAAATAAGTATACTTATGGGTTCAGGAGTGAACCATAAGAAGCGGGGTTCTATGAAACTTCCTATTTGTAGGAAGGAAAGTTTTGGAATCTAGAAAGAGAGGATCAGACTGTTTATGGAAGCCTCTGACCCAAGGATCTTTATGACAGTCAAATAGGGACCTTTCATCCCCATGAAGGTCTCAATTCTAAATGCAACAGTCCAGACACCAAAGTAATACTCAGAGATGACCAAGGATGAAGTCATCTTTGCCACCATGGATAAGAGGGCATAAAACATTATTGTTAGTGCTATAGATGATTCTACCTTTCAGATCTGGTTCACTTCCAGTCCTTTAAGGAGATATGGGACACTCTTGTTGTCTACATGGAGGGAACTGAGTAGGTTAGAGATGGCAGGAAGTCCATGCTCAACTAGGAGTATGAGGCTTTCAGGCAGGCCTAGAAAGAGAGCATAGCTGGATGCTATGAAAGGTTCTTCAGGATAGTAAATGATCTGAAGACCTATGGGAGGGTCTTCAGCCATTATGAGCTGAATGATAAGTTCCTAAGGTCTCTAACTAGAGACTGAGACACTAAGATCTGTGCCATCAGGGAGGTGGCAAAGCGGTCTAATACTCCACCTCACGCCTTATTTGGGAAGTTGCTCTCTTATGAGATACAACTAACTACCAGGAAAGAGGAGGAGACCATCAGCAAATCCCAGGACAAGGAAAAGCCTTTGGCCTTCAGAGCAGAGAGCACCAAGAAGAGCAAGGAGAGGATTCACTCTCCTCCAAGAAGTCCTACTGATTTAGACATCACATGGTCAAGCTCATCAGAATGTAGTATGTCTGATTAAGACTTTGCTGTCTTCTCAAAGCAATTTCATAAGTTGATGAAGAAGAAGCAGTGGAGAAGTAGACCCTCCTCCTCATCTCATCACAGGAATAATCACTCCAAGGGAGAAAGGTATGATTCTAAAACCAGTAAACATAGTTCCTCTAAAGTTGTCTACTATTATTGTAGCAAGCCAGGGCATGTGATTACTGACTGCTCAGTGAAGAGAAAAGAGGCTGGTGAGAAAAAGGTTCACTAGCACAAGTGTAAAAAGGAAAAGTCCTTCATTGCTAAGAAATAGAAGAGCTAGTCAGACTCATCTTCCTCAAAGTCTGAAGATGAAGAAGCCTATATAGGGCAAGTTACTGCTGGAGAAATTGAAGACTATCCAGCTGCCAGGATAGGTATCAGGGCCCCTCTATCACATTCAGATAGTGACTCAGAAGAGGATGAAGATGAAGAAGATGCCTACAGCTGCTATGGGCTGATGACAATGTCTGATGAAGAATCCAAACAGGGTCAGTCTGGTCCAGAAAAGGTACTTCCTCTACCTAGTTCTTCTTCTAAGTCTGGGTATAAGACTAATCCCTGTATAGAAGCTTCTTCATCCAGTGGTGAAGACAATTCTAAATCTGAAGGAGATGTCAATCAATTGATTGACAGGTATGGTGAACTTCTGGATACCTTTAAGAAGTGCAAGAAGTTGACTAAGAAGCAGACTGAGGAGATAACCTCCCTTTATCTTGCTGCTGCCCAGCAGGCTGAGACAGCATCTTTGATGGATCAGAAGGACAAGGAAGTTAGCCAACTCAGGAACATTACTCTCATCCAGATAGGCACCATCAAGTACAAGAATAGTCTCATTAGAGATCTTGAAGAGAAGCTCTAGAGGGAGAAGAGAATTGTGTCTAGTTTCTCTAAGCCCAACATTGTGTTGCCCTTGACAGAATCCTTCTCCTCTCAGAAGGATAATAAGGGGTTAGGGTTTAAGGGAAACACTAGAGTTGCCCCTTCCAAAGGGAAAGGGAAAGCTCCAGTCCAACCTCTAGCTTCCAAGCCTCCCATCTCTTTTAAGAAGGTGATGTTGACTTCAAATAGGTTTGACCAAGAAAGTATCTATGGTCACTGGATGAATGTCAGATCTACTAGTGTGAACAAACAGGTTCACAACTATGGTGGAAGATACACTAGGGGAGTGAGTTCCTTTAAGGATCCCCATGAGGAAATTCAAATATCCCATTATGGACAATTTTTGTTTGGTACACCAACCCCTTCACTCAAGAAAGTGGCAGTGGCTAACTCTCAAGGCCATCCAACAAAGGCCAAGACCAAGGGCAAGTCTATCAGCAAGCCAGATCTAGCTATCTCTGGTGCTATAAATAGCATGCCATCTGCAAAGAAGACTGCTGTAAATAACATTCAGAGCAAGCCAAGAAAGCCTGCTGAAAGACTCACCTTCAGTCAGATCCTTGTTGAAAGGAACTTGAAGAAGGCTGTTGTACCTCTTCCTTCTGTACAGTCAGCAGCTAACCCAACTACAGGACCTGCTCAGAGGAGAAGGTATAATATTCATGACTGCTGGTGTTATGACAAGGTGGGGCATTTTTCCTGAGACTGCTGGCACAATTTTACTATGCCGAGAGCTAGTGTTAGTCTTCTTGTCAAAATATCTATAGGAAGACATGTTCATTTTCAGGCTAATCAAAACCTAGGACCCAATAATAATTGGGGTCCTAAGGTAAGGTAAATTATGTGATGCAGGTTAGTCCAAGTGCCCATACTCCTATATGATACTTGGACAGTGGTTTTTCCAAGCACATGACTAGGACAATGAGCAACTTAAAGGAGTACACTCCAGTGAAAGATGGACCCAAAGTTATCTTTGGTGGTTCAGATAGAGGAGTGATAAGAGTCTATGGTAAGATTACCAATGATATAGTCACCATCTCAAAAGTAGCTTATGTTGAAGGGCTGCAACACAACCTTATAAGCATAAGCAAACTCTTTGATCTTGGCTATGTCATTGTCTTCCACAAGGATGAGTGCCAGATTAAGAGGTCAAGTGACCAAGAGGTCATCTTGATAGGCACTAGGAGTGGAAATGTTTATTGTTTAAATTTGCTTTGTCTTAATAAAGACTCTCCTACTTATCTAGTTGAAAATGAGAAAGTCACATATTATGTACAATGGCACAAGAGACTAGCTCATTTGAATTATAAGACTATTAACAAGCTCTTTAATGAAGAGCTAGTTAGGAATGGTCCCAAGATGAAATGCACCAAGGAAGGCATTTGCTTAACATGCCAAAAGGGCAAGCAAACCAAGGATTCCTTCAAGGGCATTGGGACCAAACACTCTGTGAGGTGTTTATACCTCTTGCATATGGACTTGTTTAGTCCTATGCCAGTTCATAGTCTAGGTAGGAAAGTCTACACTCTTGTGGTGGTTGATGACTATTCTAGGTTTACTTGGGTGTTCTTTCTTAAGAAAAAGAATGAAACCCTTGATATCTTCATGAAGTTTGTCAAGAAAATTCAGAATGAGGTTGATAGTACTGTAGTCAAAATCAGAAGTGACCATGAGAATGAATTCCAGTCTGATAGTATGATAAAGTTCTGTGAAGAGCTAGGGATTCATCAAAAAATTTCTTCTCCAAGAACACCCCAGCAAATGGGATTGTTAAGAGGAGAAATAGACTCTCATAGAGGCTGGAAGGACCTTGTTGAGTGACACATCTCTCCCAGAATATTTCTGAGTTGTGGCAGTGAATACTACATGTCATGTCCTTAACAAAGCATCTATCACCAAGAGCCACAAGAAGACTCCCTATGAGTTCTTGAAGGGCAGAAAACCAAACCTGAGCTATCTCAGGATCTTTGGTAGCAAGTGCTATGTGCTTTATAATAGGAATTCCTATGTGACTAAGTTTGATGCCAATTCCTTTGATAAGATCTGTATTGGGTACATCAATCATAGTAAAGCCTATAGGATCTACAACATGAAAAGCAAAGTTGTAGAATAGTTTATATATGTAGTCTTGGTTGAGTCTACCATGATTAATAATGAGCTGCCAAGCTACTCTTCTAGTACTGCAGGTACAGAGCTGATGATGAACAAGCTAACCATCAAGGAAGCTGCTCCAGTAATCCAAGATGGTGTGGATATTCCAGAAGGAGTGCAAGGAACACTTGAAGTGGATGAAGATCAACAAGAAGCTGCTACTAAAGCTGATGCTGAAAGAAAACTTCCTCCAGCTGTCAAGAATATAAGAGATCATCCAAGACACCAGATTATTGGTGAAGAAAACCAAGGAGTGGTGGCAAGAAGCAAGACCCTTAATACAGCTTTGTACTCTGGTTTCCTATCACAGGTTGATCCCAAGAGATTTGAAGAGGCCAACATAGGTCAGTTCTAGATTATAGCTATGCAAGAGGAACTGAACCAGTTTAAGAAATGCAAGGTCTGGAAGCTCGTTCCTAGATCACAAGGACATAATATCATTGGAGTCAAGTGGAGTTTGGAATAGAGAATGCCACTACCATGAAAACTCCCATGGGGTCAAGTATGCCTTTAGGCAAAGAAGAGACAAGGAAACCTGTCAATGAAACTTTGTATAGAGGGATAATTGGCTCAGTTCTATATCTTACTGTAAGTAGGCAAGACATCATGTATGCAACATGTGTTTGTTGTAGGTATCAGGCTAGTCTTAAAGAATCTCACTACACTATTGCTAAGAGGATTTTGAGGTATCTTAAGGGCACACAAGATCTTGGCCTATGATACACTAGAAATATGGATTTTGAACTAACAGGCTATTCAGATACAGATTTTGCAGGCTGAAAAGAGGATAGGAAGAGCACTTCAGACACCTATCAGTTTTTAGGAGGAAGACTAGTGTCTTGGAGCAGCAAGAAATAGACTAGTATTATAATCTCAATAGTTGAGTCGGAATACATCTCAGTAGGTAACTGTTGTGCATAATTCCTGTGGATCTAGCATCAGTTGCATGACTATAACCTCCAGATAAGTAGAACTCCTTTATACTGTGATTCTACTAGTGCAATCTCAATTTCTAGGAATCCTATCTCTCATAGCAGGGCTAAGCACATTGAGATTAGGTATCATTTCATTAAGGAGCATGTAGAATGTGAAGATATCAGTCTTGATTTTTTCCTTATAGATAAGCATGTGGCTGACATCTTCACTAAGACACTAGATGAAGCAAAGTTCAACACCTTCAAGTTTGAGTTGGGTATGTTGAACTTGGTATAGCTTCAGTTGCTCCTTGTGTTGTTTTTTGTTGCAGGGTGTACTACTTCTTGCAGGTGAAAAAGACCTTCAGTGATATGAAGATTTTTTCAAGTGGTATACCTTCATTGGTATCAAGTTGTTCAAGTGCCATCCAAATTAGAGTAGACTAAAGTGTCTACCAGAAAGGATTATAGAAGATGCTTCAGTTGAGGAGGAGCAAGTCTAGCACTTGTAGGGATAGATTCAGCCTTATGTAGAGAAAAAGCAAGCTGCTGCAATAGTTGATTATCTGTACTCAAAAAGGGGGAGAAGATAATCAAAGGCCAACACCTCCTTGCTATTTACAGAAGTCAAAAAGGGGGAGGAGAAGGAAAGGATCAAGGCCAGGACACATCAAAATAGGGGGAGCAAGAAGTTATGATGATCACCCTACAAACAAGGAAAGTGTGGTAACCTATAACTTGATACTCTTGTTCTCTTGTTATAAGTTATCCAACTTAATGTGTTATTACCGCATATATTAGTGTTTATCATTGACTCAAAATTTTATTTGAGGGTTTTGAATTCTTCAAATAAGGGGAGAATGTTGGGTCCATTGCCCACAATGTCCCAGATTTGTAGAAGTCAAACAAGTCAATGATATACACATAGTTTTTTGATATATGTTAAAGTTCATGCACGCAGGTTGGTCCTTGTCACATTGATTGGATAGGTATTCCAAGTGGTTGTGATAGGTGGTCACAAGGTAGAGAAGTGGAAAGATAAAAATCTATCTAAGTCCATAGGCATTGAGTGAAGGCAGTTCACTCAACGCCATATACCAAGGAAGGATGTTGGAAAGGCTGAAAATAACCTAAGTCCACAAGCATTGAGTGAATGCAGTTCGCTCAACACCAGATGCCAAAAAGCACTGAGTAATGGGTGGACGGTCAATGCCTAGCAGTTTGGAAGACAAAAATGCGACTAAGTCTAGAGGCATTGAGTGAAGGCAGTTCACTCAATGCCAAATAACAAGAAGCGTTGAGTTTTGCTGAATAAAGGGAGGACTGTCAAAGCCCAGCAGTTTGGAAGACAAAAATACAGCTAAGCCTACAGATGCTGACGTCAACAAAAGTCAATAGAGTTCAAATTCTTTGCGGGAAAGCTACAGAACACAACAAATGGCGTTTGAATCCTATTATACATCTTATTCTATCAAAGCAAGCTGTAGCCAACAACAACAGGTGGTCTCCATTGGTCAAATAACCGTTAATCGACCGAAGATTAAAAGAACAAGATCGGGAGACGAAACTTAACTTTTAGGGTTTTATTCATTTCATAAAGTTGCGTCTGAACTTCATCTTCATCGTCATTGTTGCCGAGCTTGAAACCAAAAAACTCAGCCAGTTGTTCCAAAAGTTCCAGTAAGCTAGCTGTAGCGATTCTCATCTGCTACAATAAGGTTAGAGAAGGTTCTGAGAAAGAAGGAGAAGAGGAGCAAAGATTCTGCAGGCAAAGCTAGCTGATTGAAGAATACAAGAACAGTCAACACTTCTGTCTTCATCAGCAGGATTAGAAACTTATTTCTGAGTTACTTCCAGCACGAGCAGCAGTCTATTGAAGATCATTTTCTTATTACTGAGAAGAAGGTAGGGCTGAGGTAAACTCAGCTCAGGAAGAAGAAGATACAGAGAAATTTCTCTATTGTCAAATCAACACCAACCAAACCCTTTCATTTTGTAGGATCCTTTTAGATGTGAGTTGTAGGCCTAATTTATAAAGGCTGAGGTAGGATCCAATTTTAGATCTGAGGTAGGGATGTTTAGCCTAAGGTAGGATCCTTGTGTGGATCTGAGTGTAGGGCCTGTGTGCCTGAGGTAGGGCCTTTGGCCTGAGGTAGGATCATAATAGATCTGAGCTGTAGGAGATTTTTACTCTCTAAGTTGTAGGGCTAACCTCCATTGCCTGAGCTGTAGGACTTGAGTTCAAGTCTGAGGTAAGTGATCCTTTGATCACTGAGTTGTAGGAGCAAGCTTGCTATGAGGTAGGGCTTTGTGCCTGAGATGTAGGTCTTGGAGGAGACTGAGAGATCCCGAGGGATCTGTGTTGTAAGCTCTAAGTAGCCGAGTTTTGGAGAAGGGGCCTTATCTAACAAGCTGATAGAAACATGAGGGATAGTGAACGTACCAATAATCTGGGGAACCACTATAAATATTGTGTATGTTTTTGTGGATTGTTTTGGAAGCAAGCTAACCTAGCTAAATCACATCACACCTAGTTATAGAAAATCATAAAGGACTAGAAAACCTATTCACCCCCTCTTGGTGTTTAGCTACCTTGGAATTAAAGACTATCACTTAGTGACAACAAATCAAGTGAATCTGGTTCAGACAATGAAGAAGCTTACTTCAGGCTTAAGGCTCTATCAGACGAGGAAGTTGGCGACTCTGAGTACCACGAGAAGATAAACTCGCACACAATACTCTCTGAATATGAAATGTAAACTAATGGTCATAAAGGCTATTCTTCTGAGGAAGACGATTCCGACTTGATGTCTCAGCATCAGGAACTTTTGAAAGCTTTTGAAAAATGCTGCAAGGTAGTCAAAAATCAAGCAAAAGAAATTGCCTCCCTCAAGGAGTGGAAACAAGCCTGGAGGAGGAACTTGCAAAATTACTTCCTCACAGAGATGAAGTCAACTCCTTAAAAGAAGAATTGAAATGCTCGGTTGAGACGTTAAGCCTAATGAAGAAATACTTAGATGAGCTAGAAGAAAAGCTCTTGGTGGAGAGGAAACTTGTTGAAAGCTACTCTAAGCCGAGAACTATTCTCCCTCTTATCAATGAATTTTCCGCTCCAAAGAAGGGTAGTGGTCTTGACCACGTAGCTCAAAAAGGCAAGGCTGCTAAGAGAGCTGCCTCCAAAGGTAAAGGGAAGGCACCTCAGAGTCAACCCTCCTTTAAAAAGGTTATTTTCCCTACAAACAAATATGACTCTGAGACGTCCTATGGGCACTTCACTAGGCCTACTTATGTAGAGCCTAATAAGCGTTATCAAGGATAGACCCATCCCCGATACTTTGGAGCAAGTATTTTCAAGGCTTTTTACGAATAGATAACTCTAAAAGAGTATGGTCCTTATGTTCATAGACTTAATTATAAGAAGGCACTGAAAGCAAAACCTATTATATCCAAGGCTAAGGAGACAAAGAAGCCTTGTGTTTGGTGCCATCATGAGGCTTCCACCTCCAAGTCTGTAGCCCCTGCTCGACCTCAAATCTAAAAGGTAAAGCAGGAGAACAAGAGAAGGTACAACATATTTGACTGTTGGTGGTGCGGCAAAATTGGTCATTTTGGCGCAGATTGTTGGTTTAACCATGCAAATTTTGAAGCTCCACGAGTTAACAATGTGAGACCGACCACTCGCAATATTAATGTTCTTAGTGGTGTCAAACTAACAAAGAACCCATGACCCAAATATGTTTAGGTTCCTAAAATAAAATGATTTATTATTGCAGGTATGTCCAAAGGCCAATAAAACTTTGATCTGGTATTTGGACAGTGGATACTCTTGTCACATGACTGGGACAAGAAGCCTACTACGAGAATTCACCCCAGTTGAAGAAGGACCAAATGTTATCTTTGGAGGGTCTGATAGGGGAATTACGAAAGGATACAGTATGATCTCCAATGGCATAGTCTCTTTCACATACGTGGTTTATGTTGAAGGATTATAACATAATCTGATAAGCATAAGTCAATTATATGACAAAAGCTATATCGTTGAGTTCTACAAGGGCAAATGCCTGATAAAATCTTCTGTTAATTTGAAGACAATCATAACAGGCACTCAGAGTAGAAATATCTTTTGTTTAAATTTTTTATGTCTAGGCAACTCTACACCAGTGTTATTTTTGGCTTAAAGTAGTGTGCCTCTTTGTGGCTAATGGTACAAGAGATTAGCACATATTAATTTCAAAACAATAAACATGTTATTTTCTCACAACTTAGCATGTAATGCCCCCAGCATTAAGTACCTCAAAGAGAGTCCACGTCACGCATGCCAGATGGGTAAGTAGATAAGGGCTACCTTTAAGGGCATTTCTAAAAAAGATTCCTCTAGAAGTCTGTATTTACTTCACATGGACTTATTCGGTCCTGAAAGTCTTTAATTTCAAGGATAGATAAATCACCTAGAGGGGGGGGATAGGTTACTTAGTCTCTTGTGACTATCTTTAATTTTCTTTGTGTTTTAGGTGTGTTGAGTTAGCTTTGTTAGCTTGCTTTCAAGAACACAACACAACACACAATGTTTATAGTGGTTCCTAAGATTATGGGTACGTCCACTTTCCCTCCCACCTTTCTAATAGCTTTTTAAACAAGGCACTTCTCCAATCTCAGCTCCTAAGAGCTTACAACACGATCCCATAGGACCACTTAGTCTCCTCCAAGACCTACAGCTCAGGCACAAAGTCCTATAACTCAGTGATCCAAAAATCATCTAACTCAGGCCCAAAGACCGTACAACTCAGGCTTGGAGGGCAGCCCTACCTCAGAGAGAATGACTCTTCTATAGATCAGGAACAAAGGCCCTACATCAAACACAAAGGATCCTACAACTCAGGCACAAGTGCCCTATAACTCAGAGAGAATGACTCTCCTACCTCAGGATCAAAAGCCCTACCTTAGATCCAAAGGATCCTACTCTCAGGCCAAAGCCCTACCTCAGGCACACATGACCTACACTCAAATCTACAACCAGTCATACCTTAGCCTTTATAAATAAGGCCTATAACTTAGATCAAAAAGGATCCTATAGGATGAAAGTGGGTTGGTGAAATATGACTACAGAGATATGATCTATGAGTTTACCTTCCTGTACTGAGAAATGCTCAGCTCTAACTTCTTCTTAGCAACAAGAAAAATGATCTTCAATAACCTGCTGCTTGTGCTGGAAGTATCTTGTAGTGAAATACTTCTTCTTGAACTGAGTGTGAATCTTAGTCCTATCTTTAACTCCAGAGAGATTGTTCTCTAAGCCTCATTTTTCCTGAACTAAGACAGCTTAGCCCTATATTCTTCACAACAACAAGATTATTGATCTTCAAGTTGACTTGGCTTATGATGAGAAGTAACTTATAGAACAGCTGCTCTGCTTCTTCTTCCCTTCCTAGACTAAGTAGATTCAACCCTAACTTTGACTCCAGAGAAATAGTCCTCTGAGCCCGCTTTCAGATCACTCCTTCTTCAAGCTTTCCTCTTCACAGCTTCCAGAAAATGTTCTTCAGAGATGATCAGCTAGAACTATGAAGGACTACAACTAGGGTTATGCCTTGGCTACTTCTTCTTCTTCAGAGAAATCCCTGATCTTGTTGTAGCAGATGGAAATCTCTATAGCTAACTTTTTGAACTCTCATATTAGAAGTTAGAACTTCTTCTCTAGGCTCTGTAATAATGGTAAGGAGGAAGATGAAGTACAACTATCTTTTCAAAAGCTGATTTCTTTGATCTGATCTCTGCCTTTTCTATTCTGTCGATCAAGGACTATTTTGACCCGTGGGCCCCACCATAGTTGAAAGCTACAACTTTGATTTTGTAGGAAAAGTCATATAATAGGCCCGCGACGCCGCTTGTCGCGTATTGTAGCCATCCCACAATATTTTGAATTTAGATGACGTCAGCACCTGTGGACTTAGTCAAATTCAAACACTTTATTATAGGCGTTGAGTAAACAAACTTCATTCAACACCAAAACACTTAGACAGATTTTTTGTCACTAGGCATTGAGTGAGTAAGCTTGACTCAACGTCAAAACACTTAGATAGATTTTCTGTCACTTGGAGTTGAGTGATTAAGCTTGGCTCAATGCTAAAACACTTATACAATTTTTCTATCACTAGGCATTGAGTGAGTAAGCTTGACTCAATTCCAAAAAACTAAGACAGTTTGTCTGTCACTAGGCATTGAGTGAGTAAGCTTTACTCAATGCCAAAACACTTATTTGCATTCCTTAATGAAAGTGTTGAGTGCAGGTTCTTCACTCAACACTTTCTGCTTTAGCTTATTATTTTGATGAGGCGCTGAGTGAATAGCCTTCACCCATCGCTTTTGTACTTAGATAGATTTTCTGTCAGCTTAAGCGTTAAGTGAGCCTCCATCACTCAATGTCATCTAGACTTTTGTAGTCTTAACTGCTTAGGCGTCGAGTAAGACTTCATCACTTTATGCTTCTAGACTTAACCAGATTTCTTTACTGTCAAAGATAGAGCTTCGACTATCTGAGCTTTACTCAACTCTTTTTGTAGTATGATGTTGAGTGAACTTCCTTTATTCAATGCCTGTGGACTTGGCCACTTTTCTGCCTTACAAATAGTCAGGCTTTGACTGACTTGACTTTACTCAACCCTCCTTATTGTATGGCATTGAGTGAACTGGCTTCACTCAATGCCTGTGGATTTAGCCACTTTCCTGCCTTGCCAATGTTGAAGGGCTTTGACTGTCCTGTCTTCTCTCAGTGCTTTTTGGTATCTGGCGTTGAGTGAGCTTGCTTCACTCAAAGCCTGTGGACTTTACCACTTTTATTTTCATATGGCATTGAGTGAGCTGTCCTCACTCAATACATGTGGTCTTAGATAGATTTTTTGTCTCTCCACCTGCCTACCTTATGACCACTTGTCACCATCACTTAGATAACCTGTCTAACCTTGTTCCAAGGAACATCCTACACATGATGAGCTTAACCAACATCAAATACAACTATGATCTTAGTGTTGATGGTGATGCCTCTTCAGATCAAATCTAAGGAACATTGAGGGAAATATTCCCAACAATCTCCCCCTATTTGAAGAAGGCAGAACACCCAGCAATACGAAGAAGCATTTACACATAAGGCATATAAATTGAGAAGCAGCTGTAAGCTTTCTCACACCACTTCCAAATTTGAAGCAGCTTTCAGCACACCTCAATGCTTAACACTCAAGTGGAGAACTTTCCTCAACCCACTTGAGGGTGGAGACATAACATGCAATGACTCAAAATTGCCCTCTTCATGTTACTTGAATGTTTCCAAGTAACATGCGCTGACTTAACATGACCTAGTCATTTTCAAGTACTACTTAATGTCTCAACATTGCCCTCCTCATGTTATTTGAATGTTTCCCGTTAATATGCACTGACTTAACATGACCTAGTCATTGTCAAGTACTGCTTCCACATTGCCATCTGGGCATATAATGTACACCATCACTCCTTTTGTTATGCCATTGGAATTAGGGGTGTGCAAAAATACTCGAAGAATCGAAAACCAGACCAAAACTGAACAGAATCGGGCGGTTCGGGTAGGTTCCTATTTATGTCAGTTTGGGTATGGTTTCAAAAAATATAGAAATGATGGTCTGGTTCGGTTCTCGCTTCCGACATTCGGGTACCGAGAACCGACCCAAACCGAATATTAATTACAAATTTTAACTTAAAAGAATATATATATTATTACACATTTTAACTATAAAGATTGGGTCGGCTAATCGCTGGGTGCTAACGTGAGTCATAGAGGGCTTAATTGGAGATGTTATTTTACAATTTAACAAATCAATCTTATTTAATGCCTAAAAGTAAAAATATCTTATTTTGATATTTTTCTTATAGTTCATTAGTCCCATGTTATGAACCGAGAACCAAACCGGAACCAATCCGAACCGAATGGTTTGGATCTGGTTCAAAAATTTAGAACCATGGGTCGGTTCTAGTTCCAAAAATTTGGAACCAAACCAATATGGGTTGGCTCTTGGTTCTATGTGGAACCGAACCGATCCGAGTTACACCCCTAACTGGAATTACTCATTATTGCAATTGCTCTACTCAGTATTTCTCTACACCTCCCTTTAGGGTAGAGGGTATAGTCTACCTATCCCTATAAATCTTAACAGATCTTCTACTCCTCCCCCTTTAGGGTTTAAGGTATTGCCTACCTCTCCCCCTTTTTGGCTTCTTCAAAAAAAAAATTCCTAATGAGGGATGTGACAACATCAAGGGAGAGATTAACTCTTGATGTTATTGAAGTATCTAGTTGCTTACCTAAATCACCTAAAGGGGGGGGGGGGGTGAATAGGTGAGTTCTGCGTCTTTTGCATAATAAAAACTTGAGAGTAATCTACACAGAAAATAACCAAGCATAACCAAGAAGACACAAGGAATTTATAGTGGTGCCCCAATCTTAGGTACGTCCACTCTCCACCTCGCCTATCTAGCATAATGACTAGCCTCAGCTACTTCACTAAATCTCGGATTGCAACAATCCTATAACTCAGAGCAACACTCCTACAACTCGAAGATAACACACTCCTACAAACTCGGAGAACAAAGCTCCTACAAACTCAGAGACAAATCTCCTATAAGAGTTAAAATAATTGTTACAACGACAATAAAACTTTTACACTTTCAAATTTGAAATCTTCAAGGTTCTTCCTTCTTGAAAAATGAAAATCTCTGTGAAGAAGTTGAGGAAGAAATACCGAGAGAACTTTGATCTGAAATGCTTGGGACCTGACACGATCAAGTAGATGTTTGAAGAACTTGAATCTGTGATCTGTCAAATCTTTTCTTCTTGGAATCGTTGGATTGAGAGAGGAGCGATAATGAAGAACGTTGATGACAGCGTGGCTTTCCCGATTTTGAAATTGCGATTCTCAATAATGTGGTTAGGGTTAGCGATTCCTCTGAAAAGACTTCTTATAGGACTTCCTCTAACGGTCTGAAATCATTAAGGAAGGATCCACATGGACCAATCATGAGGAACTTATGTTTTATCGAAATCCCGTTAGACTGTGTAAAAAGAAGTTTTCTGTAACTCTATTTCTCGAGAAGACTTATAATTTCTCGAGAAATGGCATAGCCTTCTCGAGAAAATGCTTAACACAAATTCTTTGAACTAAGGAACTGATTTCTCGAGAAGGAACTTTACGTCTCGAGAAAACTTCTTAGCTTCTTGAGAAACAATTTTGACTTCACGAGAACTGCTTTGCTTTCTTGAGAACTATACTTGACTTCTCGAGAATTCTTCTGGGCTTTCTCGAGAAAAAGAATTAAAAGTTGTTTCTGAGATTTTTTTGAGAAGTCTTAAGATTTCTCAAGAACAGCTTTGCTTTCTCGAGAACTTTACTTAGACATCTCGAGAAATATACTTCTTCTAGAGAAAAGTACTTAGAAATTTTTTCTGAAAAACTAATTCTTCTTTATTGAAGACCAGCAACCCTTCCTTTCTTCCATTGCTTTAGTACTTGAAAATAAAGTGCATCCTAATAGAGAGGTTACACATGAGTCAACACCATAGATCACATAATGAGGGATTACATTGCATGGTTCTATGTTTAGTGGCTCATTGTAAACTGACATTGGTCTACACTTAGCAATAATGACCTGCAAGTACTCAACTAAAGAATAACATCAAATACATAATTAATTCAACTTAGTTCAAGAGTGACTTCACACAAATCTTGATTATTGTGGATACAATACCCAACGATCTCCCCCTATTTGTAGAAGTCAAAACCCTCTACACTAAGGTGAATTATATCAAGATAATCAAAGAATTAACTAACAAATAAAACTATATATGCAATGATAGTTAAGAGATAATTAGATCATTAAAAATTAAAAATGTATATATAGAGAATTTGTCCATAGAAACGTCTAGGTCCACAAAATTACATAACACTGACAAGCATAAATCATTTGTATTATTGTTGGTGTTGTCGTTCCTTCTTCTCTTATTGCCTTTTCTGGTAGCTGAAGGGCTTGGGATAGTATTTTGGAGGATGAGGAGGAGCATTAGGATTATTGCAGACATATTCACAATCATGAATCCTTCTTTTTGTCATAGATTTCTCATATAGCTCCCACTCCTTATAACTGTAATGATCATCCTTATTATCATGAAGTGCCACAACTAACTTCAGAGTGTCTAGAATTAAAGACTTGGAGGTTGGACTCTAAATTTCAGCAAATTCCTTTTATATCCTTTTTGCAGCTTCTTGACTTGGGATAAATTGGCTGGCTGAAGCACCATCACCATATTTTCTTTTCTTAAGCACTGACACCTCAGGAGGTAGGTCCTGAGGTATCTCTAGCTGATCAGACGTCCAGACTTGAGAATAACTCACAGGAGGAACTCCATGTTGTTTAGGTCTGGGAGAAAATGTAGGCTTGCAAACATTTGGATCAAGATGAGGAGGTGGAACCGCATTTGGATCAACTTGAAACTATGGAAAAATTTGATTGTGTATCCACACAACAGTATCATAAATATAAATGTTTGCACTCTTAATCTGTGTTTCTTCATTTGTACTGATCTCTTTCAGTTGATTATCCCATTGAGTCTTCATTTCTTGAACTTTGTGTTCTAGATTCTCTTTCACCTTATCCTCCCCCTTTCTGACTTCTACGATTAGTTCCTGTATGGCATCTTCCTTGAATTTCCCGACCTCTTCATAGGTTTTGAAGTTTTGTTGTTCAGTTTTCTTCAGCAAGAGTATCTGATTGTTAGCGATGGTAACTGCCCGATTCATGAATTCACCAACACTAGTGATAGTGTGGTACAAAGCCTTGCCACTAATATTGAGCAGTTGTTTGAATTCATCTGTATTATTCTGAATCTCAGCAAATCCTCTGCTTATTTCTTTCACAAGAGCAGTTACTCTCTCAATTACATCTTTGAGAGACTTGTCAAAGTAATCTCTCTGCTTTGTCAACATAGAATCAATCTTACCCAAAAGGGTATCATCAGGAATGAATTCATATGGAGGAAGTGGAGGAGGTAGTGATGGAGTTGTCCAGACTGGTAGTTCTTCAATAATAACTAATCTTTTGCTTCTTTGTGTAGATGTCATCACATCCCCTTCCTCACCAAGAATGATAGGTAGAGAGAAATTTAAATTCTTGAGAGGAGGTTCTATAGGTGCTAGGATAACTTCATCCTCATAAGAGAGCATAACCTCATTCTCCCCCTTAGTTTGTGCCTTGGGCTGAGAATCTTCTGTAATCTCTTCATGAGGATTTTCCTGATCAGAGGAATAGTCGATATCCATACCTAAGACACCATCATGCACAGAGGTGCACTTCTCATCATAAGACTGAGCTTGGTTTTCCTTTTCCACTGCCACACCATCAACAAGTAATTTCTCTATAGCCTGATCTGTAAGAACATTTGAATGAAACTCTGTGTCTGGTACATTTGCTTGCTGATCTTCCTCATGAACTAAAGGAGAAGGCTCCCCCTCAATAACTACAACAGATGTGCCAAATGTATCAATATTGTTGGGAATTGTGCCCTTCAATATTCCTTAGGATTTGAAGAGGCATCACCAATCATGATAAGGGGTATAATATATTTGATGTATGCTTGAGTTCTTGCATGCAGGTTGTCCTTGATTGGATAGGTGAATAGGAAAAGGAAGCTAGAAGTCAGATATTTTGACTAAGACATAACCGCTGAGACAGCTGAGTCAGCTGAGAAGAATATCTCAGCAGAACCACTGAGACAGCTGAGAAGCTCAACACATATCGTTGAAAGAAGTGTTAGTCTCAGCTAAACCACTGAGACAAAAGACAGTCTCGACTGTGAAGAAATAACTGCTAAGACAGAAGATAGTATCAGCCGTGAAGAATAAACCGCTGAGACAGGCTAGAAGAAACCGCTGAGACTAAGCCAGCAGAATTTCTCTAAGTCCATAAGCATAGAGTGAGGCAAGCTCACTCAACTCTTCTAAAGAAGAAGCTCAATTCAGTAATTGTCGAACTAAATTCTGAGTTCGTCGAGTTGAGCCTAGATTTCGTCGAGCTCAAGTTAAAGGTTGAAAATTTTGAGTTCGTCGAGCCTTGTTCAGGATTCGTTTAACTGATCCCAGAATTTGTCGAACCCAGTTCACATTTCATCGAGCTCAAGTTAAAGGTTAAAGAATCTGAGTTCATCAAGCTCAGTTTTTATTTCATCGAACTGATTTCAAAATTCGTTGAACCCAGATCACCATTCGTCGAGCACAGTCAAGGTACTTCATGCCATTGCGGGAAAGCTGCAGCAGTGCTGGAAAGTACTGTCTGTCTTCTTCTAAGGGAGGTGGCGCACACCATCCGTGACTGGGCCCACATTCAAATTGTGTCGTTGATTCAAAATCAACAGATATAAAAAGAAGAGAAGAAAAAGAGATTGGGGTTAACAAAAAACAAAAATGAAAATGAAGAGCGGAAATAAAAAACACAATTGAGGCGGCTGGACTTCATCTTCTCTAACAAGATTTAAAGCAAAGTCCAGGAGTGAAAGCCAGAAGGCAAAGATAGCTGAAGCTTCTTCCAGTTAAGCAAGATTGTTCCTTGAAGAACAAGTTAGCTGATTCAATCTATCAGTAAGATAAGATAGCTATGTGAAGGGCTGTAAGCCTTCAACAACAGTTGCTGTCTTCAATATAACAAAGAAATTGATAGCTGTAGAAGAAGACTAATTCCTTCTACAACAAGTTGGCTGGACTGATATCTGCTCAGTCCAGCAAGTTAGACTCAGAGATTTTTTTCTCTGAGTTAGTATCTCGAGTTTATTGCTTATTTTCCTGTAGGATTCAGGTTGCTAGAATCTGAGTTGTAGGGCACTTTGTGCCTGAGCTGTAGGTGACTAATTAGTCATAGAGGTAGGTGCCCAGCTGATGACTAGTTTTAGTCATCGGTTTTTGGGTTAGTTTAGCATAAAAATTCCTAGGTTTAATTATATTTTTATGTATTTTGTGGTTGTTGTTGAGATTCTTAGATTCATCGTCATATCTTGAAGCGGATCCAAAAGAGAAAAAGTACAGTCCTTTAGGTAAGAAAGATAATCTTATTCCATCTCTTGGAACCAGAAAGCTTAATTATTGAGTGGAAGATGGCTGAATTCCAGTTGTAGTGTCTAGAACCAGACGTGTAAGTGAAGCAGTTGGGAGAGCCTCCCAGGTAGGTTCAAACTGGAACCCTACCCCCTCTTCTTGAAAGAAAGAGTTGGAAATCCATTCCATCAACATGCTTAGGTCATTCACTCGACCCAAACCAGTTCACTACATGATGCAGCGCCGCCGCTAATTGATGATGACCCGGTTGCCGAGGCACTGCGACATAAAGATTTGAGATGCCGTGATGACGCTGAAGGAAGTGCACGTTACAACCTCCGCTCGCGGCGTGCTAGAACCGCCATGAAGAATTAGCTTTAATTATCTTATTTCATGAACTCTATTTTATATTTTTGGAATATGAAATTATCCTATGTTTAAGTGATAATTTTATATTCATGGCATGCTTTTTTTTAATTTGAACAATTTTATTTTTGGTGTGCACTTAGCCATTCGGATGGATGAGATTACATCTCCATCATGGAGGGTTAAGGCTTGTTTTAAACTCCTATTTAAGGAGGTGATTATGAGGAATCAAACATTGAAAAGATTGAAACCTAAATTTCCCCCTTGAGGATTTCGGCCAAGAGGAGTTCTCCAAAGCCGCCGCCCCCCTTGGCTTGTGGTGTGAAGCTGCCGCCCCCCTTGCTCCCTCCATCCGTTCGGTGCGAATCCGGCGCGGCTTCCTTCGGTGCGACTCCTTGGAAGAAGGTTGCAAATCCCTCGGTGTGATGCCGGCGGATCCGTGGAGAGAGTGATTCTCCCACCTTATCTTGTGTGAACATTATTCCCGGTTGGGTAACCTCTTCTCTTTTGTGTGATTCATGCTTTTAGTTTGTGGAGGTTTTTCACGCATCATTTTCTCTCTGATTTTTAAATTCATCGCTTGCAAAATCTGAATTCGAACTTGTTGTTATTGAACCTCTTGTTAACCGGAACGGGTAGATCCGCCTCAGGAGTGCATCTTGGCCTAGCCTTGATTTGCTCTTCCGATCGACGCACTTTGTGTGACAACATGGGAGTTAATCTCGACTCGAATTTTGATCGCTCTTGAAAGTTTTCCGCCGCTCCAAAATAAAATTATTGCTGCGTTTGAAACGGCTTATGTTGAAATGAATAGATGCTTGTGTAGGTGCGGTGAGTTGTGTGCTTGTTGGAGAGGTAGGTCTTAAGGATGTTGTATAAAGTCCGGCTTATGGCGAGTTGTGTGCTTGTTGGAGAGGTAGGTCCTAAGGACGTGGTATCGAGTCCCGGATTTTGGGAGCCAACCGACCCCTTTTCATTCGCTTTTGGTCGGAGCTCTCTCTTTTTTATTTCTTATTCTGTGACGGTTAGGTGTCCGTTAGTGTAAGCACGTCCGTATCACGATCACCCTCACATCAATTTGGTATCAGAGGCGGTCGTCTTAATTTCCTAATTGAAACGTCCTCGCTTGATGCACCATCAAAACAGAAAAAAAAATCAAAATTTTTTTGTGGTCTGCCAATAGCGGGCTAAAATCTGTATTTTTCAGCGAAAACTGAAAAAACAAAATTTTTAACGATCTACAAGTTAGTCACTTTGGGAATTTATAAAAATATCTTATTTTCAGTATAGCTACAGCCCTAGGAAAATTCATCTTTCCAAGGTTTGCCTTGCCCCACTCTCATTCAAATCCTACATTGATGAGGTGTGGTGTGATGTCCTTCCGATGGACGCTTGTCATGTGTTGTTAGGCCGCCCTTAGCTATACGACCGTGATGTTACACATTTTGGTAGAGCCAACACTTATGAATTCAAATTCAATGGCAAAACCATCACTTTGAGGCCGACCATCCCAAAGGAGCCCGTAGTCTTGGCTAAGGACACCACTATTCTGGTAGAACGGAAAATGTTGAATCTAGTTGGTAGGAAAGAGTTTGAGAGAGATCCGTTCTTTGATGGAATTATGTATGCGCTAGTCCTCCTAAGTGCGAAGCCCGATTCTAGCATTTTGGATGAGTTACCTAGTGAGTTACGGGTACTGTTGGAGGAGTATAGGGACGTGTACCCGACTGAGTTGCCGCCCACATTACCCCCTCTTAGGAATATCCAGCATGCGATAGATCTCATCCCGGGGTCTTCCTTGCCAAATCAGCCCCATTATTAACTCCACCCCGCAGCTCACCTGGAGTTGCAGTCCCAGATAGAGGGTTTGCTTGAGAAAGGTTTTATTAGGACTAGTATGAGTCCATGTGCTGTACCAGCCCTACTGGCCCCCAAGAAGGATGGTACATGGAGGATGTGCATTGATAGCCGGGCTATCAACAAAATCACCATCAAGTATAGGTTCCCCATTCCCCGCCTAGATGATGTGTTGGATGTCTTGTCTGGAGCCATCGTATTCTCCAAATTAGATCTTCGGAGTGGCTATCACCAGATTAGGATACGAGAGGGCGACGAGTTGAAGACGGCATTTAAGTCGAAGGATGGTCTGTACGAATGGCTTGTGATGCCCTTTGGGTTATCCAATGCCCCTAGTACCTTCTCCCAAATGATGACACATGTCTTTCAGCCATTCATGGGGAAGTTCGTTGTCGTCTACTTTGACGATATTCTGATTTATAACACCTCTACTACCGAGCACATCTCCCACATGAGAGTGATCCTTTCCACCCTGCGGAAGGAGACCTTATTTTTCAATCTTAAGAAATGCACTTTCTATGCCTCGGAGGTAGAGTTCTTAGGCTATATAGTCGGCTCTAAGGGTATTCTAGTTGATCCGGGCAAGGTTAAGGTCATTAAGGACTAGCCCGTGCCAACCACCCTACGTGAGGTGCGTAGTTTCCATGGGTTAGCCACGTTTTATTGTCGTTTCATACGAGACTTCAGTAGTATTATGGCGCCTATCACAGACTGTATGAAGAAGGGAGAGTTTATGTGGACGAAGTCCGCCACCTATGCTTTTGAACGAATAAAGGAGCTTATGACTGAGGCACCTGTCTTACGTATACCTGACTTTGCTAAAGTCTTTGAGCTCACATGTGATACGTCCGGGGTAGGGATTGGAGGTGTCTTGAGCCAGGAGGGTCATCCTGTTAGTTATTTTAGCGAGAAGTTGTTCGGCCCTAAGCTGAACTATTCAAATTACGATAGGGAATTTTATGCCGTAGTCTGATGTCTACACCATTGGAGGCACTATCTCCTCTCCAAGGAGTTTGTGATCCTCTCTGATCATGAGGCTTTACGTTTCATCAACGGCCAGCATAAGATCAGCCCACGACACGCTAAGTGGGTAGCTTTCTTGCAAGGTTACACGTTTAATCTCAAGCACCTTAAGGGAGCTGATAACCGAGTCATGGATACCCTTAGTCATCTTACTATTTTACTCACCTCTATGGAAGTACATGTGGTAGGATTCGAGCGAATCAAAGATGAGTACGACATGTGCCCCGATTTCCAGGACGCATATTTGTCAGCCTAAGATAGCTCCCCCACAAACATATCGGCCTTCGTCATTAAAGACGGCTATCTATTTAGACTTAGAAAGTTATGTATTCCGCAGTCGTCGTTACATCTCCATATCATCTGGGAATTGCATGGTGGAGGGTTGGGTGGTCATTTTGGTAGAGAAAAGACCATTACATTAGTTGAAGAAAAATTCTATTGGCCAAAACTTAAGGCAATGGTGGGACGAGTGGTGAGTAGTTGTCGTACTTGTCAGATATCCAAGGGCACCAAAACCAACTTCGGTTTATATACATCGTTGCCTATTCCTTCCACCCCATGGGAAGATGTGAGCATGGAATTTGTCTTAGGCCTACCCACTACTTTACGACGTCATGATTCTATTTTTGTAATTGTGGATAGGTTCTCCAAAATGGCATATTTTATCCCGTGCACCAGAACTAATGATGCGTCTCATATCGCCAAATTATATTTTAAAGAAGTAGTTAGTCACCGGGGAGTGCCGAAGACAATAGTCTCGGATCGAGATGTTAAGTATACGAGCTATTTTTTGAAGACACTTTGGGTTCTAATGAGTACCAAGTTATTGTTTTCCTCTGCCTATCACCCCCAGACTGATGGGAAGACGGAGATGGTTAATCGGAGCTTGGGTAGCCTTCTTAGATGCCTAGTGAGTGATCATAAAGGCACGTGGGATCTTATTCTTCCCCACGCCCAGTTGGCTTATAATAATTCCAAAAATCGGTCCACTGGTCTGTCACCAAACAAGATTGTCCACGGGTACAAGGCCCCTGTGCCTATTGACTTGGTGTCGTTGCCCCCAACATACAAGACAAGTCAGTTTGCACAATCCTTCGCCCAACATATTCATGACTTACATGCACGTATACGAGCTACCTTGACTGCTCAATACGAGTCTTATCAGTCGCACACTAATTTACATAGGAGGGTGTCACACTTTAAAGTTTGCGATTTGGTCCTAGTCCGATTAGTTCCCGAACGCTTGCCATCTTGCACCGTTAAGAAGTTGGCACCGAAGCGCGCCGACCCTTTTCGGATTATTAAGAAATTAGGTGACAACGCTTTCGTTTTGGATTTGCCGGCGTATTGGGGTATCTCCCCTATCTTTAATTTCTCGGATTTGACGCTGTTTGTTTTACCTCCACCTGAGTTGAATTCTCTGTCGTCTTCTCCCTCCACTAAAAATTCTGATGGGTTGGGGAGTGGTAGTTCGGATGATCTCTCTCTTTCGGTCCCCGCAGGTATAACATCGGATGGTACGTTGCCTTCGTTTACTCCTACTGCTGACATGTTTCCCAGGTTTCCCAGGACATTTCTCACTCCAGATATGATACTCGCTGCGGAACCGTTCGCTACTCTGGATGGTACTACTTACCGCTTCCTTGTCCGTTGGCGTGACCGCCCCCCTTCGGCCGACTCTTAGGTACTCGCGACAGAGCTTCAATGTTTGGATGCCGAGCTCCTCCGCCGCTATCTCTCCACTCACGCATCAGAGACACGTGATTTTGAGTGGGGGAGGATTGATGCAGCGCCGCCGCTAATTAATGATGACCCGGTTGCCGAGGCGCTACGACATAAAGATCTGAGACGCCGTGAAGACACTGAAGGAAGTGCACATTACAACCTCCACCCGCAGCGTTCTAGAACCGCCATGAAGAATTATCTTTAATTATATTATTTCATGAACTCTATTTTATATTTTTGGAATATGAAATTATCCTATGTTTAAGTGATAATTTTATATTCATGGCATGCTTTTATTTTTTTAATTTGAACAATTTTATTTTTGGTGTGCACTTATCCATTCGGATGGATGAGATTACATCACCATCATGGAGGGTTAAGGCTTGTTGTAAACTCCTATTTAAGGAGGTGATTATGAGGAATCAAACATTGAAAAGATTGAAACCTAAATTTCCCCCTTGAGGATTTCGGCCAAGAGGAGTTCTCCAAAGTCACCGCCCACCTTGGCTTGTTGTGTGAAGCCACCGCCCCCCTTTCTCCCTCCATCCGTTCGGTGCGACTCTAGCGCGGCTTCCTTCAGTGCGACTCCTTGGAAGAAGGTTGCAAACCCCTCGGTGTGACGCCGGCGGATCCATGGAGAGAGTGATTCTCCCACCTTATCTTGTGTGAACATTATTCCCGGTTGGGTAACCTCTTCTCTTTTGTGTGATTCATGTTTTTAGTTTATAGAGGTTTTTCACGCATCGTTTTCTCCTTGATTTTTAAATTCATCGCTTGCAAAATCTGAATTCGAACTTGTTGTTATTGAACCTCTTGTTAACCGGAACGGGTAGATCCGTCTCGGGAGTGCATCTTGGCCTAGCCTTGATTTGCTCTTCCGATCGGCGCACTTTGTGTGACAACAAGGGAGTTAATCTTGACTCGAATTTCGATCGCTCTTGAAAGTTTTCCGCCGCTCCAAAATAAAATTATTGCTGTGTTTGAAACGGCTTATGTTGAAATGAATAGATGCTTGTGTAGGTGTGGTGAGTTGTGTGCTTATTGGAGAGGTATGTCTTAAGGACGTTGTATCAAGTCCGGCTTACGGCGAGTTGTGTGCTTGTTGGAGAGGTAGGTCCTAAGGATGTGGTATCGAGTCCCGGATTTTGGGAGCCAACCGACCCCTTTTCGTTCGCTTTTGGTCGGAGCTCTCTCTTTTTTATTTTTTGTTCTGTGACGGTTAGGTGTCTGTTAGTGTAAGCACGTCCGAATCACGATCACCCCCACATCACTACATCCCAGGCTTGTAGTCCCTGTACTTTCACCTGACCGCAAGAACCAGGGAGGGCCATTATTCAATTCAGTGCAGGGGGACCCTTCTCATACCTGCCCAACCAGGAGCCATCGTCTTTTTCCTATTTGAACTTAGAGAAGAAGGCATTCTTATCGCGTCGGCCCCTCCTATTAGCTATTAGTACGAGCTCTGCACCGTCTGCTAATCCCAGGCTCGATGGTTTTGAGTGCACTTAATGTTATATTTTATATTTGGTAACTAACATTATGTTTTTTGTAGGTTCAAGCCACCAACCATGCAACCCGAGCTCAAGTCCAGCACAACACCATGCAACCCACATGATGCAGCCCCTCCTTGATGCAACTCGGCCAGCCCACATGATGCAGCCCCTCCAAATGCAGTAGCCCGAGCCCTCCATAGTGTAGCCAACCCACTTCACTTATTAAGCCCAAAACTGTGAGCCATGCATCCACCCACCTGTGCATGGATCTCCAATATTTCGGCCCATTTGAGGCCCATGCATGGCCGGCTCTCTCTCTCTCCCCTTTATTATTTTCTCCCCTCTTTTATTACTCATTCATCCCCCTTTTATTTTCTATTTTTCTATTTTTATTTCCTTAAATAAAATACATTGAATCTTGTACTCTCCTTCCCCCTCATTAATTTCAGTCATGCATTTCTCCAACTATGCATGGCCTCCCCCCTTATGCCCCTTCATCTCCACCTCCCTCTAGAACCTTCCCCCTCACCTATATAAGGAGCACTTGCCTCAAGCTTTGGAAGATTGGACATTGGAGAGAAAGTATAGTGCTAGTGCAAGAGAGTTTCCTTCCTCTTTGGATTATTGTTGTTAAGTTCTTCTTTTCATTATTATAATCTTTTTCTTAGTAGTATAATTTTGTCTTTTTATTATTATTGTGTACCTCATTTTACCTATCAATGAAAATTAATTTCCTTTATCTTATTGTGATTTCATTCTTAAATATGCGTAGCTAATTTTCTTTAGCATTTGATCATGAGGATCCATGGAATGAGATGAGATTCTTCTTTACTTCTTAGTTTTATTTTTGTTAAATTTATTCACGATCCTTCTTTGATTTTTCTTATGGCGACTCCGTATTTTCGGTATACGGTAGTAGGCAATTTGATCTCATTTCATAGTAGCCGAGAGACTCGTTGATTTGAAAGATCACTCAAAGAAGGAAGGAGTTGCACGAAATCCTAGAGATAGGATGACGTAAATCCTCCGGATTGGAGTCAAATCCAATAGTGCGGGTAACTTCGATAATGCAACTTTAGGTTTTCTGATTTGCAAAGAGATTTCGGTCAAAACGTCTAGAAGTAAAGAGATTTAATGCTCTAGCGAGATTATTTCTTATTTTCGGATCTGCCACGGTCAAGTTTGGTTTGCAATTATGAAACTATATTTTTTTATCCTTCTTATCTCTTTTCATGGTGAATCGTTGATCGAATGCTAGCCCTTTTATCTGAAGTTTTTCATTTTAATATTATCTTTAGTTTAATTTAAAATTCTCAAAACACCCAACAATCGTACGACAGGATGGAGCGTGAGTAATAGTAATTGGCAACCCCAAGTTTTTAATATGACCTTGGTACTGCAATTCGATAGGTACACTTGTCTGTTCGGATTGATAGCCATTCAATTCACCAAGTTTTTGCCTCCGTTGTCGGGGACCCTTTTTCATCAATATTAGGAAAACGCTATCGCTATTACTTCTGCAAAAAAACTGTTTTTTTAATCGTTATCTTTTTGTTCTTCAAGTTTCTATTTTCTGTTCCTCTCTTTTCCTTTCCTCCATTCTCCTTCTTTTTTGTTTTCTAGTGCATAACCCGCACGAATCCGTCACTACTTGTTGACTTGGACCCAAAAATCAAGCGCTCCTTTCGGAGAAATTTGCAATTCGAGGGTTCCACTTCTCAAACAGCGATTGAGAATTCCGACGGTGATTGTAATTTCAACTCTGAAATTGGAGAACCCAACCCAGAAATGGTCCAGCATAGGACCATGTTCGATTATGCACGACCCAACCTAGAGGGTACAAAAACAAGTATTGTTTGACCTGCAATTGCGAACAATAACTTTGAGCTTAAGCCTAGCATCATACAAATGGTGCAGTAATATGTACAGTTCGATGGATTACAAGATGAAGATCCGAACTTGCATATTGCTATTTTTCTCGAGATCTGTGATACCTTCAAAATCAATGGTGTCTCAGACGACGCAATTAGGCTAAGACTCTTCCCCATCTCCTTAAGAACAAAAGCCAAACAGTGGTTGAGTTCTCTTCCAAGATGATCAATCACCACTTGGAATATTTCAACAGATAAATTTCTCGCTAGATATTTCCCCCCGCTAAAACTGCGAAACTTCAAAATGATATTACTTCTTTTTCTCAAATTGCTTCCGAGACCCTCTATGACACTTGGGAGATGTTCAAAGAACTTTTGAGACGCTGACCTCATCATGCTCTGCCTATATGGTTACAAGTCTAGACATTCTATAATGGGCTAAATCAAGAGACCAAGCAGATGATATATGCCGCTTCCGGTAGGTCTTTGGACCGTGAAACTCCGGAGGCCGTTCTTGAGCTTATCGAGGACATGGCGATGAACACCTATCAGTGGAAATCGCCTAGGACTCGCCCAAATAAACCTGCAGGTATCTACGAAGTGGACTCTGTGTCCCAAATGGCGCTTCAAGTGGAGATGCTAAGCAAGAAAGTAACGGAGATGACTGCTGCCTCCGCCCCTTAGGTATATGAAAATACAAATGTTGTTGCCGAGCAGGTGGATTATCTGTGGAACAGACCCAGGCCTGCTCAAAATAACTTTTCTAATTTTTCTTCTCCTCCTGGTTTTAATAATGCTTCTAACTCGTATCACTCTGGATGGCGTAACCATCCAAATTTTTCGTGGAGTAACCCCGCAAATGCCACACGTCCACCACACGATTTCACACCACCACCACCACCACATGAAAATCAAAATCAAAGTCAAAATTTTCAAAAACCTCCATCTTTGGAGGAAATGTTTTCTAGATATATAAGCGTGAACGAGGCGACAATTAGAAATCTAACAGGGTCGATGAAAAATCTAGAAAACACGGTCGGGCAACTCGCTAAGGTTATCTCCGAGAGGTCACCTGGGACTCTTCCCTCAAATACTGAACCCAACCCAAGGGAGCACGCGAAAGCGATTTCCCTTCGGAGCGGTAATGTAATCCACGAGCCCACTACCAGGGAAGAGCTATAGGTGATTACCTCTCTTGCTGCTGAACAAACAATCGTTACGGAAATGAATGATAACAATTTTGACAAAGAAAAAGAAAAATTTGTTTTTGAAAAAGAAAACGATAATTTTCAAAATGATGCTCTAGAGATTATAAAAGAATTTCCGCCACCTCTCTATCCCGCTAAGCTTAGGAAAGACAAATTAGATTATCAGTACCAACACTTTCTCGAGATGTTCAACCAAATCCATATTAATCTGCCATTTAACGAAGCTATTAGTCAAATGCTTAAGTACGCTAAATATCTTACGGATTTGTTGACAAATAAAAAGATACTGGAAAATCTATCTCATGTAATTGAACGAAGAGTGCTCGACGGTCATTAATAATTCTAATCTTCCTAAAAAGATAAACGATCCGGGTAGCTTTTTTATTCCTTGTGTTTTTGGTAATCTTTTCGTAAAACACGCGTTAGCGGATCTAGGTGCGAGCATCAACTTGATGACGTTTTTCTTATTTAAGAAACTAGGATTGGGCACTCTCAGCCCTACACGTATGAGTATCTAGTTAGCCGATCGATCAATCAAGTATCTGTTAGGTATTGTAGAGGACGTGCTAGTGAAGGTCGACAAATTCATCTTTTCGATGGATTTTGTTATTCTTGATATTGAAGAGGACGTAGAGGTCCCTCTTATCCTTGGTCGTCCCTTTTTAGCCACTTCTCGAGCGGTCATCGATGTGTGTAACGGGAAGCTTTTCCTTCGTGTGGGAGATGACGAGGTTACTTTTTCTAAAAATCAATCTATGAAAACTCGTTGAAAAATGATGATTCTTGTTTTTTTCTTGATGTGTTAAATGAAGACTCCTCTCTTTCTCTTTCAAATGTTTCTTCAAATGATTTTTTCTCTTCTTTTTCTAAAATTTCTTCAAATGTTTTTGAAGACACGATTATGTCCGTGCAAGCTAATTTTGAAAAAGAACCTATTTTTAGACAAAAAAATTATGAAAATCTTACTTTTGAAAAAGAAATTTTTTTGAAAAACTCTATGATGAACCACCCAACCTTGAATTAAAACCACTCCCTGAACATCTTAAATATGCTTTTCTTGAACAAAATTCTAAATTGCCCATTATAGTTTCGGCCTTTCTTTCTCAATCTGAGAACGATCAATTGATCGAAGTGCTACAAAGGCATCACCGAGCTATAGCGTGACAAATATCTGATATTTCTGGCATAAGCCCCTCTTTTTGCACCCATAAAATATTTTTCGAAAATAATTTTAAAAGCGTAGTCCAACCTCAATGTTGTCTTAATCTGAATATGAAAGAGGTCGTGAAGGGAGAGATGCTTAAATTATTAGATGCGGGGATAATCTACCACATTTCCGATAGTAAGTGGGTAAGTCCAGTCCAAGTTGTGCCTAAGAAGGGTGGGATCACGGTAGTGATAAATGAGAACAACGAGTTAATTCCAACTAGGACGATAACGGGATGGAGGATGTGCATCGACTACCGTAAGCTAAATGATGGCACTCGTAAAGATCACTTCCCCCTCCCCTTTATCGATCAGATTTTAGAACGGTTATCTGGGCATAGTTTATATTGCTTTCTCGACGGTCTCTCGGGGTATTTCCAAATCCCTATCGCACCCGAGGACCAAGAGAAGATAACATTCACTTGCCCCTTAAGAACTTTTGCCTACCGTAGGATGCCTTTCGGTCTCTGCAACGCACCAACTACCTTTCAGCGGTGCATGTTAGCCATTTTCGATAAATACGTTGAGAGTATAATGGAAGTCTTTATGGATGACTTTTCTGTTTTCGGCGACTCTTTCTCTTTATGTTTACAAAATCTAGCTAAGGTCTTAGAACGATGCGAGGAAACGAACCTGGTTTTAAACTGGGAAAAATGCCACTTTATGGTGAGAGAAGGTCTAGTTTTAGGACATAAAATCTTTGCTAAGGGAATCGATGTCGATCAAGCTAAGATAGAGGTGATTGAGAAGCTGCCGCCGCCTACGAATATTAAAGCGATTAGGAGTTTTCTAGGCCATGCGGGGTTTTATAGGCGCTTCATTATAGGATTTTCTAAAATAAACAAGCCTCTAACCCAACTTCTAGAAAAGACACCCCATTTAATTTTGACGAATCATGTCTAACTGCTTTTGAATTGATTAAATCTGAACTTATTAATGCTCCAATTATGATCGCCCCAGTTTGGGATTTGCCTTTCGAAATAATGTGCGATGCGAGTAGTTTTGCGATCGATGCGGTGCTAGGACAACGAATAGCTAAGAATTTCCACCCAATTTATTACGCGTGCAAAACGCTTAATTCGACGCAGGAAAACTACACCACAACCGAAAAGGAACTCTTAGCTATTATTTTCGCATTCAATAAATTTCGACCATACATTACTCTTTCTAAGGTTATCATTTTTTATGGATCATTCTTCTTTGAAGTACCTCCATTCTAAACTGGATGCCAAGCCGCGTCTTATTCGCTGGATCCTCTTACTTCAAGAATTCAACAATCCTGAAATCGGTGTTTTAAATGAAAATTTTATTAATGATTCTTTTTTGAATGAACAAATTTTAAACGTTTCTTCTTCTACCTCATGGTTTGCCGATCTGGCCAATTATCTTGTGGCCGGGTCCTCCCAAAAGAGTACTCTTATCAACAAAAGAAGAAATTCTTTTCTGAGTTGAAGTATTATTTTTGGGAGGACCCCTTTTTATTTCGCATTTGTGCGGACAAGGTGGTAAGAAGATGTGTTTCCCGGGAAGAAGGTCAACAGATTTTGAAGCATGTTCATGAAGGTCTGACTGGCGGGCATTTTCAAGAAAACTGCACCGCCCACAAAGTGCTTAGTGCTGGCTTTTATTAGCCAAACATATTTAAAGATGCAAAAATCTTTGTGAGCAGATGTGATCGGTGCCAGCGGACTGGAAACATATCCAATAAAAATGAAATGGAGCAAAATTATTTTCTTGAGTGTGAAGTTTTCGATTTGTGGGGCATCGACTTTGTATGCCTGTTTCCCTCAAGCTTAGGTAATAAATATATTTTAGTCGCCGTAGATTATGTTTCTAGGTGGGGGGAGGCCCAAGCTTTACCCAGTAACGATGATCGAGTCATGGTTTCTTTTCTAAAATTTTTTTTTTCTCATTTTGGTTTTCCTCGAGCGATCGTTAGTGATAGGGGAAGTCATTTCTGCAACACTCAACTCGCTAAAGCTTTAACTAAATACGGCGTTACGCATAAACTATCCACCGCTTATCACCCCCAAACGAACAGTCAGGTCGAGGTAGTCAATCGCGAACTTAATCGAATTTTGGAAAAAACCGTTTCTACTTCTCGTAAAGATTGGTCATTAAAGTTAGACGATGCTCTTTGGGCATATCGGACAGCGTACAAGACCACTATTGATTGTACTCCTTTCCGATTGGTTTATGGAAAATCGTGTCATCTCCCGGTAGAAGTATAACACCGTGCGTACTGGGCGCTAAAGTTTTTAATTTCGTTCCGCACTCGGTCAGCGAGCAGTGAAAAAAATCAATTAAATGAACTCGACGAGTGGCGAACTAACGCTTATGAGATCAACAAAATCTATAAAGAACGCACGAAACTTTATCACGATAAGAACTTGCGCCACTCTAAAATGTTTAAACCAGGCGATCAGGTTCTTCTTTTTAATTCCCGCTTACGTCTTTTCCCTAGAAAGCTTAAATCTCGATGGTCTGGACCGTTTACGGTCAAGCAAGTTTTTTCGTATGGAACTGTGTTGCTCTAACACCCGGACAAGGGTGACTTCAAAGTGAATGGTCATAGACTGAAGTTATATTTTTCAAATGATTCAGTATCTCCTGCAAAGGAGCATCTTATTTTTGTCTCTTAATGTTTATTTTCTTTTGAAACTCTTTCTTATTTTAGACTTCTTATTATTATCAAACTTTTATTATTATTCAAACTTTATATTGAACACTCTTGGGAGGCTGCCCAAGGATTTTTTTCTGCTTTTCTTTTTGTATTTTGCTCTTCCTCCCGGTGTCCAAATAAGTGCATGTTCGTGATTACCGCTCCAACGTTGCTGATTTCAAGAAGGATCAAGTCAAGCCAGCTAGTGATCAATTGAATTAAAGCGCAAGCATGGGGGAGCGACATCCGCTTTCGGCCTCACAAACCCAGGGAAGTCCTTTTTTTTTCTTATTTTTACTTTACTGCATTTTCTATCCCCCCTCTTCTCCTTTTTTTTTCTCGTTTTTTTTTCATTGAGAGCAATGAAAAATCTAAGCATGGGGGAGGGTTTCGTTATTTTCTTTCTTTTTCTTTCATTTCTATAAAAACAACAAAATCAAAATTTTTTCTATTATAATTATATTAAGCCTCTTAGGAGTATTACTTTTTTCTTTTTCTTTAATTTTATCAAAAATCCAAAAAAACTAGAAAATACAAAACCCCAAAAAAAATCAAAAAATCAAAAATCAAAAAAATTGTAAATTAGATTTGAAAATCAGAATAAAAAATTATTTTCTATCTTTATTTTTTATGTTTCTTCTAGTGGTATGTATGCCCCTGCGGTTCTTTAGTTTTAAGTACAATTTCTTTGAATCGGTTTTCTAAATCTATTATTTTAACATAGCTTAGTTTTACTATTTTCTAGTTCTTAAATATAGGCATCTGTTTTGTTACGTTGTAAGTTTGCAAATTGTAGTTTTTCTTTTTATTCGGTTAAATTGTATATGAATGGTTGCTAGATAACGTTCACTTTTTCATTTTGGGGTAATTCTTTATTGGTGTCTAGAACTTGTCTCTAGTGACTCTCGAAGCATTTGCGCCATTTTTCACGAACTTTAGAAGTGATTTAGGCCATTTTTTGATCCGTTTGAGCCTTTTTGCTCACCCAAATATTTCACCTTTGCTAAAAAAACTTTGGGCCTTTTCCTTCTTTCATTGTTTAGCTCCACCTTTCATTTTTCACCAAAGTCAAAATTCCCCTCCTATTATCACACTAGATTTGAGCTTTACTTAAATATTATTTTTGTGATGGGTTATCATCTTTGAAAAATGAAAAGGAAATTTTAAGCGTACATTTGGAGCTCTCCTATGAAAAGAAAAAAAATATTATTATCCAAAAATATTAAATCAAAAGAGAAACTATTTTGTGTTTGTTATGTTATATTTTATATTTGGTAACTAACATTATGTTTTTTTGTAGGTTCAAGCCCCCAACCATGCAACCCGAGCTCAAGTCTAGCACAACACCATGCAGCCGACATGATGCAACCCCTCCTTGATGCAACTCGGCCATCCCACATGATGCAGCCCACATGATGCAGCCCCTCCACATGCAGCAGCCCAAGCCCTCCATAGTACAGCCCTAGCCCTCCATAGTGCAGCCAGCCCACTTCACTCATCAAGCCCAAAATTCTGAGTCATGCATCCACCCACCTGTGCATGGCTCTCCACATATTTCGGCCCATTTGAGGCCCATGCATGGCCGGCTCTCTCTCTCCCCCTTTATTATTTTCTCCCCTCTTTTATTACTCATTCATCCCCCTTTTATTTTCTATTTTTCTATTTTTATTTTCTTAAATAAAATGCATTGAACCTTGTACTCTCTCTCCCCCTCATTAATTTCATTCATGCATTTCTCCAACCATGCATGGCCGGCCCCCCTTGTGGCCCTTCATCTCCACCTCCCTCTAGAACCTTCCCCCTCACCTATATAAGGAGCACTTGCCTCAAGCTTTAGAAGGTTGTACATTGGAGAGAAAGTATAGTGCTAGTGCAAGAGAGTTTCCTTCCTCTTTGGATTATTGTTGTTAAGTTCTTATTTTCATTATTGTAATCTTTTTCTTAGTAGTATAATTTTGTCTTTTTATTATTGTGTACCTCTTTTTATCTATCAATGAAAATGAATTTCCTTTATCTTATTATGATTTCATTCTTAAATATGCGCAGCTAAATTTTTTTAGCATTCGATCATGAGGATCCATGGAATGAGATGAGATTCTTCTTTACTTCTTAGTTTTATTTTTGTTAAATTTATTCTCGATCCTTCTTTGATTTTTCTCGTGTCGACTCCGTATTTCCGGTATACAGTAGTAGGCAATTTGATCTCATTTCATAGTAGTCGAGAGACTTATTGATTTGAAAGATCACTCATAGAAGGAAAGAGTTGCACGCAATCCTATAGATAGGTCTGTACAACCCCGTATTCGCCGAGTAAGGCCCTCTCGTCAGGCAGGCCCTCTCGTCAGGCAGGCCCTCTCGTCAGGCAGGCCCTCTCGTCAGGTAGGCCCTCTCGTCAAGCAGGTCCTCTCTTCCGACAGGCCCTCTCGTCAGTCAGGCCCTCTCGTCAGGCAGGCCCTCTCATCCGGCAGGCCCTCTCGTCCGGCAGGCCCTCTCGTCAGGCAGACCCTCTCGTCCGGCAGGCCCCCTTGTCAGTCAGGCCCTCTCGTCAGGCAGGCCCTCTCATTAGGCAGACCCTCTCGTCAGGAAGGCCCTCTCATCTGGCAGACCCTCTCATCCGGCAGGCCCTCTCTTCAGGCAGGCTCTCTCATCAGGCAGGCCCTCTCGTCTGGCAGGCCCTCTTGTCCGACAGGCCCTCTCGTCATGCAGGCCCTCTCATCAGGCAGGCCCTCTCGTCAGGCAAGCCATCTCATCAGGCAGGCCATCTCGTCAGGCAGACCGCAGACTATCTTGTCTCACAAGCCGCCTTTTTGCTCAGGCCATCCCTCGCTTCTCGCCTAATCGCCAGCTCGCCCGACCTGTTTTTACCGTTGTGCCCTCGAGGGGGGATTACCTCTTTACCCCCCGATATGGAGTTTTCCTATGGGCTTGAGGCTTATTTGTCCTAAGGGTTTTTTTGTCATTTTACCCCCATGACTTGGAAAAACTATAAATAGACCCCCTGGGTGCCTTTGGAATGGATGAGTTTTCCTTACCTCCTCCTCCCTTAGCTTCTTCTTGGTAGAGTAGAGAGAGCTCTCTAAGGCGCCCAGCCTAGCCCTTTGGTGAGGGAGGGGAAGGGTTCCTGTGACCTTCCGGGTGTGTGGTATGACCTCCGCGCTAGAGCCGAGGGTGTGATCGTAGTTTTCTAAGTCTTCATCCCGTGATGTTCCCCCGAGTGTAGTAGGTGTGAGGTCACCCCTCTTTTGGGACCCCGAACTCCACGAGAGACCAGTTTTTGGTTTCAACATTTTGGTGCGTTGAGCGTAGAAAATGACCAGCATAGAAGATCTCAGGAGAGTGTCATGGCTGGAGATCAGGGAAGTAGTGATGACCTTAGTGGTCTCCCCAACACAGGACCCTTCATAGGAAGGGAAGAGTTCATGACTTCCATCTCTGGCATCATGGATATGTTGCAAAGCATCGCCCCTCGGGCTGGCAGCTCAGCCCCCACCCCCCAGGGACCGGCTCCCGGGGACCTCAGTGAGCTGCCTCCTAGGGATCTAAGCGAGATCACCCTAGTAGGGGGAGAGGGAAGTGCCCCAGGGAGGCGACCTGGGAAGGAGAGGATGAGAGAGGGGGTCGAGCGAGACCTCCCCATTCGGGAGCTATTCCCCAGCCCGTCGAGTGCTCTCCCTTTAGGCGGTCAGGTCGTGCCAGTAGAAACCGCAAGACCACCCCTTAGGGGGTCACCCTTCGGCGAGCTGATCATCTCAGCTCCCGTTCCCAAGGGGTTCAGGGAACTTGACAAGGCATACTATACCGGGAAGGATGACCCCATCGAGCACCTGCAGTGGTTTGAGGATGCTATCTCAACCATGCCAATGACGGATGCCTTCAAGTGCCGTCTATTTGCAATCACCTTGAAAGAGAAGGCGAGGGACTGGTTCCATCAACTCCCCCCAAGGTCCATCTTTGGGTTCGAAGACTTGATCCGGAGCTTTTAGCTTCGCTTCTCCACCTCTAAGAAGAGGAAGAAAGGTTCTGAGTCCCTCTTCCTGATAAAGCAAAGGGTCGAGGATTCGCTGGCCAACTATGTTGACAGGTTCCAGGAGGAGGTCCTTGACATCCAAGAGGTGCCAGGGTATGCCCTCCAGATGGCATTCACGGTGGGGTTGCGCGAAGGGTTCTTCAAGATGAGCTTGACTCGGAAGACCCCCCTTTCCTTCGAGGAGCTGATGGAAAGGGCGGCAGAGGAGATAGCCATAGAGGCAGCCAACCCGGCCTTCGTGAAGAAGTTGGCAAAGTTGATAGAGGTGGAGTCAAAAGAGTAAGGTGGCCCAAGGCACCAGGAAGGAAGGCGGAGAGAAGAGTAGAGAGCCCAGGGGTTCCAGAGATAGGAGGGTCCAGAGCCAGGCTGGAGGCAGCAGGTAGAACCTTCCCAAGGTCTAGGAAGAGCTCTCATCTAGGGGGTGGGGAGAAACTTCCACGGGGGCCAAGGGAGGTTCAACTTCCAGAGGCAAGCACCGAGGCAACTCCTACCCCACCCACAACAAGCCTTGGCAATAGGTGAAGGAAGAAGAGGCAATAGGAGAGATCGCCGGACCCGCCGAAGGGGGGATGAGGAGCGTTGTTGTACTATGACTTCCACTAAACGGAGGGTCACGCAACGGCTACCTGCCTTGAGTTCCTAGAGGTGAAAGGAGCGGAAGCTCCAACCCAGCAAAAACCACCAGAGCGGGTTGAAGCTCTGCCCCAAGACAGGGGAGATGGAGAAGATCAGGGAGAGCCTGAGCAGGATGGAGGTGTCCAGTGGGATTGAATCCGAAGATGACAACCATGCCCAGACCCCCTGAAGAAGCTTCGCCTCGAAAGAGCAATGTACCTTTTCCTTATGTTGTAATGAGTCCAGCTCCCGACCAACTTAGTTGGGGGGGGGGGGTCACGTAACCCATCTTTTTCCCCCTTTGGAGGATGTTGGATTTTGTAAGGTTTGGTTGAGATGCTTAGTCCCCCCCCCACCAAGAGAACCTCCCCTTGTCAGGCCCTTACTGGCTGGATGGGTTGAGAATCCCTTGAGGAACCATAGTTCCTTTGCTCCGATGACGGTCTCGCTGTCAGGCTCCCTCTAGCTAGCAGGTCCGGTGGTACCTCTCGTGGTAGCCTAGTTCCTTTGCTTCGATGACGGTCCCGCTGCCAGGCTCCCTCTAGCTGGCAGGTCCGGTGGTACCTCTCGTGGTAGCCTAGTTCCTTTACTCCGATGATGGTCCCGCTGCCAAGCTCCCTCTAGCTGGCAGGTCCGGTTATACCTCTCGTGGTAGCCTAGTCCCTTTGCTCTGATGACGGTCCCGCTGCAAGGCTCCCTCTAGCTGGCAGGTCTGGTGGTACCTCTCGTGGTAGCCTAGTCCCTTTACTCCGATGACGGTCCTGCTGCCAGGCTCCCTCTAGCTGGCAGGTTCGGTGGTACCTCTCGTGGTAGCCTAGTCCATTTGCTCCGATGACGGTCCCGCTGCTAGGCTCCCTCTAGCTGGCAGGTCCGGTGGTACCTCTCGTGGTAGCCTAGTCCCTCTGCTCCGATGACGGTCCCACTGCCAGGCTTCCTCTAGCTGGAAGGTCCGGTGGTACCTCTCGTGTTAGCCTAGTTCCTTTGCTCCGATGAGGGTCCCGCTGCAAGGCTCCCTCTAGCTGGCAGGTCCGGTAGTACCTCTCGTGGTAGTCTAGTTCCTTAGCTCCGATGACGGTCCCGCTGCTAGGCTCCCTCTAGCTGGCAGATCCGTTGGTACCTCTCGTGGTAGCCTAGTTCCTTTACTTTGATGACGGTCCCGCTGCCAGGCTCCCTTTAGCTGGCAGGTCCGGTGGTACCTCTCGTGGTAGCCTAGTTCCTTTGCTCCGATGACGGTCTCGCTGCCAGGCTCCCTCTAGCTGGCAGGTCCGGTGGTACCTCTCGTGGTAGCCTAGTCCCTTTGCTCCAATGACAGTCCCGCATCCAGGCTCCCTCTAGCTGGCAGGTCCGGTGGTACCTCTCGTGGTAGCCTAGTCCCTTTGCTCTGATGACGGTCCCGCTGCCTGGCTCCCTCTAGCTGGCTTGTCCGGTGGTACCTCTCGTGGTAGCCTAGTCCCTTTGCTCTGATTATGGTCCTGCTGCCAGGCTCCCTCTAGCTGGCAGGTCAGGTGGTACCTCTCATTGTAGCCTAGTCCCTTTGCTCTTATGACGGTCCCGCTGCCAGGCTCCCTCTAGCTGGCTTGTCCGGTGGTACCTCTCATGGTAGCCTAGTTCCTTTGCTCCAATGACGGTCCCGCTGCTAGGCTCCCTCTAGCTGGCAGGTCCGGTGGTACCTCTCGTGGTAGCCTAGTTCCTTTTCTCCGATGACGGTCCCACTGCCAGGCTCCCTCTAGCTGGCAGGTCCGGTGGTACCTCTCGCGGTAGCCTAGTTCCTTTGCTCCGATGACGGTCCCACTGCCAGGCTCCCTCTAGCTGGCAGGTCCGGTGGTACCTCTCGTGGTAGCCTAGTCCCTTTGCTCCGATAACGGTCCCGCTGCCAGGCTCCCTCTAGCTGGCAGGTCCGGTGGTACCTCTCGTGGTAGCCTAGTCCCTTTGCTCCGATGACGGTCCCGCTGCCAGGCTCCCTCTAGCTGGCAGGTCCGGTGTTACCTCTCGTGGTAGCCTAGTTCCTTTGCTCCGATGACGGTCCTGCTGCCAGGCTCCCTCTAGCTTGCAAGTCCGGTGGTACCTCTCGTGGTAGCCTAGTCCCTTTGCTCCGATGGCGGTCCCGCTGTTAGGCTCCCTCTTGCTGGTAGGTCCGGTGGTACCTCTTATTATAGCCTAGTTCCTTTGCTCCGATGACGGTCCCGCTGCCAGGCTCCCTCTAGCTTGCAGGTCTGGTGGAACCTCTCGTGGTAGCCTTGTTCCTTTGCTCCGATGACGGTCCCGATGCCAGGCTCCCTTTTGCTGGCAGGTCTGGTGGTACCTCTCGTGGTAGCCTAGTTCCTTTGCTCCGATGACGGTCCCGCTGATAGGCTCCCTCTAGCTGGCAGGTCCGGTGGTACCTCTCGTGGTAGCCTAGTTCCTTTGCTCCGATGACGGTCCTGCTGCCAGGCTCCCTCTAGCTGGCAGGTCCGGTGGTACCTCTCGTGGTAGCCTAATTCCTTTGCTCCAATGACGGTCCTGCTGCTAGGCTCCCTCTAGCTGGCAGGTCCGGTGGTACCTCTCGTGGTAGCCTAGTCCCTTTGCTCCGATAACGGTCCTGCTGCCAGGCTCCCTCTAGCTGGCAGGTCCGGTGGTACCTCTCATGGTATCCTAGTCCCTTTACTCCGATGACGGTCCCGCTGCCAGGCTCCCTCTAGCTGGCAGGTCCGGTGGTACCTCTCGGGGTAGCCTAGTTCCTTTGCTCTGATGACGGTCCCGCTGTCAGGCTCCCTCTAGCTGGCAGGTCTTGTGGTACCTCTCGTGGTAGCCTAGTTCCTTTGCTCCGATGATGGTCCTGCTGCCAGGCTCCCTCTAGCTGGCGGGCCTGGTGGTACCTCTCGTGGTAGCCTAGTTTCTTTGCTCCGATGACGGTCCCGCTATCAGGGTCCCTCTAGCTGGCAGGTCCGGTGGTACCTCTCGTGGTAGCCTAGTTCCTTTGCTCCGATGATGGTCCCACTATCAGGCTCCCTCTAGCTGGCAGGTTCGGTGGTACCTCTCATGGTAAACTAGTTCATTTGCTCCGATGACAGTCCGGCTGCCAGGCTCTCTCAAGCTGGCAGGTCCGGTGGCACCTCTCGTGGTAGCCTAGTTCCTTTGCTCCGATGATGGTCCCGCTGCCAGGCTCCCTCTAGCTGGCAGGCCCGGTGGTACCTCTCATGGTAGCCTAGTTCCTTTGCTCCGATGACGGTCCCGCTGCCAGGCTCCCTCTAGCTGGTAGGTCCGGTGGTACCTCTCGTGGTAGCCTAGTTTCTTTGCTCCGATGATGGTCCCGATGCCAGGCTCCCTCTAGCTGGGAGGTCCGGTGGTACCTCTCGTGGTTGCCTAGTCCCTTTGCTCCGATGACGGTCCCGCTGCTAGGCTCTCTCTAGCTGGCAGGTCCGGTGGTACCTCTCGTGGTAGCCTAGTTCCTTTGCTCCGATGATGGTCCCGCTGCCAGGCTCCCACTAGCTGACAGGTCCGGTGGTACCTCTCGTGGTAGCCCAGTTCTTTTCCCCGAGGTGGTCTCGTCACCCCGGCTCTCATTAGCTGGCCTAGCAGGTTGACCCCATGAGGAGGCCAAGTGATTTTCACCCTCAAGAATACCACTCAGTGAATACGTTGGGTTGGATGTTCTTTCCGAGCTTGTGCCAAGATCGAAAAGAGCGGGGATTGTGTACAAGCCCATATTCGCCGAGTAAGGCCCTTTCGTCAGGTAGGCCCTCTCGTCAGGCAGGCCCTCTCATCTGGCAAGCCCTCTCTTCAGGCAGGCCCTCTCGTCAGGCAGGCCCTCTCGTCCAGCAGGCCCTCTCGTCAGACAGGCCCTCTCGTCAGGCAGGCCCTCTCGTACGGCAGGCCCTCTCATCCGGCAGACCCTCTCTTCAGGAAGGCCATCTCGTCAGGCAGGCCCTCTCATCAGGCAGGCCCTCTCGTCAAGCAGGCCCTCTAGTCAGGCAGGCCCTCTCGTCCGGCAGGCCCTCTTGTCAGGCAGACCCTCTCGTCTGGCAGGCCCTCTCGTCAGACAAGCCCTCTCGTCAGGCAGGCCCTCTCGTCAGGCAGGCCCTCTCGTCAGGCAGGCCCTCTCGTTCGGCATGCCTTCTTGTCAGTCAGACCCTCTCGTCAGGCAGGCCCTCTCGTCAGGCAGGCCGTCTCGTCAGGCAGGTCGTCTCGTCAGGCAGACCGCAGACTGTCTCGTCTCGCAAGCTGCCTGTTCGCCCAGGACGCCCCTCACTTCTTGCCTAACCGCCAGCTCGCCCGACCTATTTTTACCGTTGTGCCCTCGAGGGGGATTACCTCTTTACCCCCTAATGTGGAGTTTTCCTATGGGCTTGAGGCTTATTTTTCCTAAGGGCTTTTTTGTCATTTTACCCTCATGACTTGGAAAACTATAAATAGAACCCCTTGGGTGCCTTTGGAATGGAGGAGTTTTTCCTTACCTCCTCCTCCCTTAGCTTTTTCTTGGTAGAGTAGAGAGAGCTCTCCAAGGCGCCCAGCCTATCCCTTATGTGAGGGAGGGGAAAGGTTCCTGTGACCTTCCGGGTGTGTGGTTGGACCTCCGCACTAGAGTCAAGGGTCTGTTTGTAGTTTCCTAAGTCTTCATCTCGTGACGTTCCCCCGAGTGTAGTAGGTGTGAGGTCACCCCTCTTTTGGGACCCCGAACTCCACGAGAGACCAGTTTTTGGTTTCAACAAGGTCGACGTAAATCCTCCGGATTGGAGTCAAATCCAATAGTGCGTTTCACTTTGATAATACAACTTTAGGCCTTCTATTTTGCAAAGATATTTCGGTCAAAACGTCTAGAAGTTAGGAGGTTTAATGCTCTAGTGAGATTATTTCTTATTTTTGGATCCGCCACGGTCGAGTTTGGTTTGCAATTATGAAACTATATTTTTTTATCCTTCTTATCTCTTTTCATGGTGAATCGTTGATCGAATGCTAGCCCTTTTATCTGAAGTTTTCCATTGTAATATTATCTTTAGTTTAATTTAAATTTCTCAAAACACCCAACAATCGTACAACAGGATAATAGTAGGAGCGTGAGTAATAGTAATTTATTACCCCGAGTTTTTAATACGACCTTGGTACTGTAATTTGATAGGCACACTTGCCTGTTCGGATTGATAGTCATTCAATTCACCACCTGCTGGGGTACTGAGGTAGGATCCAAGTGTGGATCTGAGAGTAGGGCTGTCCTCCCAGCTTGAGTTGTAGACCTTAGTGATAAGGCTGAGGTAGGTGACTATTGAGTCATTGAGTTGTAGGTGACAAGTGTGTCACTAAGTTGTAGGCCTTGGAGGAGGCTGAGTTGTAGGTGCCTGGAAGGGCACTAAGGTATTTACCTGGAAGGGTACTAAGCAGTAGGAGTGTTGCAGCACTCTAAGAGTAGGGCCTTGTGCCTAAAGTGGTAGGGCTGAGAAGCCTAATCTATAGGCCTTAGAGATAAGGCCGAGGTAGGTGGTTTGAGGACCACTGAGTTGTAAGAGCTCTGCAGGGCTCTGAGATTGGAACCCTAGTGGTTCTATAGTAGGGTTTTTAAGAGAACTTAAGTGTAAAACTGAGGGCCTGAGGTGTAAGGTCTGAGGAGCATAATGGAGGAGTTTGTGTCTTGTCTAACATAAGTCAGAAAGGTGGGAGGGAAAGTGGATGTACCCAATTGGGGAACCACTATAAATACTTGTGTGCTGTGCTGTGTTGCTTGTTCTTATTTTTTATATTGTAGGTAATAAGGACAAGCTCTAGATCATTTAGTTAGTAAATAGAAAAAGACTAAAGAAAGTTCAAAGACCTATTCACCCCCCCTCTAGGTGACTAGGTAACCTTGAAGTAATAGCTTTCAAGTGATATCAGAGGGAGGTTTCTCAAAAAGGATTTAACTATCTGAGTATACCTCCAAGGTTAGCTATAAGATATAAGTATGGGGTCAGTAATGAACTATAAGGAGCTAGGGGCCATAAAACTATCAATCTATAGGAAGAAAGGATTTGGCCTCTAGAAGCAAAGGGTCAGACTATTCACGGAAGCATCTGACCCTAGGATCTATGTAACAGTTGTGGAAGGTCCTTTTATCCCCACAAAGGCTTCCACCATATATACAACTCTGAGAGTGGCCAAGGCATATACAGAGATGGATAGAGATGAGGTAGTGTTGTCTACCATGGACAAGAGGGCACAAAATATTATAGCCAGTGCCATTGATGACTCAATCTTCCAAAATCTTGTACACTGCAAGGCCTCCAAGGAAATATGGGACGCACTTGTAGTCTACATAGAAGGCTTTGAGGAAGTTAGAGATGATAGGAATTTCATGCTCAACCAAGAGTATGAGGCCTTCAGGCATGACAAATCAGGAAATATGGCTGACTGCTTTGAAAGGTTCTTTAGGATAGTCAATGAACTGAGAACCTATGGTAGGGTCTTCAACAACTATGAGCTAAATGATAAGTTCCTTAGATCTCTTACCAGAGATTGGGACACCAAGATCTATACCATTAGTGAAATGGCTAAGCTGGCAGACACTCCACAAACTCTCTTTGGAAAACTGCTATCCTATGAAATGCAGCTGGCTGCTAGACTAGAAGAGGAGAAGAGCAGCCAGTCCAAGTCCAAGGATAAGTCTGTAGTATTCAAGGCGAAAGCCCCAAGAAGGAGAAGAAGAAAGACTCCCTCACCACCAAGAAGGGAAGCTGAATCAAGCTCGGAAATATCTGAGTCAAGCTCATCAGACAACCACATGTCTTATAAAGATCTAGCTTCCTTCTCAACGCAATTTCAGAAGTTCATGAAGAAGAAGAATTGGAGGAGCAGGCCATCTTCATCCTCTTATCATAGGAAGTAATCCAAGGATGACAGGTATGTCCCTAAAACTAGTAAATAGATTTCCTCTAATGTCAACTGTTATTGTTGCAGCAAGGCTGGGCATGTCATTGCTGAATGCCTAGTCAAAATAAAGGAAGATGATGAGAAGAAGAAGAAAATGCATCACCATCTCCATAAGGACAAGAAGAAGGAGAAGTCCTTTGTGGCTAAGAAGGAGAGAAGTTGGATAGATTCTTCCTCCTCAGAATCTGAAGATGAAGAGGAAGAAGCCTACATAGGGCTGATATCTGTTGCTGTAAATCTAGAAGAAGAAGAGGAATATCCTGCTACCAGGATAGGAATTAGGGCCCCTCTGTCACACTCAGACAATGATAATGAGGAGGATGAAGAAGACTGTGGATGCTAGGGGCTGATGACAATAATTGAAGAGGAAAGAAGTCAGACAAATTCAGAATCAATAAAGATACAACCCCTCTCCATTCTTTCTTCTTCCTCTGAGTATGAAACCAGTCCAAACACTGATGCATCTTCATCCTATGATGAAGATTGCTCAGACTCTGATAATGATGTCAATCAATTGATTGACAAGTATGGACTACTCCTAGATGCTCTAAGGAAGAGCAGAAATCTTTCCAAAAGGCAAGCAAAGGAGATTGAAGTCCCGAAGCCTTATAAAACTCTCTATAACAATAAATCTATTTAGTTTTATAAGAAGAGACATGAGGTGTCTGAACTCAAGAAAAGTCTTGAGTGTCAGACCAAGATTTTAGATATCTGGAACAAAAGTTTACAAAGAGATTGGGGATTATGATTAACCCTTCCTAGTCACAGGGTCAGTTGCCAAAAGCTGTAACCTGCCAAGTCCCTAGGAAGCTGGGTATTAATCACACTAATCATCATTTCAAATCTCAATTCCCTGATAAGTTGACAGTATTTCAAAAGGTGAATTTACCTTCTAAAATTGTCAAGTTTGCACCTCCCCATGAGGATCAAACAAATGTGTGCTCTACCAGTGGGGTAAAGACGCATGATCTCAGAAGGAGTGTTTCTTTACACTCTAGCCATAAAGCTCAGGATAAGCTCTTTAGATTTGGATCAAAATATCCCGTGTCTAAAGATATGAGAGAGACCACTAGATGGAAGGATCCAAAAATACAATTGGCCCATCCTGGACCAGGTGTATTTAATTCCTCAGCACCTTCATTTAGGAAGAAGGAAGCAGCATCATGCAAGGCTTTTCCAGCAAAATCTGTAGCTGCTCACATCTCTCATGGACAACAATTATGTGCTGTCCTGAAGAGAAGATACAACATTCATAAATGTTGGTGTTGTGGGAAGGTAGGCCATTTTGCCATTGATTGTTGGTATAATAAGAATGTGGCTAGTGGACAGAAAGGTGCTCAGTCCAGGCAGAGAGTTGGGCAAAAGTCTTTTAATCCTAACAAGAACCTAGGACCCAACTATTGTTGGGTGCCTAAGGTTAAATAGATTTCTCTTACATGTTAGTCCAAATACCTGTCTAGATAAGACTTTGTATTTGGATAATGGATGTTTCAGGCAAATGTCTGGGATAGAATTATTGCTAAAGGAACATGATCCATGTAAAGCAATAAATAAAGGTTGAGGCTATTAAGTGTGTAGTCCTCGAAAGCTAAAGGCAGTAAGCCTCAAGGTAAGTCTCTCTCTTGTATAGAGACTAAGTTTGCTAATTCATGAATTAAGTTAGATGTGCTTAGGATGAACCTAATCAAACACACTAGTTAGATAACCATGATTCAATTACCCTTCATAATTATCTACATTGTTAACTTATGTAGCCTTTTCTTTCAAGCCCAAATAACAAATAAATCAGTGCATAATAAGGTTGCCAATAAAATTGACTTTTTAGCATGTTAGGTCCCCATCATACTTAGAATTGATAAAATATCGGTATAATAGTGTGACAAATTGAATGTACATCCAGACAGTGAGGAAAGCTACAAATTAATCAGGCACTAAGTGCCCTGTATCATAATAGAAATCGTAGTGTAAACCATAAAGTCTAAAAATATTTAATTGGTTAGTCAAATGAAAAAAGGTAATTAAACTCTTTCATAACATATATAAAGGCGACCAGAAACAAAAAGCCACATCGTTCTCAAAAGCCTTAACCCTAGTCGTCGAGACCGATACCTTCTCAACGTCTTGCCGTACGGACTCAATGGCGCTGAAGATCTCAAAGGAGCTCCTGGAGGGCTATGAAATTGTGAGGAATGGATTCAGTCATGCCTCCCCAGAGATTAAGGAAGTGTTAAGGATGATTGAGATCGTGGGTTTGGAGTATGCCCTTTTTGAACCCTCAACCATTCTTAGAGAAGAGGTAGTGGAATTCTTCTCCAACATCAAGGTGCGTCCTCTCAAAACTCACTGAAATCTAAGATTGGGGACATCAAGATTAAGATAAATCCAAAGAGACTAGGCAAAGCCCTTCATCTACCCTCCGTCAACCCTAGCAAGGAAGAAGAACCAACCATCATGGATAGAGACAATGCTCTCAAGTGGTGTGAATATAGTGAGGCCAAATCTGGATCTCTTAAGAGGAAATTCTTCAATCAGAGAGGAAAACTGCTGACAGATATAGTAGGGAAAGCCCTCATCTTCAAACCTGGATCATATGACACAATCTCCAGGTCAATGTTTGATGTCATGACCAGGATAATCTTCAATAAGCAGACTTCTTGGTCATCAATCATCTACTAGAGAACAGTAGACTGCCTACACACTCCAAACATGGGCAGAATTCTTTTCTTATACCTAGTGAATACCTACCCAGATACATTCAAGTAGGAGCAAGGAGCGAAGATTCACTACCTAAAAAGAATGGACATAAATACTCTGGATAGATTCACTAGGGTCCTACAAATGAGCCAACCTTCAACAATAAAGAACTCCTCTAAGGACACAAGGAATAAACCTGTATAGGAGGAAAGAACTGCCAGCTCTGAACCAAAACTTAGAACCTCCTCTCCAGCTAATGTTGGTCTGCAAGTTGACTTATCACTCAATCAAACCTCTGCAAAATTCCAACTCCAAGTAAGTGATATGCATGTTAATAAAATCCTTGCAAGTCCTAAATTAGGACAAGTTTCAAAGAATGCTAATGAAGAAGTGATTATTGCAGAAGATGAGGCAAACATGACTGATACTGATGATGTAGCTGTAGTAGAAGTGATCCATACAACAAAAGATAATCATGAGCCTCCTAAGGCTTTAGATACTTATCTTGATGGGTCAAGCTCAGAAAAGAATGCACATTCTGAGGGGGAGCATGATCAGATGGATATGATAACTTTGGATCAAGTGGTCAACATAGTAGTTGGGTATGCACCCACTACAGGTACTACCAATACGCTCATATTTAATAGTGTTAAAACAACTTTAGCTAAGGAATTGTTTCCTTCTATAGGTGTTGTAGTTGAGGGGGAGTCTTCACAGACCCCTGCTAAGGAAAATGACCCTCCTCTAGTAAGCAAACCAACCATCACTCAAATCTCAAATGAGTTACTCCTAAATAATATCGAAGAACTCCTGGATGCCCAGACCACAACCCTCAAAGAGTATGTTGACCAATCAGTTGCCAAACTGAGAGATGAATTGTTAACCAAGGTCAAGGAAAACAAAGAAGAAATCTCTCACCTAAACCAACAGGTCATTACCTGGTTTTATAGGGCTGGAACTGATGGCATCAAACAGACCACCATCATGAAATCCTTAGACACAAGCCAAAAACTCTTTGCATCTGACATAGGATATGTCAAGAATTATGTGAGTGCAACTGATGAGGTGATCAGGGGTGTAGCAGATCATGTAAATCAACATGTCACCAATGTTGCTTTCCACTCTATGAAGGAGGCCTGAAGGATGAGCTGCTTGCTGACAATGAGAAAATATTGCAATATTTATCAAGAAAAAGTGAAACCAACACCACCCTATTGCAAAATACCATTTGTGAAGAAGGAAGAAAAGGGGAGAGTAGCCATGCTAAGACAGCATCACTCATTGAAGAACAAGCCTTCAATGTGATTCAAGGCACCGGGTGGCACTACACCTGCCCCTCCTGGATAGAAAGAGGCCAGAGGACCTAGACTTCCTAGCACAAGCTAGAGTTGCACAAGATGTATAACTTGCTGCAAGAAGAAAGAGGGAAGGAACTCAAATGGCTGAAGTGTTAATGGCAAAGAGGAGAGCTGAGAACAGAGATGATCCAGATTATGAACAGCTAAGTGATGCCTCTGAATCCATCATTATAAATGCTTGGGTAAGCCATCGACAAATTCTAAAGAATATTGATAGTGTATATCCTTTTGAGGAATGGATAAAGCATTTGGAAAGAAATTCTCTAAGGGAAAGAGTATTCAAAGAAAATCTGGTAAGGAAGAACAATCCTAAGAAAATTCCTTCCAGATATATTCCAAAACCTTTTCTTTACTTCAAAAGGCAGGAGAACAAAGCTGAAAACTTGAAGAAGACAGTTGCTACCAAGGATATTGCTTCAAGTTCATCAAAGAAGAGCTGAGATGAGACTGCAAGACTTAGGTTGCTTTAAATATGTAATCATTGTCTTGTAATGAATATCAAAAGTGTAATAATGACAAATCTTTATCAATGAAATTACTATGAGTTGACCATGACTATATTGATGTGATAAATGTGTAATTCAACTATAATTTATTTATTTATGATAAATGAATATGTTGTTTTTTCATAGATATCTTGTAATCACAAGTTTACTACTGTTGCTTGGCTAAGTTAATGATTTGGTAGATCTTAATCAAAATGTTTACCTTGTAAATGATTAATAAAGCTGTTGCTACCAATCATACTATTACAGTTATAGTGATTGATAATTCACTAATGCTTTTGGTTAGTCAAACATAGTGTTATGTCATCCCACCTAGGGGGAGTTATCCTATATTGGGATGGCCAATTGTCATGGTAATGTCTCTTTAGGCTCATCATGATATGTTTTTGTGTAGATGCGCCTTAGTATGGATGAGTGTTCTGCCTTCTTCAAATAGGGTGAGATTGTGTAGATGCACCTTAGCATGGAACATCTGAATGAAACTCTGTTTCTGGTACATTTGCTTGTTAATCTTCCTCATGAACTAAAGGAGAAGGCTCCCCCTCAACAGCTGCAACAGATGTGCCAACTATATCAATATGAAGGGGAGATGGGGTCCTGTCCTCATCAACTATAGTCCTTGGACCTGCTGGAGCTTGGCTTGGCTTTTGAATTTTTATTTCCCATCTATTGATGGATAAGAGAGAGTATTTCATTAGTTGGTGAATGGATACACCTTTGTACAAGTCAAAAACTTTAGGGTGCACTTGATTTAGATATAATGAGATGATCCTTGCAAAATTGGGTGATTTCCTGCTTTCCATAATCTTTTCAAATAATATGTGTCCCCACTGGAACTTCTTTCGACACACCACAACAGTCATCATGCAAAAGAAGTCTGAGAAGATATATCCAATTGAACATGTTATCTAGAGGAGAACTTTTCCAAGAATGTCAGCCAACAACTTTATTACATCATTCATGTGCTGTAAGCGAATAGAGGTAGTGGATTGGGAGAGACCACAAAATGAAAGAGCCTTGTAGTGATTGGGTTCTTCCAAATAATCTTCCTCATCAATGGATGGTAACCTTAGAAATTTTGTTAAGGAGCCAACCTTAGAAATTTTAATCTTCACATCTTTGACAGAACTTTTCAACAATTTCCCACTCCATTTAAGCTTTGAATTTCTAAAGAACTCTTCAACTTCTGGAACAATAACTTTGCAAGGATTCTCGAGAATGAAAGAGAGGCTGGTGGTTTCAAGAAGTAGAATGAAATTACGGAAATCATCGGAGATTTCTTCAATACCTGTGCGAACGAACTCACTGTCGACGTATATCTTTGCTATAGGAGCCATCGATTGAAGAAGATGAGAGATTATAGACTTTTCCGAGAAGAAACGACGAAGTTTGCAAGAAGAGCGGCGGAGACCTTCAGCAGAACTCAAGGCTTTTTCTCGGGAAGAGCTTTTTCAAAATTGTGGATTTGGATATTCTATGGACTTTTCTATTTATATAAAATTTAAAATCTTGAAGAGTGAAGAAAAGCGTACCTGAGGAATGATGGTTGGAATTCTGCTCGAAAAGTTATGTTGGCTGATTTTTCGAGAAGAATTATTTTCTCGAGAGTATGTTAATTTTCTCGAGAAGTATAAGTTGTTTTCCAAGAAATATAAATTGTTTCTGAAAATCCATTAAGTTTTCTGAGAAATTTAGTTCTGAGCTTGAATTTAACTAAAGGTTTGTTGAGTGATAATTCTCTTGGAATTTTCTGAGTGGCTGATTGCATAATTTCACTTTACTTCAAATGTGAACCTTTCAGGACTCCTTGTTAAGCATACCAAGTTCTATCTTGAAGAAGGAGAACTTGGCCTCGTCCAACAGCTTCGTGAAGATATCTGCAACTTGCCATTCTATTAGAACATACTGGAGGTTGATGCCCCCATTCTCCACCATCTCTTGAATGAAATGATATCTTAATTCGATGTGCTTTGTCCAACTGTGAGAAACTAGATTGTTGGTAATTTCTATAGCATTGGAGGAGCACAAAACATGGGGATTTCTCTGAACTTCAAGTTGTAGTCTTCAAATTGATTATTTATCTAGAGACATTGTGCACAACAACTGCCTACAGAAATATATTCTGACTCGGCAGTTGAGATTGCAACACAATTCTATTTCTTGTTGCTCCAAGATATGAGCCTTCTTCCTAAGAATTGGCAAGTCCCGAAAGTGCTCTTTCTGTCGTCTTTGCTACCTGCAAAGTATGCATTTGAAAATCCAATTAGTTCGCTATCATTACTTCTTGGGTAACATAAGCCAAGATTTGGTGTTCCCTTAAGGTATCTCAAAATCCGCTTTACAGCTGTGTAGTGAGATTCCTTAGATTTCACCTGATATCTAGCACACACACAAGTTGAAAACATTATGGAAGGCTTGCTAGCAATAAGATAGAGCAAGGATTCAATAATGCTTCTGTACTTGGTTTCATAAAAAGGTTTCCCTTTCTCATCCTTGTCCAGAGACATAACTGAACCCATTGAAGTCCTCTTAGAGGTTGCATTCTCCATTGCAAATTTCTTTAGCAACTCCTTGGTGAACTTCGTCTGAGAGATGAAAATTCCATCTTCAGATTGCTTCACTTGAAGTCCTAAGAAATACTTCAGCTCACCCATACTGCTCATTTCAAAATTTCCATGCATAAGTCTGGAAAACTTCTTGCAAAGGTTGTCATCAGTATAGCAAAAGATAATATCGTCGACATAAATTTTCACTAGCAAAATCTTGCCTTTTACTTCCCTAAGAAATAATGTCTTATCTATCTTTTCCCTTGTGAAATTGTTCTCAATAAGAAAATTAGACAGTGTTTCATACCAAGCTCGTGGAGCTTGTTTTAAACCATATAATGCTTTAAATAATAAATACGCATAATCAAGATGGTTAGGATCAATAAAACATGCGGGTTGTTCCACATACACTTCTTCCTTTATTTTACCATTGAGGAAGGCTGACTTCACGTCCATTTGATAGACAATGAAACCCATGAGAATAGCAAATGCGAGGAACAACCTGATGGCTTTGAGTCTTATCATTAGAGCATATGTTTGATCGAAATCGATCCCTTCTTCTTGTCTATAACCCTTAGCTACAAGTCTAGCTTTTTTTTATGATAGTTCCATCTTCATCCAATTTGTTCCTGTAGACCCACTTTGTTCTAATTACATTTTTGCCATTGGGTCTTGGTACAAGCTTACAGACTTGGCAGCGTATGAACTGATTGAGTTCTTCTTCCATTGCAACTATCCAAGATACATCTTCATTTACTTCTTCAAATTTCTTTGGTTTAACCTGCGAGAGAAAACTCAAATGCATATTTTCATTAGTAGTACCTCTTCGAGTTCTTACACCATCATGAGGATCTCCTATGATTTGTGTTGGGTCCGGCATTCCTTCACTTAACCCGTGACACTCTGCTACTTATTTAAGAAATTAAGTAGCGCCCTTTCCAATGGTCCGGGCTTTTGGAACAGTTGGGTATGCGCTTGATCCAACATTTATTATCAGATGAGGTTACGAGTTTAAGATCGGGGGGGGGGGGCGCTATTAAATCCCGATTTTTCCCTTCTACCTGTGTGCGTCCGGCAGGTCAGGCAAACTGTGGACATGTGGTAACCACACCTCTAAGCCATGTGGGCCACGTGGTAACCCCACCTTTGAGCCGACGGGTTGTGCTGGATGCTAGGGGGGATGTTGGGTCCGGCGTTCCTTCACTTGACCCGTGGCACTCTGCTACTTATTTAAGAAATTAAGTAGCACCCTTTCTAACGATCCGGGCTTTTAGAACAGTTGGGTATGCGCTTGATCCTATAATTTGATCAACCAGGTGATCCCTCAAGTGTTTGAGCTCTAGGGTCCTTGCATTGGGAGCTTCTTCTATTTATGGAGTGTATTCCTCAACTCGGATAACTTCTTCATCTTGGTGATCTCCCTCTCCAATTGAGGTTGGAGGAGTGATCTTGATAAACTTTTGAGCATTTTCTTCAACTGTCTCATCCAAGCTTAACTCTTTTTGCCTTGAACCTGCATCTTTAACAAAAACACTGGAAGAGCTAGTTTATAGCATACTCGTCTCATCAAATACAACATTTATTGATTCTTCTGCCACACGAGATTTCTTATTAAAAATTCTATAAGCCTTACCATGGCAACTATAGCCTACGAAAATACCTTTAAAACATTTTTATCCAAACTTTGTACGATGAAATTTCCCATTATTAAGTATATAACATTTGCTGCCAAAGATCCTGAAGTAGGACACAAGCGGTCTTATTCCTTTAAGTAGCTCATAGGGAGTCTTACGATGACACTTGTTGATCAACGCTCAGTTTTGCATGTGACAAGCTGTATTGACGGCCTCAGCCCAAAAGTACTTTGGTAGAGAGGATTCAGTCAGCATTGTAGTACATACATCAATGAGTGTTCTATTCCTTCTCTCTGCAACTTCATTTTTTTGTGGAGTATGCGGGGAGGAAAACTCATGAAAGATACCTAAACATCCACATAATTCTATCATGGTACCAGATTCAAATTCTATTCCATGGTCACTTCTGATTCTGACCACTAAATAGTTTAATTCGTTCTGAATTTGCCTGACAAAATTCATGAACACATCAAAGGTATATGAATTTCATTTCAGAAAGAACACCCAAGTTAAACGTGAGTGATCATCAATAATTACCAGCGTATTTGACTTACCTCCTAAGCTACGAACTTGCATTGGACCGAATAAGTCCATGTGCAGTAAATACAAGCACCTTGAGGAATCTTTATCAGCAATACCCTTAAAAGTAGCCCTTATCTGCTTTCCCATTTGGCATGTGTGACATGTAATCTCTTTAATGCACTTAACAGTCAGTGCGTCACGTACTAGGTCTTGAGAAAATAACAGATTAATAGTTTTGAAATTAATATGTGCAAGTCTCTTATGTCATTGGTCACAAAGAGATGCACTATCTTTTGCAACAAAACACACCGGGGTAGAAGTGTCTAAGCATAGAAAATTAAGACAAAAAATGTTTCTACTCCTAGTGCCCGTTAACACTGTCTCTATAGTAGAGGCTAATTTTATCAGGCACTGATCCTTGGAGAAAGTAACAATAAAGCCTTTATCACATAATTGACTTATGCTAATCAGATTATGTTTTAATCCTTTCACATAAGCCACATCAGTGAATGAGGCTACACTATTAAAAATCATATTGTAGCCTTTTGTAATTCTCCGGTCAGAACCACCAAAGATAACCTTTGGACCGTCTTTGACTGGAGTATAATTTTGAAGTAGGCTTTTTGTCCCGGTCATATGCCGAGAGCATCCACTGTCCAAATACCAGATAGGCATTTTGTTGGCCTTTGTATATACCTGCAATCATAGATCATTTTACCTTAGGAACCCAATAAGATTTGGGTCCTTGGTTCCTTGTTAGCATACTCCCCCTATGAGTATTAACACTACAAGTGGTCTGTCTCGTATTATTAACTTGAGAAGTTACAATATTTCCGGGATTAAACCAGCAATCCACAGCAAAGTGACCAACTTTGTCGCAGCACCAACAATCAAACCTGTTGTATCTTTTCCAAGTCTCCTGATTGACCTTTTCAATGTGTGGTCTAGTAGGAGCGGCTGACTTGGAGGTAGAAGCCTCAAGGTGATATCACTCGCATGGCTTCTTCTTCTCAAGTGGATTTTGAGCAATGGGTTTCACCATTGGAGCTTTCTTATCATTAGGACCATGAACGTAGGGACCAAAGCTCTGTAGAGTGATCTATTCATAAGGTGCCTTGATTACACTTGCACCGAAGTTTTGTGGACGATTCCACCCCTTATAGTCTTTGACAGGTTCAAACTGAATTGGTCTTGTCAAGTGACCATAGGATCTCTCAAAATCAAATTCGTTAGAAGGAAAAATAACCTTTTTAAACGTAGTCTGAGTTAGAGGCCCCTTCCCTTTCTCTTCGGTGGTTGCTGTTGTAGCAGCCTTATTTTTCCTTTTAGACTTGTCCCTCCTAGAATATTTACTAGGAGCAGCCACATGACCTAATCCAACTCCTTTAGCCTGAGCAGAGAATTAAGCAACAAATGGAAGGATTGTCTTGGGCTTGGAGAAACGTTCAACAAGTTTCTTTTTAGCGGCAAGTTATTCTTCCAACTTCTCATTGATTTTCTCCTTTAGGTTAAGGAGCTCGTGTGAACTATTTTTGTCATCGACCAGGGAGTGGAGTTCCTCTCTGAGTGAGTTCATTCTTGCGACTTCCTCCCTCAGAGTGATCTCCTTAGTTTTAATGGATTTGATTTCCGTAGCCTGAGTTCTAACAACTTTTCTACATCGGTCATAGACCTTGATATGCTCTTTATACTAAGCCATGAGTTCTGATTCATCATCAAAGGAACAGTCCTCATGAACACCGTCTGGAGCATCAGAATCTGAAAGAATGGTGTGAGAATTTACCTCCCCATGAAATTGGGGGTCCGCTTCTTCTTCGTCAGAGTGAGCCATCAGCCTGAAGTAGGCTTCTTCATCACTTTACTCGTATGAATCAGTGTCACTGAAGCTCTTCTACTTCTTTGCCATGAAGCTCTTCTCCTTCTTTTTGCCGTAGGAGGACTTATGCTCTTCTCTTCTTCCACTCTTCTTCATCTTATTAGAGCAGTTGTCGATCACGTGACCTGACTTATTACAGGAATAACACACAATATCAGTAGAGTTATGTTTGTTCTGTTTAGATTTATACCTGTCATTTGTGTGACATTTCTTTTGATGATCACCATCATGACATGATCTTCTGTATGAGGAGTCTTTGCCTCTCATCTATTTCTTCTTACTAAGAAACTTATTGAACTGTCTTGAGAGAAGAGAGAACTCTTCATCATATAACTCTGAGCTCGAGGTGTTTGGCTCTGAGTATTCTTCTTCACTTTCTTTCTGAGTGGGAGCAGGAGATTCTGCTTTAGCCTTTCTTGAGCTATCTACCTTAAGTGCAACAAACTTCTCCTTTGATAAAGATCTATTTCCCTCTTCTTTAGCTTTTCTGGAGTTGATTTGAAGCTCATAGGACATAAGCTTCCCGAAGAGGTTCTCGGGGTCAGTGTCAGGCAGTCTCCCAAACTCCCTGATAGCACAAATCTTATTGTCTTATTCCTTAGTTAAGGATCTTAGGAACTTGTCATTTAGTTCTCCATTTGTGAAAACTCGGTCGTAGTTCTTCAGGCCGTTAACGATCTTAAAGAAGTTCTCATATATATCAGCTATTGTGTCCTTGGGGCCTTGCTTGAAGGCCTCATACTTCTAGTTCAGAAGGGATCTTCTGTCATCCCTTACTTCTTCGGTGTCTTCCATCAAAACAATTAGAGACTACCACATTTCCTTGGCAGATTGGCAGTGTATTAGGTTCTACAACATTGAATCATCAACTATGCTTGCGATGATGTTCTTGGCTTTCTTGTCTAGAGAGACAAGGACAATCTCATCTTTGTCAAGATCCATCAGTTTCTTCGACACTTTCTTGGTTGGATCGATAGTGGAAGCAATCATGGGAACATAGGGAACTTCTTCCACTATCATGAAGATGTGGGGATCAACAGCTTCCATGAAGAATCTTACTCTCTCTTTCCATAAGGGAAAGTTAGCCTTGGTACACACCGGAAGCTTTGCAAAGTCCTTGGATCTTTCCATGCTTGATAATCTCTATGACAACTAGAAGTAGATCTATTCAAGGTGTGAACCTTTTTGTGAACAACCTAGCTCTGATACCAATTGAAGTATTTATTTGCCTACCTAAATCACCTAGAGGGGGTGAATAGGTGAGTTCTGTATCTTTTGCGAAATAAAAACTTGAGTGTAATCTACATAGAAAATAACCAAGCATAACCAAAACGACACAAGAAATGTATAGTGGTTCCCCAATCTTGGGTACGTCAACTATCCACCTTGCCTATCTAGCACCACGGCTAGCCGCAGATACTTAACTAAATATCAGATTGCAATAATCCTATAACTCAAAGCAACGCTCCTATAACTCGTAGATAACACACTCCTACTTACTCAGAGAATAAAGCTCCTACAAACTCGAAGACAATACTCCTACAAGAGTTAAAATAATTATTACAGCAACAATAACACTTTTACACTTTCAGATCTGAAATCTTCAAGGTTCTTCCTTCTTGAAAATTGAAAATCTCTGTGAAGAAGTTGAGGAAGAAATCCCAAGAGAACTTTGATCTGAAATGCTTAGGACCCGACACAATCAAGTATATGTTTGAAGAACTTAAATCTGTGATTTGTCGAATCTTTTCTTCTTGGAATCGCTGGATCGAGAGAGCAGAGACAATGAAGAATAGCAATGATGATGCTGATTTCCCGATTTTCAAATTGTGATTCTCAATAATATGGTTAGGGTTAGCGATTCCTCTGAAAAGTCTTCTTATAGGAATTCGTCTAATGGTCTGAAATCATTAAGGAAGAATCCACGTGGACCAATCATGAGGAACTTAGGTTTTATCGAAATCTTGTCAGATTATTTAAAAAGAAGTGTTCTGCAACTCTATTTCTCGAGAAAACTTATAATATCTCGAGAAGGATTTGCTTTCTCGAGAAATGCCATAGCCTTCTGAGAAAATGCTTAACACAAATTCTTTGAACTGAGAAACTGATTTCTCGAGAACGAACTTGACGTCTCGAGAAAAATACTTAGCTTCTCGAGAAATAATTTGACTTCTCGAGAACTGCTTTGCTTTCTCGAGAACTATACTTAGCTTCTCGAGAATTCTTTTGGGCTTTCTCAAGAAAAAGACTTAATAGATGTTTCTGAGAATTTTCCGAGAAGTCTTCAGATTTCTCGAGAACTTTACTTAGACTTCTCGAGAAATATACTTCTTCTCGAGAGAGAAGTACTTAGAAAATTTTTCTGAAAAACTAATTATTCTTTGTTGAAGACCAGCAACCCTTCCTTTTTTCCATTGCTTTAGTACTTGAAAATGAAGTGCATCCCAATAGAAAGGTTACACATAAGTCAACCCCATGGATCACACAACCAGGGATTACATTGTGTGGTCCTGTGTTTAGTGAGTCATTGTAAACTAACATTGGTCTAAACTTAGCAATAATGACATGCAAGCACTCAACTAAAGAATAACATCAAATACATAATTAATTCAACTTAGTTTAAGAGTGACTTCACACAAATCAAGGTTATTGTGGATACAATACCCAACAATTATACCACTTGATAAAATTTAATGTTGATGCTACTTGAGAAATTATCCTAGTGAACAAACTATTTGACTAGGAGTCATACCTTTTGTGTTGATAGATTGATACAACACATCACTACAACCACTTGATCTAGCTGCTAACATTATTCCACTTGAGCCAATACTACTCCTATACTACTTAAAGCTTATGCAGAATGCAGCTCTAGTAAGGGAGGTGTTGGCATTTACTCTTGCCCTGCAGTAGTATATCTTTATTACAACAGCAGTGACTGCACATCAGCAGCCATCCACTAGGGTTGATCTCCCCCTCAGACTATGCATATTACTGAGAACCTGCTGATCAACTGCGTTGATCTTTGATCCACTACAGCTGCTGGCTGCCTCTTAGCAGTAAGTTGAACTAGTTCCTGCAACTTCTGAATTTGCTCCCCCTCAATATGAGTATCTTGACTTGCTCCCCCTCAACTGGAGCATCTGCTATCATTCCCTTTATTGGACACTTGAGTCTGTCTTAGCCTTGATACCACTTGATATCACTTGAGAGTCTTGATATCAAATTTCAAACTTATCTGCCTGCAAGAGAGGTGAGTTTTGCAACAGAAATATAACATGGAGCAACTAAAGCAATACCTAGTTCAATATACCCAACTCAAACTTGAGGGTGTTGAACATGACTTCATCTAGTGGCTTAGTAAAGATGTCAGCCACTTGCTTGTCTATGGGGACAAACTCAAGAAAGAAGTCTTCCTTTTCCACATGCTCCCTAATAGAATGATTGTTGGGTCCATTGATCCCAATGTCCCAGATTTGTAAGAAGTCAAACAAGTCAATGGTATACACATGGTTGTATTTGATGTATGTTTAAGTTCATGCATGTAGGATAGTCTATGTCATATTGATTGGACAGGTGGTCCAAGTGATATTAATAGGTGGACTCCAAGAAGCTGACTTGAAAGGAAGAAAATTTCCTAAGTCCACATGCATTGAGTGAAGCCAGTTCACTCAATGCCATACAGCTAATAACACTGAGAGAAGACTGGCAGTCAAAGCTTTGAGTGTTGGCAAGGTAGAAAAGCGGCTAAGTCCACAAGCATTGAGTGAAGTCAACTCACTCAATGTCATATAGAAAAAAGCATTGAGTCATGCTGTTTCTATCAAAGCCATAGAAGAAATAGACAGATAATTGGTTAAGTCCTGAAGCGTTGAGTGAAGCTTGATCACTCAATGCCATGCTAGTTCTGTCAAAGCCAAAGCAAATCTGACAAAAAAATTCGATTAAGTCTAAAAGCATTGAGTGAAGCCAGTTCACTCAATGCCATGCCGATTCAGTCAATGCCTTGAAAGAAAGATAGAAAATTCTGTCTAAGTACAATTGCATTGACTGAAGTAAGATCACTCAATGCCAAAAGGAGAAATCATTGAGTATAGTCAACACACTCAACGCCTTCATACAGAGCAGAATTATTCTAAGTCTAGAATCGTTGAGTGAAGCTTATACACTCAACGCTCTCAACATCATAGTTGCAGAAAGAGCTGAAAATAATTCTAAGTCAAGAATCATTGAGTGTATTCAACACACTCAACGCCGTTATGCAGAGTAGAATTATTCTAAGTCTAGAATCGTTGAGTGTAGTCAACACACTCAATGCCTTTATGCAGAGCAGAATTATTATAATTCTAAAATCGTTGAGTGAAGCCAGTTCACTCAATACTCTCAACGCCTGGACAAGCTGAGAAGTTAACCAAGTTAAAAAGTATTGAGTGGAGCTTACTCACTCAACGCCTAGCAGAGCAGGAAATTTTCTAAGTCTAGATTCATTGAGTAAAACTTGTTCACTCAATGCACTCAATGCTTATGTAGTTGTCTGAAATTTTCTAAGCCCAGAATGGCTGGCGTCAGCAAAGTCAACAAATTTCCAAAAATGATCATGGAAGAGCTACAACTCATCACTAAAGTCATCGTAAATCTCATTCTATAAAACTAAGGATATAATCAGCCATTAAAGCAATGACACGTGTCAATCATCTCGTTTGATGACAGGATTATAAATAGAAGGTGAAATCTAGATCGAAATAAGTTTCTGAGAGATAAATTCATTTCAAAATTGAGGAGTGGGACTTCATCTTCTTCCCCCGCCATTGTTGTAAAGACAAGAACATCAATTAGATGAATCTGAAGGGTCTCTGAATTATCTGCTTCAATCAACATCTGTAACAACAGAATCAGAAGATTTCTCTAAGGAAGAAGAATCAGTCACTACAAGCCCTAACGAAAGTTACTTTAAGATCCAAACTGAGCCAAATTTAAAGATCAATCTCTAGATCTATGAAGAAGAGGTAGAGAAATCTGTGTTCTACAAAATAGGTTAGCTGATAGAAGATCTTTCCTCTCTCTCCTTCATTAGTAGAATTAGAATCAAGGTTCTGAGATTACTTCCAACACGAGCAGCAGATTCTTAAAGAACATCAGCCTTGTTGCTATGAAGAAGATAGGGTTAAGATTCACTCAGCTCAGGAGACAATTGACTCCCAGATTAATTTCTGTTGAGTCAAATAAATATTTCTAGTCAAATTTTGTAGGATCTGTTCAAGATCTGTGTTGTAAGCCTAGTTTATAAAGGATGAGAGTTAGATCTGTATTATAAGCTTAAGTTATAAAGGCTGAGTGTAGGATATGATATAGATCTGAGTGGTAGGATCCAATCTTGGATCTGTGTGTTATAGGGTTGTTTTCTCAGCCAGTATTGTTGGGAATTTGTGCCTGTGGTAGGTGATCAGGTGATTACTGAGTGGGTGGTATGTGTGCCTGTGTTGTAAGTCTCAGTGGAGACTGAGTGATCCTGTGGGATTGTGTTATAATCTCTGAGGAGCAAAGTTATTGGAGAAGTCCTTGTCTAACATTCTGTTAGAAAGGCGGGAGGGACGGTGTATGTACCCATACACTGGGGAACCACTATAAAGCTACTTTGTCGTCTAGGTGATAATCTTGAAAGCATCAGCAATCATATCTTAACACATAGCTTGATATGATAAAGCTTAAAAGTAACTAAAAAGCTCAAGAACCTATTCACCCCACCCCTCTAGGTTATTAGCTACCCGTGTATTCAAAGACTTTCAATGATACAAATCCTTATGCATAGTCCTGCTATGAGAGACATGATTCCTAACAATGAGGATTTAACTAGTCGACTTATAGTACATGAGAATGTTACTTATCTCAATGTTGTAGACCTGGAGCTGATGTTGGATTCACAGTAACTGTACACAGCAGCTCCCTGTAGAGATATACTCTGACTCAGCAGTGGATATAGCCATAATGGTATGCTTCTTGCTGCTCAAATGATATCAACCTTCTCTCTTGGAATGGACAAGTTCCATCCTTGCTTTTCCTATCTTCCTTGCACCCTGTGGTGGAGGTGTTTCTTCTCACCTGTCTCTTTTCTTTTGACTGGGCAGTCAGCACTAACATGTCCAACCTTGCTACAAGAATAACATATTATGTTAGAAGGAATATGTTTTCTGGGTTTAGGATCATACCAGTCTCTTTTGGAGAGCATCTTCCTAGATTTGTTGTGAACCTTCTTGTAATGTGAGGAGGAGGAAGATTTGTTCTTCCACTGCTTCCTCTATACCATTTTCTGGAACTACTTGAAGAATAGTGACAGTTCACCATCTATATACTGTTCAAGCCACAATGAACCTCTGATTACTGTTGATGCGGGAAATGGCGTACCAACAGATAACAGGTGTTTGAAATCTCACGGGAGGATGAAGAGAAGGGGAGGAGAAAAGACTTCTGAGCAGCTGATGCGGGAAATGGAACCTCTAAGGTTGAGAGGAGAAAGTAGGCATGTTCGATCCGGGATGTGGGGATAGGAGAGGTTGATGAGACTGCGGGGGATATCAGGGAAGGTTGATGAGGAATTGTTGAGCAGACAGTTACTTTGACAGTTAGAATTGGCGGATAAGGCTGAGAGAGAGAAAGAAAGGGTCGCTTATAGCAGCAAGAACAGACTTCGCCCACCACGGCTTAAATGCCACTCCTGCGATAGGCTTTCCTTTGATTATGAATCAGATATTACAGCTTGATTTGATTCCTTTACATGAGAATATAAAGGGTATAATGAGAAGCTAGTGGCTAGAGGAAAGAAGGTGCCAGAGACCGCGCAGTTTGACCAGAGAGGTCTGCATACCGCACGGACTGCTGATCCCGCAGCTCGTTACCCAAGGCCGAGTGGACTACGCAATTAGGAAGAGAAGATAGGTGAGGCTGCTAGAGCCAAGGTCGGGGAACATGCCGCAAGGGCTTAACCGTGCGGACAGGAAAGTTGTGTCCACAGGGTTTGCTGCACCGGTTGGTCCTCGACACTCCTCCCCATAATGAGAGGTATGGGGGCCTATTTATAGGCTCAGGCTGGAGATAGTCCTGGTAATGTTACCCTTTGTAGGGTAGTGAGTAAATATTGAGTCCACGACACGCTGCGGACTGAAGAGGCAGGTTGCCAACTACTACGAAGAAGCCGGTGCAGGGAAGTTGAAGTTCTCATGGAGGACTGCATAATGAGTCCGGCTAGATCGCGGCGGACAGGTCAAGTAGGTCATCCCTACTGCTGAAGGCTTGTCCTCCATGTGGGCGACAAGACCTTAGCGACCTGATGAACTGAATAGAGTAGGTCGCGCATATTGTTGGATGAAGCGAGTCCGCCTCCTTCTAGTAGGTAGAAGTTGCAGATCGACCCTGCTGGAGGAGTGAGCTTGCCACCTTATAGCAGGCTGGATTTGAATCCGGGTTGTATTGTACAGTCTGGTGAAGAGTTGTCGGTCCTGATGCCAAGTCCTTTCTCAGGCGGACTGAGACCAAGTCCGCCACCTGCTGGCGGACTGAAGGGGATATTTGCCTACTTCTTGGTAGACTGGAATGTAGCGGAGAGCTATCAGTACATGTTGGAATGGGTGGTCGCCTGGCTATAGCGTAGCCTTGCTAGTCATGCGACCTGCAGGAGCGGGTTGAAGTTGAAGGTCGTGACTCCTACCGAGCATGCAGTTACCGAGCAGTCTAGGCGGATAGGAATGTGAGTCCACCACCTAGTTGGGTAGTCTGCACCTATTGGAGTAGAGAGAACCATTGCGCGGTTAGCCAACCTAACCGCGTAGCTTGAAGGGGCAGACTGTGGAAGTAGTCTGCAGCCCATGCAGATCAAACGACTGTTGTGCGGTCTAGGCAGTCAGACCGGGGAGACTGCCCTAGCCGCGCAGCCTACACGGATAGAGGAGTCTTTTTGCCAGACCCAAAGAGGGCTGAGACAGGCCGCGACCTCCAGGAGGAACCTAGAGCAGACCGCGACTTGCAAGATAGCTACCTTGGAAGGGATCACCGATTTTTTTGATTAACATAATCCCCGCACTTTTATAAGTTCCGAATTGAAATTCAAAAAACTAGAAGACCCATGAAAATCTTGATCCTCCCCTCAGAAAAATAAGAGGCAGGGAGAGATAGAAACTGATGTCACTCCTCGGAAAAGGTTTGCCAAAGCCTATATTTTTCCTGCAAAGGAAACGTTAATGCAAGCGAAAAGAGGCACATCTTGTGTGTACCTGAGTTGCTTTTGCAAAATTAAGAAGGCGTGAATGTCTTCCATTGAGCTCTACAAAACAAAGGTGAGAGCAAGGCATAGAAGAATAGTAACTTGCAAGTCCTGAAGGAAACTTGCAAGCAACTGTTAATCTCTGTGAAAGGAAGGGTAAGCAGTAGATATGAGAGAAAAGAAAGTTGCAAGTACCTGAAGGGAACTTGCAAATATCAGATAATCTTTGCAAGAAAAGAGTGAGCAGCAGATATGAAAGAAAACTAAGTTGGAAGTACCTGAAGGGAACTTGCAAATATCTGTTAATCTCTGCAAAAAGAAGAGTGAGCAGTAGATATAAAAGAAAAGTAAGTAGTAAGTACCTTAAGAGAACTTACAAATATCTGATAATCTCTGCAAGAAAAGAGTAAGTAGTAGATATGAAAGAAAACTAAGTTGTAATTACCTGAAGGGAACTTGCAAATATCTACTAATCTCTACAAAAGGAGGAGTGAGCAGCAGATATGAAAGAAAACTAAGTTGCAAGTACCTAAAGGGAACTTGCAAATATCTACTAATCTCTGTAAGAAAAGAGTAAGCAACAGATATGAAAGAAAACTAAGTTGCAACTACCTGAAGGGAACTTGCAAATATCTGCTAATCTCTATAAAAGGAAGAGTGGGTAGCAGATATGAAAGAAAAATAAGTTGCAAGTACCTGAAGGGAACTTGCAAATATCTGCTAATCTTTGCAAGAAAAGAGTAAGCAGCATATATGAAAGAAAACAAAGTTGCAAGTACCTGAGGGAACTTGAAAATATCTACTAATCTCTACAAAAGGGAGAATGAGCAGTAGATATGAAAGAAAAGTAAGTCGAGTACCTGAGGAGTTTATTGATAAATCTTCTGCTAAAAGTTATTGCGATAAGATAGAGATGATTAGACTGCAGAAGGAATATCCATCAAACCCTGCTATTGATTGAGTAAGTAAAATTAAGTAGAGATCAAACCACAACAATGATCTTCTTATGTGGTCAGATATGATATCCCAATATGAAGTCCTAATCAGTAAGATGAAAGCATTGACTAGACTTCAGATGAATAGTTTGTCGAAAAATAGAACAAGATTCTCTGACTACCAATTAGTGCCAGAAACATCCAATAAGAGTAATAAAGAGCTTGTTAACCATCATCTGATAGAGTTTCATGCAAGCCGAGTATACACGATGAGCATAAGCATAAAGGATGTTGGAAATCCTTTTGATAGGTTGGATTTAACCTATTAACCTGAAAGAATGTAGATGACAAAGGAGGTATACACCCGAAGATGACCAAAAAAGGTCGGATGCGCCCCAGGTGTTCCCCAGGAGCTAAAGCATCTCCTTCCCAAGAAAGGTCATCAAGAGTGTAGTCCTACCTAGAAAGGACCATCCGTTCTCCCTTAGAAGGGCACAAAAGAGAAAAATGCGCAAAATCCTTAGAAGGAACGGTAGATACACTGCTCTCATGCCTCGGGTTACTAACATCGCTGATCAGTTAGACTAGGTGTGCCAAATGGTCTATAACATTGCTTGTCTTTAGAAAGATCAGTAAAGTTGTGGGCCCCGCAAAAGCATGGATTGAGAGTACCATAAAGTATTTTACTATTACAGTCATGAGATGATCGAAGAGACAAGGCTACACTTGATCTCCATTTCATGTCAAGCAAAGGTCATCGTTACTATTATGTATCCCTAGCGAAGCGTAGTAGAGCTAACACACTGGGACCTCCCTTAATGTGTACTGTGTGTTAGATACCGGCCAGGATTCGAAGACCTGAAGTTCACCTACATAAATTGGACGACACCCACTGCATATACGCGAACACTCCCCATTATATGTGGTCATTATGATCTTACACCCGGGAACAATCTATGGAGGGAACAACAAGACTTGGTGATATCTCGGTAATTCAGCGATCCCTTTGGAAAAGAGAAAATAGAGGAGGAGGCACTCCAAAAAGGGAAATGTGTCAGTGCAGGATCTCTGACGTAAAATTTATTGAAATAAATGAAAGAACACTTAGAAGTGTTTTAGAGAAAAAATGTTTGAAGAGTGAAAAGTAAAAACAACCGACCATGATTGTGAGGAGCTTTGGGGACTTTATATTGTCCTCCTTCAGCTCAGAATAGCCTTCCAAAAGGTCCTTCATCGTTAGCGTAGATGGTGTTATAGATGTCAATGTGCTGATTTGGTTTGTTCTTTTTGAGCCCAGAGAGGGGTTCTCTACTTCTTTGCCCTTTGAAGTAGATGGATCAGAATGATCACACTTCGAGAAGAGTAACGGAATTTGCCTAGCTTCAGTATTCTTTCTATCAACTGGCGAAGAGCTCGGTAATTTTCAGTTGAATGCCCGCCTTCTTTGTGAAACTCACAGAACAGATCTGAATCTTTTGATATTTGATCTGCTGTCTGGTAAGGCCTTTTATAATTAGCCTTACCCTTCATGACTTGGCTTACTTCTTGCATGGACTCATCCAGTTCGGACTCTAGCAAGTCATCATCTTGCTACTGATGAACTGAAGCAACTTGCGGAGCTGGGGATGGCAATAATAACAATTGATCTCGGGCACGATCCTGGCCCGGGAAGGGGTGTCGATGACGGTGAAATTTTCTTCCTTTCCTTGCGTGGGATGGAAAATCTTTCCGAGGAGACCTCAGAGGTTTCTAGTAAGAAGAAGAATCTTTCTCTGCTACAATCCTGGAGATGAAGCTGGGATTGCTCTTCTCACCTCGAATGTATGAGTTGGCTAAGCCAACCAAATCTTGATATGTCCTTGGTGCTCGGACATTAGCCTCAAACATGAGTGGTCCCTCTCGCAGACCATGTATTAGAGCCACCCGATACATTTCTTGATCGATGATCTCAATGTCCAAAATCTCTTTTGGGAAACGATCCACAAAATGAGACCAAGTTTCATTCTCTCGCTGCCTGATCTCAAATAGGGCTTCTGGACCACCCTTCCTCTTTATAGAGGTAGAAAACTTGAGCAAAAAATTACTTCGCAAATCAGCAAAGGAAGCGACAGATTGAGGACGCAGCCCATTGAACCACTCTCTCACTTGTCCATCAAAGGATGTTACGAAGAGTTTGCATTTGGTAGCATCCGAAAGTATTCTGTGAGCTACGACTGATTCAAAAGCTTGAAGGTGCTTCATTGGATCAGTCTCTCTAGTGTAAATTGGCAATCACGGCTCTCTGAAGTTTGTTGGAGTTGGTTCATGCCAAACACTCTCTAAAAATGGTGACGGCTCTTCCTGCTGATGTAGGCTTGCACATTTCACACCGAATAGAACTAAAGGTCTAACGCCACGCCACTCTTCGATCCAATCCATACACTGGCACAACCGCTCTACGCGACACCACGCAATTAGATCTATCAATATTATGCTAACATACGGGTAGCCAAACCAGTTTGGATCCAACAAGGGCTATAAGGCCAATGTTCGATCGAGCTAAAAGGACCAATATTGGGTCCGACCAAACGGCGTTGTACCCAAAAGAGATCTACCGAAAAACTTCGATTTAGAATGGGTAGATCTCTCCCAACGAAAAGATTGTGAAGGTTCGCCAAACCTCTTGAATGAAAAATAACAATAAAGAGAATAACAAATAAGAGAAAATCAACAACGATGAAATCCGAATATTTCAATAGTTAACGCTACGGATAAAAACCACCACTTGAATGTTTCTAAAGAAAAGAATCTCACAAAAGTGGAAGTATTTCGTTACCTAATCGGAATGGGTGATTCCGATTAATCTCACTTAGATTGTTCTCCAACGGCTCCGCCGGAGTCGCGCCGGAAGGAGATGAGAACCTCGTTCGCCAATATTGCTTCACGTCGGTGTTAGAGATCCACAAAGGGAGTTTTAGGAGATGATGTAGGTGGCCGGATTTTTGAGAAGAGGGATGAAGTGGTTGGCGGCTTTTGGGATGGTGGCCAGAATGGAGGAGTGGATATGGGGGCGGTTTTCTTAACAAGGAGAGGGGGAGGGGAAGATAATAGGGAGGAGGAGATGGGAAGAGGCCGACGGCCAAGAGGGAGGAGGGAAAAGGAGAAATTCGGCCAAGGGGTGAAGGGAGAGAGATCTCAAGAGGGAGGTAATTAGGGTTTCAATTTTTATTTCATCAATCAATCCTCCAAATGAAAATATCCATGCCTATATATAGGCTTACATCAAACAACAAGGGAAAATGCTACATGCAGCCCAAAATTATAATACAAATAATCATGGTTCAAAACATAATCATGCCACATATTATGAAAATTAAATAAAATGCATAAATAAAATAGAACCAAAATGCATAAATAATTAATAATAATTTAATTAATAATTATTTTTAATTATTTAAATATAGGCTTGCGCCGCGGGCGGATATTTGGGCGATGCGCCACATAGTCTTCACGGCGTCGCACGTCACTACTGGAGACGGAGAAATATCTTCCGTAAGCGCACCGTCCTCGTCTTCAACCTGTTGAGGGTCATCGTCTCCATCAATCCTCCCCCGCTTGAAAATACTCATCACCGATGAGTTAGCCTGATAGTACCGGAGTGGGAAAGCATCATCCAATAGAACCTCGGGGCGGCAGACAGCACCACTTGGAGAGGAGAGCACAACAACCTGGAGTATCCTGTCAAGCATAAATATGTTCCTACGGAACCTTGGAAGAACATTAGTCAATAAAGGAAAACAAAATTCAGCATCCACAACCAACGTACCTCCAGAGAAGACCGATGAAGAAAACAATCCAAGTACAATCTCACAACCCATACCCAAAGAGAACATAGTGGACCCACACGGACAGGCAGAAAATTCAAGTGGCAGAGAATCATATAGCGTTAAATTAGAAACATCGAAAATAAGGGGAAAACCCCAATCAGTGGATAATTTCAAATGAAATTGGCTTGCATCGCGGGCAGATATTTGGGCGACGTGCCACATAGTCTTCACGGCGTCACACGTCACTACTTGGAGACGGAGAAATATTTTCCGTAAGCGCACCGTCCTCGTCTTCAACCTGTTAAGGGTCGTCGTCTCCATCACCTGCTCTCCTGGAACATAAGGAAAAAAGGGAGCATAAGATGTAGTTGTAAACAGAGTAGGATGATAGAAGGGAAAAGCTGTTGTGGGAGGAGCAAAGGCAGGAGCTGAAGAGTAGGGATGACTTCCCTGAAAATTTATAAATCTTGTTGGACTTCCTCGGGCAGCTTCCCGGAAGAAGTTTTGACGAGCTATAAACTCATCATTTTGAGATCGCAAAGGGGTTGCAGGCCCTTGTGGATAGTTTGGTGGGTAAATAGGAGGATCGACCGACGGATAGGCCGGTGGATAATTTTGCGGATTCTCCATTGTTGGTTTTGTATTGACTGGAGGAACTGGCGCTGCTGTAGGTTGCGCCTCTAGTCGCTGCATGATAACAACTAGAGCATAGTTGATTGCCTGAAACTGTTGGGCAATTTCCTAATGCGATCTCTCTAAGGCTTCCCAAAGAGGATCTTCACTAGGACTTAAAGGTGCAACGTTCTCGATAGGTTGATGGTCTGACATGAGTAACAGTTGATTTTCACCGTCTGTTCAAGATTTGAAGGTCGCGTGTTAACTGTTGATGCGGGAAATGGCGCACTAGCAGATAACGGGTGTTCAAAATCTCACGGGAGGATGAAGAGAAGGGGAGGAGAAAAGACTACTAAGCAGCTGATGCGAGAAATGGCACCTCTGAGGTTGAGAGGTGAAAGCAGGAACGTTCGATTCGAGATATGGGGATAAGAGAGGTTGATGAGAATGCGAGGGATAGCAGGGAAGGTTGATGAGGAAATGTTGAGCAGATGGTTACTTTGACGGTTAGAATTGGTGGCTGAGGCCGAGAGAGAAAAAGAGAGGGCCGCTTGTAGTGGCAAGAACAGACTTCGCCTGTAGCGACTTAAATGCCACTCCTACGACGAGTTTTCCTTTGATTATGAATCAGATATTACAACTTTATTTGAGTCCTTTACTTGAGAATATAAAGGGTATAAGGAGAAGCTGGCGACTAGAGGAAAGAAGGTGTAAGAGACCGCGCAGTTTGACCAGAGAGGTCGGCAGACCGCGCGGACTGCTGATCCCACAGCTCGCTACCCAAGGCCGAGGGACTGCGCGACCAAACAGAGAAGATAGCTGAGGCCACTAGAGCCAAGGCCGGGGAACAGGCCACAAGGGCTTAACTATGTGAACAGGAAAGTTGTGTCCACAGGGTTTGTTGCGCTGGTTTGTCCTCAACTCTCCTCCCCATAATGAGAGGTATGCGGGCTTATTTATAGGCTCGGACTAGAGATGGTGCTGGTAATGTTACCCCTAGTAGGTTGGTGAGTTACGATTGAGTCCGTGACATGCTACGGACTAAAGAGGCAGGTCGTTAACTGATGAGAAGAAGCTTACGTATGGAAGCTGAAGTGCTCCTGGCGGACTGCATAGTGAGTCCAGCTAGCTTGCGGCGGATAGGTCGATAGCTCACCTCTATTGCTGAAGGCTTGTCCCCCTTGCTGGGAGACAAGAGCTTGGCGACCTGGCGCACTAAATAGAGCAGGTCGCGCATGCTGTTGGATGAAGCGAGTCTGCCTCGTTCTAGCGTGTAGAAGGAGAAGATCGCCCCTACTGGAGGAGTGAGCTCGCCACCTTCTGGCGGGCTGGAGTTGAATACGCGTTTTATTGTGCGATCTGGTGAAGAGTTGTCGGTCCTACTACCAAGCCCTTTCTCAGGCGGACTGAGACATAGTCCGCCACCTACTGACAGACTGAAGGGGCAGATGCCTACTTCTTGGCGCACTGGGATGTAGCGGAGAGTTGTCTGCACCTATTAGAAGGAGTAGTCGCCTGGCGAAAGCGTAGCCTTGCTAGCCACGTGACCTGCATGAGCAGGCTAAAGTGGAAGTATGCAACTCTTGCTGAGCATGCGGTTACCGAGCGGTCTGGGCGGATAGGAATGTGAGTCCACCACCTAGTTGGGTAGTCTGTACCTATCTGAGTAGAGATAACCATTGCGCGGTTAGCCGACCTAACCGCGCGGTCTGCAGGGGCAGACTGTGGAAGTAGTCCGCAGCCCCTATAGATCAAATGACTACTGCGCGGTCTAGGCAGTCAGATCAGGGAGACCGCCCTAGTCGCGCGGCCTACGCGGATAGAGGAGTCTATCCGCCAGACCCAAAGAGGGCTGAGACAGGCCGCGACCTCTAGGGGGAACCTGGAGCAGGCCGCGACTTGCAAGCTAGCTATCTTGGAAGGGATCACCAATTTTTGAGTTAATAATTACATTGGTGACCCAAATAGTATTCTACCCTTGATACACACACACATGTCTGATTAGGAAATTAGGCAATGTGCATTGTATACCACTGGTGGCACATATCTCTTCTATATACCACCTGGACTTGCACTGCATACTCCTTTATCATGGCCATTGACTTTGATCATTGATATCTCCCATTGACTAGGACATGGAGGCTTTGGCCTAATCTATCTCTTCATCCAGAGAGATCACTATCCTTTGAAGCATCTTTAGTCATTTCAATGACACTCTTATTATCTTGAGCAGGGAGTTCAGTTAGAATCTCCCCCTCAATCTCTACATTTCCCATATGAAGTTGCTGACTTGTATCAACTGTAGCTGGAGCAATATAGCTATTTTTTAATATATTGTACTTGCTTTCCCACAACAGGTGCAACCATCTTAGTGTTCTTCCTCTCAACCCCAGCAATGTCCATAGGGACAAGCTGATCTTCAGCAGTTTTGCTGACCTATTCTGTGTTGGAGGTACACTACGTAAGACTCAAGCTTGTTCAGCTACTTAGTAAGTACTTGCTCACCATCAACAGGAGCATCTTTGCTTAACAGCCTCCCTCTCAACATTTGCACAGATTTTGTCCTCATTACTTTCAATCATCATTTCAGCTGATGATACCACTTGACTCGAAAGTCTTTTTTGTATATCACTTGACAGTTTGTCTCTTCTGTATAGTGAGTCTTTTCAGCTGAGGATCATGTGCCTCTTTCTTGCTACTTTTAGAAGAGCTGCTTCCTATGTTTTACTCAATGATGAGTACAGCCAGATTGTTCTCCTCCTCACTATCCTGCTAAAGTGGCAGTAGTACTATATCCCACTAGCCAGACAACTTTGAGCTTCAATGGCTGGATCCAGCTAGTCTGTTTATCCAGTCAGATACCACTTGAAGGGCTTTACCAAAGACATATGTACTTTATCCTTTTTCAGGGATGCATACAATATCCTTTTCCTCTTGGGCAATAAGAGGAGTATCCTTGATGATCAACATCCATCTCCAACTTCCCAACTGCAGATCTTAGGTACATTCCTTACTAGAGCATGATCCTTAAGGTAGCTCCTTATTCCAGTCATGTGGCTATAATATCCTCTGTCCAAGTACCACAGGGGGGTATGATCACTTGGACTATCCTGCAAAATAAGATTAGCATACCTTAGGACCCCAATTTTTATTGGGTCCTAGGTTCTTGTTAGCACAAAAATGCACATGTCTACCTATAGCAGTCCTATCAGGAAGACTTACCCTTGCCCTTGGCACACTAGGGTTGTGTCAATTATCTATGAAAAAGTATCCCACTTTGTCACAACACCAATACTCATGGATGTTATATCTCCTCTTCTGAATAGTCTTTGAAGAGTGCAAGCCATCACTAGCTGCTTGTTTAGAGGGGAGTGTTATAGCCTTCTTATTGTTTCTCTCAGCAAGAATTCAACTAAAGGTGAGTCTGCCAGTAGAAGTACTTGCCTTACTCTGAGTTTCATTAACGGTCTTCTTTGTAGTTGACATGCTATTAATGGCCTTAGAGCTAGCCAAGTCAGCCTTACTGACTGACTTACCCTTGGTCTGGGTTTTTGTTGGAAGAGCCTGAGAATAAGCCATTGCCTTCTCCTTGAGTGTAGGGGCAAGAGCACCAAATACAAATGGTCCATGATGGGCCATTTGTACTTCTTCATGCGGAGCCTTCTGTGCACTCAAACCCATATCCTTCCTTCTTTCATTATAAGATACACTTGTACTCTTACTAGGAGAATTACCTTTCTTCTAGTGACCATATAACAACCCCATCCATTTAATAACATATAATAGAAGGTTCGGCCGGGGCCCCACACCATATGCTATAAAACAGGCGGCGAGGTTACAGGTTAATACAAAGCATGCTAACTCAGAGCATGCTAGCGGAAGGTTTTAACGTTTAAATATAACTCAACAACCACGAATGTCCATTATATATAAATAACCACATTTATATATACTCCCAAAGGAATGTACATCAAATACGCAAAAGTTTGGCCTTAAGGCCTTACAGTTACTCTTTACAAGTGTGGATTACAAACATCAGCGTGCCGGCAAGCCACACATGAACATAACAAAATTCTTCGCTCAACCTTCGAGGGCCAGTAATAGGAGCAATAGCAGCAGGGGATTCAGCCCTCTATTTCTCGCTCGGCTCTCCAACACCTGCACAAGGATAGCCCACCTTAATGGTGGAAAATAAGGTAACGGTCAGCATTTAGCTGACCAATTTATAACGACACTACCCCTTTCCCGGGGTAGTGGTATTCCTTCCCTGCAGGCATAACTTTTCACAAGTAGATATATCACACAATGGGCATTTACACACAACCAATATATCATAATCGTCGGCCATGCGACCCGACGATCCGTGCACTCACGGCACATTCTTAGTGTACCGGCAAACCAGGGTCCCACCACCGTTCAAGGTCCGAAACCCAGCGGTATTGAGCATTTAGTCTTAATGGCGCGCAGGCCTAAGACTCTTATTATGCGCTCCAATGAGACCAATAACTTAGGTCTACCATTCGGTCAGACATAACGCGGTTAAGTTCAGCCAATCCCGTTGCTCAAATCGTCCATATGACGTTGGTCGGCTTCCCCTTATCCGTTCGACACGAAGCCTTTCAAGAGATCGCAGCTCACAATAGCCATACTGTCCACCAAGGACTGGCTTCATAATCTAAAAAGGGAATTAGTGCCAGCGTTCCTCGCGGTTGCTTGGCGGGTTCAGTAGAACTCTCTTTCTGCATCCAAACTCAACCCAAATCCTGCAGCATCATGCAGTGCCAGAAAACTAGTCTTTCATAGCATACAACACAAGAATTTCAAGGGTATTTTCCTGGAATTCCATTCCAATACTTCCGAATATTGTCCTTTACAGGAACAACCCATCGAATCCACAACATACACATTTATACGTGGAGTCTTCTCCGGTGCGTAAAATGAAACATCATCAATCTAGAACAACCAGTCCAGATGGGCTTCACACAGCATGCCTATTCCATACTACACATTTATGGATCTATATGCAAGACTGATTGGGGATTTCGAGAATCAACCCAAGGGAAATCCCTCAATAATCCACCCTTTGGTGGGGGAAATCCATGCATGTGCCAAAAGGACTTCGCATGTACAAGAAGGAAGATCGTTACCCTTGACGATCGCTTTGGAGCCATGGAAAATTAGCCGATGAAAAGCACCGCAACAGCCTTGCCTCCAAGAATCTGGACTCGACTCGCGATTCCGGACTCTAAAACTCCACCAGCGGTCGGATTCCTTCTCCTCCTTCCTCCTTGCTCTCCCAACTCTCTAATACTTAAGAAAGAGAAAGGCTTTGAGATAAGTATGATTCTATCCCTCAACTCTAAGCCTTAATACAGCAGGAAGAGTCCTGGACCGTTGGATCCTAATTGAAGGAAATGAATGGCCACAAATTGTCCTGAAATAACTTTTCTAGGCTGAACATGGCTTGTGACACGCCCATGTCACAGGTCGTGTGCCTTAAGCGGCAAACAAACCGACTTAACCTGACCAGGACACGGCTTTGGGACATGCTCGTGTCACAGGACGTGTGCCTTGATATGGCTTCGGACACACCCATGTTCAGCCCGTGTTCAGCAGTCCTCACAGCCCTGGCCACACACAGAGAAGGATACGGCCATTGACACGCCTATGTCACAGGACGTGTGCCCAACTCGACTTGCCTCTCGAGGATCGTCGAGTGCATTTCGTCAACCCATAGTAGGACACGTCCCTGGACATGCCCGTGTTACAGGCCGTGTGCCGCACTCGATAGACCGTATTGCTAACACTCGATAGATTATGTGCCATACTCGATAACACAGAGCAGGACACGGCTTGGGACACGCCCGTGTCCCAGGCCGTGTGCCTCACTCGAGACACACTAGAGCCCCACTCGAGGCCCATCCCATATTCGAGTACACAAAGAAGGACACGGCCTTGGACATGCCCGTGTCCCAGGCCGTGTTACTCAACCTACACTCATACCCGAGATTTGGGGCGTTATAGACCATGCATGCAATCTTAGTCATACCTGTTAGATGGGAGGATTACCTTGTGAAAGGTAGCCCGAGGCACTACAGGAGCCTTGTTTTTCCCTTTGGAATGGCCACTCTAGAATTCAACTTAGACCCTAAGCCTCTCTCAACTTTTTGAGAGTTAAAGGAGTCAATCAGTGGCAACGCAATTTTGGGCTTACAGAATTAAGCCACAATCTTTCTCTCCTTTAAGAGTTTCTCTTCAAGATCCAAGATGATCTTGTTCTCCTGGCTTATGGTCTCAATTTGGATGATTGAGATGACATTTAGTTGGCAGACTTTCTTAGCCTTCTGATCCAGTAGGGTTATTGTCTCAGCCTACTGGGAAGTAGCTTGCTGAAGGGAGGTAATCTCCTTAGCTTGCTTCTTGGCTGACTTCTTGCTTTTTTTCAAAGCATCCAACATTTCACAATATATGCCAATCAATTTATTGACATCTACCTCAGATTGTGAGTCATCTTCATTACTGGATGAGGATGTATCAGAATCTGGATTGGTCTCATAATCTGAACAATAAGAAGAACTAGACAGAGAATGTACCTTTTTGGACCTGGCTGATCCTGGCAAGATTCTTCATCTGACATGGCCATCAGACTATAATAGTTGTTGACATCTTCTTCCTTATCATCCTTTTCTATGTATTCCATATAGACAATCAGTGTGTCCCATATTTCCCTGGCTATCTTGCTGTGGATCAAGTTCTGGAATATTGTGGAGTCATCTATGACACTTACAATGATATTTTGTTCCCTTTTGTCCATAGTTGCCAAGATGACTTAAACTCTAGTCATTTCAGTATAACTCTTTGGATTCTGGACATATACATCTAAGACAGAGACCTTCATGGAGATGAAGGGTCCTTTTTGAACTGTTACAAAGATCCTAGGATCAGAGGCTTCCATGAACTTCCTGTCCCTCTCTTTCTAGATCCCAAAGTTCTCCTTTCTACAGACTTGAAGCTCCCTTGAGCTCCACTCCTTATGGGTCTCTCCTTAACCCATAAGTACTATACTTTTATCTACCCTTTGAGATCTAATCAAACTATTAAGTCCATCTTGAGTAACCTCCCTCTGATACCACTTGAAAGTCTTTAATTTTAAGGTTAGTTAAATCACCTAGAGGGGGGATGAATATGTTTCTTAGTCTCTTGTGCTTATCTTTAATTTTCTATGTTTTAGGTGTGTTTAGTTAGCTTAGTTAGCTTGCTTTCAAGAACACAACACAACACATAATGTTTATAGTGGTTCCCCAAATTATGGGTATGTCTACTTTCTCTCCCACCTTGCTAACAGCTTGTTAGACAATGCACTTCTCTAATCTCGGCTCCTATAAGCTTACAACATGATCCCATAGGACCAATCAGTCTCCTCCAAGACCTATAACTCATACACAAAGCCCTACAACTTAGTGATCCAAAGATCACCTACCTCAGGCCCAAATTCCCTACAACTCAGTCCGGGAGGACATCCCTACCTCATAGATAATGACTCTCCTACAGCACAGGAACAAAGGTCCTACCTCAGATCAAAAGGATCCTACAACTCAGGCATAAGTGCCCTATAACTCAGAGAGAATGACTCGCATACCTCAAGCTCAAAATCCCTACCTCAGATCCAAAGGATCCTACTCTTAAGCCAAAGCCCTACCTCAGGCACACATGCCCTACACTCAGATCTGCAACCAGATCCTACCTTAGCCTTTATAAATTAGGCCTACAACTTAGATCCAAAAGGATCCTACAAGATCCGAAAGTGGGTTGGTGAAATATGACTATAGAAATATGATCTCTGAGTCTACCTTCGTGGACTAAGAAATACTTTGCCCTAACTTCTTCTCAGCAACAAGAAAAATTATCTTCAAGAACCTGCTGCTTGTGCTGGAAGTATCTTGCAGTGAACTTCTTCTTCTTGAATTGAGTGTGAATCTCAGTCCTATCTTTGACTCAAGAGAGATAGTTCTCTAAGCCTCCATTTTCTTGAACTAAGATAGCTTAGTCCTATCTTCTTCACATCAACAAGATTGTTTATCTTCAAGTTGACTTGGCTTGTGCTGAGAAGTAACTTGTAGAATAGCTGCTCTGCTTCTTCTTCCCTTCCAAGACCTAGTGAATTTAGCCCTAACTATGACTCCATAGAAATAGTCCTCTGAGCCTGCTTTAAGATCACTGCTTTTTCAATATTTCCTCTTTAGCTTCTAGATAATGTTCTTCAGAGATGATCAGCTGGAACTATGAAGGACTACAGTTAGGGTTATCCCTTGGCTGCTTCTTCTTCTTTAGAGAAATCTTTGATCTTGTTGTAGTAGATGGAAATTGCTACAAATAATTTTTTGAACTCTTAGATCAAAAGTTAGAACTTCTTCTCCAGGCTCTATAATAATGGCGAGGAGGAAGATGAAGTCCAGCTGTCTTTTCAAAAGCTGATATCTTCGACATGATCTCTGTATTTTCTATTCCGCCGATCAACATCTATTTTGACTCGTGGGCCATGCCATAGTTGACAGCTGCAATTTTTATTTTATAGGAAAAGTCATACAGTAGGCATGCGACACCATTTATCGCGTACTATAGCCATCTCACAACATTTTTAATTTAGATGACGTCAACACCTATGGACTTAGTCAAATTCAAACACTTTAGTATAGGCGTTGAGTGAACAAGCTTCACTCAATGCCAAAACACTTAGAAAGATTTTTTGTCACTAGGCGTTGAGTGAGTAAGCTTGACTCAACACCAAAACACTTAGACATATTTTCTGTCACTAGGCGTTGAGTGAGTAAGCTTGACTCAATGCCAAAACACTTAGATAGTTTTTCTATCACTAGGCATTGATTAAGTAAGCTTGACTCAACGCCAAAACACTTAGAAAATTTTTTTGTCACTAGGCATTGAGTGAGTAAGCTTGACTCAACGCCAAAACACTTAGTCGCATTCCTGAATGAAAGTGTCTAGTGCAGCTTCTTCACTCAACGCCTTTTGCTTTAGCCTATTATTTTGATGAGGTGTTGAGTGAATAGCCTTCACTCAACGCTTCTGTACTTAGACAGATTTTTTGTCAGCTTAGGCATTGAGTGTGCTGAGTGAACCTTCATCACTCAATGCCATCTAGAATTTTGTAGTCTTAACTTCTTAGGCGCCAGGCCAGCCTTCATCACTCAATGCTTCTGGACTTAATCGGATTTCTTTACTGTCAAAGATAAAGATTTAACTATCTGTGCTTTACTAACCGCTTTTTGTAGTTTGGCGTTGAGTGAACTTCCTTCACTCAATGCCTGTGGATTTGGCCACTTTTCTGCCTTGTAAATAGTCAGGCTTTGACTGAATTGACTTTACTCAACCCTCCTTATTATATGGCATTGAGTGAACTGGCTTCACTCAATGCCTGTGGACTTAGACACTTTCCTACCTTGCCAATGCTGAAGGGCTTTGACTATCTTGTCTTCTCTCAGATATTTTTGGCATCTAGCGTTAAGTGAGATTGATTCACTCATCGCGTGTGGAGTTAACCACATTTCTTTGCATTTGGTATTGGGTAAGCTATCCTCACTCAATGCATGTGGACTTAGATAGATTTTCTGTCTCTCCACCTACCTACCTTGTGACCACCTATCACCATCACTTAGACAACCTGTCTAACCTTGTTTGAAGGAACATCCTGCACATGAAGAGCTTAACCAACATCAAATATAACTATGCTCTTTGTATTGATGGTGATGCCTCTTCAAATCAAATCTACGGAACATTGAGGGTAATATTCCCAATAGGTCCTATGCCAATTCACAGTTTAGGAGGTGAAGTCTATACATTGGTAATTGTTGATGACTACTCATGTTTTAGATGGGTATTTTTTTCTGAAACACAAATCAGAAACCTTTGATTCTTTCACTAATTTTGTTAGAAAAATTCAGAACAAATTAAACTGCTCGATGGTCAAAATCAGAAGTTATCATAGAACAGAATTTGAGTCTGGTGTCATGACAGAATTCTGTGGAAGTCAAGGTATCTTTCATGAATTTTCCTCTCTGCATACTCCATAAAAAAATGGAGTTGCTAAGAGAAGGAATAGAACCCTAATTGAAGCATGCATAACTATGTTGAATGATGATTCACTACTAGAGTACTTCTAGACCGAAGCAGTCAACACAGCTTGTCACGTGCAAAACTGAACAATAATCAACAAACACCATCGTATTACTCCCTATGAACTGTTGAAAGGATGAAAATCGACTGTGTCCTACTTTAGGATCTTTGGCAGTAAATGTTTCGTACTTAATAATGGGAAGTATTATCACACGAAGTTTAGTGGTAAATGTTTTGAAGGTATTTTTGTATGTCATAGTAGTCATAGTAAGGCATATAGGATTTTTAATAAGAAAACCCTGGTTGTATAGGAGTCTATTAATGTTGTATTTGACAATACAAGCATGCTCCATAGCAGCTCATCTAGTGTTGTTGGTGCAGATGCAAGTACTAGGTTTGAAGAACTAAGCTTTGATGAAGTAGTCAAGGAAGATGCTCCAAGCTCAGTCAAGGTCGTCGATCTAAGTATGGTGGATGAAGAACAACTAGATGAACTAAGCACAGAGGATGCACCTGATGCGGCAGAACCTGCTGGTGGAAGAGGAAGAAACCTAGTGTTTAGACACCTCAGAGATCACCCAACTGATCAAATCAATAGAGAGCCAGGCGATGGTGTTAGAACAAGAAGAGGTACAGTTAACGAGATATTACATCTTAGTTTTCGGTCTCAGGTTGAGCCAAAGAAATTTGAAGAATAAAATAAGGATACATATTGGATCATGGCAATGCAAGAGGAGCTCAACCAATTTGAAAGGTGCAAAGTTTTGGAGTTGGTTCCCAGACCTAAAGGACAGAGCCTGATCGGCACCAAATGGATTTTTAGAAACAAGCTGGACGAAAATAGAATCATTATAAAAAAAATAAAGTCAGGTTTATAGCTCAAGGATATAGACAAGAAGAGGGGATCGACTTAGACCAAACCTTTGCTCTAGTGGCCAGGCTTGAGGCGATCAGGTTGTTTCTTACGTATGCTTCCCTCAAAGGCTTTGAGGTCTATTAAATGGATGCGGAGTCAGCATTCCTCAATGGGAATTTGAAAGAGGAAGTATACGTAGCACAACCTTCAGGTTTTGTCAACTCTACTTTCCCTGAATATATTTATTTTCTTAATGAAGCTCTTAACGGCATAAAACAAGCTCCCTGAGCTTGGTTTGATACGTTGTCTAGCTTTCTTCTTTAGAACAAGTTCACAAGAGGAAAGATATAGAATACAAAATTTCTTAGGGAAGTAAAAGGCAAGATTTTTCTAGTGCAAATATATGTCGACGACATTATATTTGGCTCTGCAGAAGACAACCTTTACAAGAAGTTTTCCAAACTTATGCAAGGGAAGTTTGAAATGAGCAGTAGGGAGAGCTGAAGTATTTCTTAGGACTTAAGGTGAAACAATTTGAAGATGGAATTTTCATCTCTCAGACGAAGCTCACCAAAGAGTTACTTAAGAAATTCTGAATGGAGAACGCAACCTCGATGAGTACTCCAATGGGTTCAATTATGTATCTGGACAAGGATGAAAAAGGGAAACCTTTTGATTAAATCAAGTACAGAAGCATAATTGGATCCTTGCTCTACCTCACTGCCAATAGACCCGACATAATGTTTTCAACATGTGTGTGCGCTAGATTTCAGATAAACACAAAGGAATCTCATTATGTCACTGCAAAGCAAATTTTAAGATACCTTAAGGGTACACCCAATCTTGGCTTATGGTACCCAAGAAGTAATGATGTCGAGCTAATTGATTTTTCAGATACAAACTTTGTTGGTTGCATGGATGACAAGAAAAGAACTTCCAGAACGTGCCAATTCCTCAGAAGAAGGCTTATCTCATGGAACAGCAAGAAGCAGATTTGTGTGGAAACTTCCACTGCCGATTCAAAGTATATCTCTACGGGTAATTGTTGCGTACAACTTCTATGGATCAGGAATCAGCTTTAGGATTACAACCTAAATTTAAAAGAGATTCTGATGTATTGCAACTCCTCCAATGCAATAGTGATCGCAAATAATCCAATCTCCTATAGCTGGAAAAAGCACATCGAAGTAAGATATCACTTTATTCGGGAGCATGTGGAGAATAAGGATATAGCCCTCAGCTATGTCCCGACGGATAAGCAGGTCGCAGATATATTCATGAAGCCACTAGACGAGGCCAAGTTCTCGTTTTTCAAAACGGAACTGGGTATGCTGAGCAAGGACTCGTGAAGATGGCTAAGAAGACAGGAATTCACTCGGGAAGTACTTCAGAAAACAGAAAAATTTGTCCAAGGAAAATTCGAATGTCGATTAGCAGAACTTGCCGATTCATCGTATGTACACGGCTAAACTCGGCGAATCTTACTTGGGTAAGAAATTTGTTTCCTATATTCGATCTGAAGAGTCACGACTTATCAGGTACACGCCTTTCCAATGTCAAATTTAAATTATATATATATATTCTAGGGGTTTAGGGGCAAACCACATCCATTTCGTCGAAACCAGACAACCGACTCGCCAAACAGGCTTCTTCCCGACGATTCCCCTTCCGACACTGTTCATCGTCTTCCTTTGATTGTACTACTCTCAATCTTCATCGGTTAGGTCAGTGCAAGCCATAGCCGACAGTACATTAGTGTTCTCCCGCCGATTTATTCTAGAGCATTGATCCAGAAAACACTTTCCTTGTCGATCCCGTCCGTAACAGACATCAAGTTCCAGTCTGACAGTTCAATCCAGAGCCGTTTCCTCATTCTATTTGTTATCTCCTTCTCCATTGCTCCCCAAAGCACCAATGGTTTGCTAGGAGGTGGAGAACTCGTTCGTACAGGTTTTGCCTCTGCATCAGATGAGTTCAGGAATGTAATCTTGATGTTAGAATTTGCTAGTCTTTCTTTTGTACTAGAGCACCCTTGCAAAATATTTATCAAAGATATTCTAGAATTCTATCAGAATGCAAAGCTACGCAGGTAGGATACTGTGATCAAGAGCAAAGTTTGTTCGACCAAAGTCAAAGTGAAGGCTTCCCTCCTGACAAGGTACTTGCGCTTTCCTGCTTGTGAAGAGGTTGATTACCTCGAAGAGGATGACTTCACAAGAGCCATGCTATTTTGTGTTCTGTCCTAGGGTACTAAGACAGTGAAGCGCAAAGGCATCAATGAGGAAGGAAAGTTTCTATCAGATATCATCGGAAAAGTTCTCCTATGCAAGATAGGATTGCATGATTATCTTTCTTCTGAAATGTTCAAGATCATGGTGGCTATTATCTACAGGAAGAGAATGGATTAGGATGCACTGCTGTTTGCAAAGATCAAGGATAGTCTGCGCACACTCAATTTTTGATGGATACTCATCTTATATCTGAATCAGATGGACATGGACAAATTTGATATGTCTAAGGGTGTACATATCCATCACCTAAAAAATCGACTCTTCTATATTCTCGAGGTGGGATAGGAGGATCCAGACACCAGGGGGAGCCGGATATTTTCCTGTGGAGGAGAAAGAACATGTTCCTGAGGATAGGATTCCTTCTCTACCCCCAGTGCGATTCTTAATAGTCTGAGTGCAGGAGTTGAGGGGCAGTCTTTTGATACACAAGTGGAAACTGAAAAAGTTCCCTTGAATGTTCCTACTTAGACAGTTTCAGAAGTCCAAGCTGCAGAAGTGCCAAGTTCAATTTCAATTCCAGTTGTTGTGGTTCTAGATGAAGAGATAGTAGATCTCTGTAAAGTGATTACTGATATTATCCGTGCTACTGCTACTAAGCTAGTGCTAGAGGAGCCTAAGGATGAGGTTGTTGATGATGACATTATCGCTTCTTCTGATGATGTGGATATTGCTGCTGAGGTTGATTTAGATGTTGCTGATTATGAGATTGATAATGATGAGGTAATGGTAGCTGCTGATAAAGCTAATGTTGTCTCTGAGAAAGATTCAGAAGAGCACATGATTGTCCCTCTCCTAGAGATAGTTCCTACTGTAGTGTCTAAGGGGGAGGCAACCCAGTCTTTGATATCCGTTGCTACACAGGTTGAAAGGTTTATCCGAAACCTAGAGAAGAGGGTTGCAAAGGCATCCGGTATTCCTCCAGCTGTTCTAAAGGAAGTAGTTGATATTTCTGACGAGGACGGAGTTATAAAGGAGCATACTCTTGTCCTACATGTTGAAGATCACAGATTGATTTCTAAAGCTCATTTAACTCTGATAGATGAGTCCTCCAGTGATTCACTAATCCATCAAGATATTCCCTCTCTTCCTAGTATTCCTACTCCAGATGTTCCCATTTCTAGTGTTGATAATTCTATTCTGAAGACCATAGAAGCCATATTGGCTAAGCAGCAACCACAGTTTGAATCCTCCATGTAGAAGGTTATGAAGAAATTCCAAGAAACTGAGAAAGATTTGAACAATGGCCTTGCAGCTGTCAAGGTGTGTTTTGACAAATTAGATGCAAGGTTGGATTCCTGGTTTGTACAGGGTCCCGAAACTCTAATTCATAACATGGTAGAACTCAAAAGTAATCTGGACATTCTTGTGAATGCTAATAAGAATGCAGTAACCATGATTGATTCTCACAATCGATCAATGGATCATTTTGATAAGACAATGGAATCTTATGCCAATGTCATAGCTGTTTAATTTAGAAAGGGGGAGGATGCCCCTAAAGCTAAGTTAGATTCTGTTGAGGCTGCAATGGTTGAAAACTTCAAACAAGTCAATGACTACTGTTATGACAACTTTGTTTGGCAGCATGGTCAAATGTTTGGAAGGCCAGGTCAGGATTATATAAGCTTTCTAGTACCTGTTGTGCCTGCTCCAGGAAATTTTGAAGCTCATCCCGCTGAGGATTACTCTCAATACTTGACAGACACACAGGATTTCTCTCAAGAAAAGTCTGTTGCTGCTGCTGTGTTTCTAGATATTCAAGTAATTGAAGATATACCTCCTCCTGTATAAAAAAGGAGAAGATATGGTGAAGGGACATCTGCTATCAGGTCAGATCCAATCAGAGATATGCCTAATAGAGATATGTCTGAGGTATGGAGTCTGATTTCAAGAGGAATTATTTTAGACTCCTTCACTTTGGTCGACATTGGAGGAGAAAACAGATGGAGCCACTATGATAGAGATGAGTGGCACAAGTATGAGTTGGCATGTGCAAAGAGAAGGATTCACTTCAGGAACCACAAGCATGATGATCAAGCTACACCTATAGCCCCTCCAAGATACTATCCAAAGCACCAGGGCATATTTTGCTAAACAACGTTAGAAGAGCCAGGGCAGGCAGGGCTGATGGCTTTAGTTGTTTGGGTTATTATGTGCGATAGTGGTTGCCCCCAAACATTGAACTCTTTGATATATATATATATATAATATAAATAATTTGAATGGAATGTGCGCTTTGCTTAAATTTTAAATATCATTTTAATTTTATGCTTTATTATTATTGTTGTATAATTCACCTTAGCTTATAGGATTCTGAATTCTTCAAATAGGGGGAGATTGTTGGGTATTATATCCATAATAACCCTGATTTGAAGAAGAGTCCCGTTAAGCTAAAATGAATTGATATTGTATTTGATGTTATATTTTTAGTTATGTACTTGCAGGTTTACATTGCTAAGTGCACACCAATGTTATATTTGATGTTGGGGTTATTATGTGCGATAGTGGTTGCCCCCAAACATTGAACTCTTTGATATATATGTATATATATAATATAAATAATTTGAATGGAATGTGCGCTTTGCTTAAATTTTAAATATCATTTTAATTTTATGCTTTATTATTATTGTTGTACAATTCACCTTAGCTTATAGGATTCTGAATTCTTCAAATAGGGGGAGATTGTTGGGTATTGTATCCATAATAACCCTGATTTGAAGAAGAGTCCCGTTAAGCTAAAATGAATTGATATTGTATTTGACGTTATATTTTTAGTTATGTACTTGCAGGTTTACATTGCTAAGTACACACCAATGTCAGGTTACGGTGGGTCAACAAACACAAGACTATACTATACAATCCTTCATTGTGTAGGACAATGTGTTGACTCACATGTAATCTCTCAATTAGGGCGTACTTCTATCCCAAGTGCATGAGAAGGATTCATGAAGGAGAAGGACTTGGAATCAGAAGAATAGAAATTTTACCCAAGTAAAATTCGTCGAGTATTGTAAGGGATATTTGTCGAATTCGTCGAGTATACTCATTGATACTCGTCAAATTCATCGTGTATACTTACTATCACTCATCAAATTCATCATATTGTACTTAAGGTAAAATCTCTAAGAGTTGGAAAATCTGCCAAGTAAAAAATCATCGAGTATTCCTGTGTATACTCGTCGAATTCGTCAAATGTATCTAATAATACTCTCCAAATTCGTCGAATATACTAGTCGATACCCGACGAATTAGTCGAGTCAATTCGAGATTACTTCTCAGGATTTTCTAAGTCAAATTCATCGACTATCACTGGGTCAGGCGTCGACTGCTTCGAGTCAGCTAGCTGATACTTGTCGAATTCATCGAGTATACTAGGTTATACTCGTCGAATTCATCGAGTCAATTCGAATTTCTTCTCAGGATTTTCTAAGGAAAATTCGTCGACTATCACTTGCTTAGGTGTCGAATGCGTCGAGTCAGCTAGCCGATACTCGTCGAATTTGTCGAGTATACTAGCTGATACTCATTGAATTCGTCGAGTATGACTTCTGCTTAGCGTCGAGTGGCAAGTTGGAACGAGCTGAATTTCTCTAAGTAAATTTCATCGAATATCACTACTAGTTCGGCAAGTAAACTCAGCTATACTCGACGATACTCGATAAAAATTACTTGGGTTATTTTTTCATCTTTTTTTCAAATCTTGGCTTGGGTTGAACGACAGCCATGCACAGTGATTTCAGAGGTCTTGTTTTGAAAGTTCTTTTATAGTCGTTGCAATTAAGGATCTCTATAAATACTTAGGGTGGGTTTTTCATCAACCCTAATCATGCTCAAAACATTCCAAGAAAGATCCCGTGCGAACCTTTCCCGTCAGCTCCCGTACTCATTCTCGTGAATTCTGATCGACTGGCACACGCTACTGCACGATTTGTTCGTCTTCGACCTATTTGACTTGATCCATGCTTTCTGGAGGTTTGTATTCTCCTAGATCTAGTCGATTCAAGTTCTGATATTCAAAGTCTTCAAGGTTTCCAATTTTCCATGTTCTCCAAGTTATTAAAGTTCAACCTAATCGAAGAACGACGGATAGAAGACTTCAGATCTTGTCAAGATTATTTGTAATAATTTTGTGTAATACTCTTTTACATTTGTAGGAGATTTTATCTCCGAGTTGTAGATCTGTTTGTGGATCGAGTTGTAGATCCATTTGTGGATCGAGTTGTAGGAGATGTTGTTCTCTGAGTGGTAGGAGCGTCATCTCCGAGTTATAGGAGTTACGGCTCTGAGGCATAAGATTTGTTGAAATATTAGAAAGGTGAAGTAGTTGAATCTAACCCTTCATGGTAGATAGGTGAGGCAAGATAGTGGACGTACCCAATATGGGGAACCACTATAGATCTTTGTGTTCTATGTTATTGTATTTTTAAGTAATTTTTATTCCGCGAACAGACACAGACATCACCTATTCACCCCCTTTAGGTAATTTAGTTAGATACTAGATACTTTCAACACATTTTTATATACCAGTATATTGGGCTCATCTTGTTCCCTAGTGTCCCACTTTCCTAATAATTTTGAAGCATATAATCTTCATTTATTTTCCGTGTTCTGCTTTGTACATAGGTTTTGATAAATGAATTTTCAAATCGCACTATAATTTTAAACCACATTAAAACTTCATGATGTATTTCATTATGCTAGTTGTTTCTCGTAGATTGATTTATCAAGCAAGTATGCACAGAGCTATAATGGTCTACTTTCACTTAAGATGTTGTAATTGGATATATTTACTTCCATGTATATATATAGGCTTTAATATGTTTCCTTTTTAATCATCTTATATTTAGACTTTAGTATTTAAACCACGCACAGTTAAGACATTTATTATGAAAACTATATTGCAGCTTTATGTGATCTTTAATTGAAGTTGATGACTTGTACAAGAGTTTATAAAAAATATATGAATAATAATTTTTTATGTTGTATGTGCATAATAACAATCATGCATCCTCATAGGAGATGGATTAAAAAATCATGTTTGTTCAGGTGAATATGGTATTATAGAGGAGTACAGAATGGGGGTGAAGGGATTCATAGAATTGTGTCAATAATACACAAGATATATGGATCAAGGAAAAATCTGATGCTCATGTTGTGATTGTAGGAGCTTGAAATTTATTGTTCCTGATATGGTTAATTTTCACCTAATCTCTAGAGGGTTTGAATGCAATTATATTAGTTGGGTTAGGCAAGGGGAGCCACTTTGGGATGAACAATCCACTAAAGTCTCTACTATTCGTATGCCTGAGCAGATTGTGTTTGAGCAGAGAGTCATTGATGTGCAACAAAATTCTTTGAGGATATGGTTGTTGATGTCGCCAGTACTGAATTTGATTGGAATACTAGAGATGAGCCACAAGATCCTAACTCAATGACACAAAAATTCTTTGACATGAAGGATGTTGTTGATAGTCCTCTTTGGCCTGGTTGTAAGAATTATTCAGTGTTGTTAGTATTGACGGAACTCTTTAACATCAAGTCTGAGTCAAATTTAAGTGTGATACATTTTAATCAATTTTTAAATGCATTTGGTTGGATGTTGCTGAAGGGACATAAGTTACCTGATAGCTTTTATTCATGCAAGAAGATGGTTTCTCTAGGTCTTTGATTTCAAAAGATTGATGCATGCAAAAATGATTGTTTAGTGTATTAGAAGTGTGATGAAGTGTTATAAGAATGTCAGATATGTCACTACCCTAAGTTTAAGACTAGGAATAATGTGGGAAAAAACTAAAAACCAATAATATTTAAACAATTGACTTATTTACCACTTACGCCAAGGCTACAAAGGTTGTATATGTCTAAAGTATCTGCAAAACATAGGAGATGGCACAAGGAAAACACTAGTGAAGAGGGAAAAGTATGACATTTGAGGTACTATGAATCTTGGAAGCATTTTGATCAAATTGAATCTGTATTTTCAGCCGAGCCACAAAATGTTAGACTTGGGATTTCAACTGATGGTTTTAATCCACATAATCAAGGATCTAAACCTTATTCTTGTTGGCCAGTTATTCTCACTCCTTATAATTTATGTCCTTGGATGTGTATGGATAGACCTTATTTGTTTCTTACCTTACTCGTACTGGGTCCAAAGAGTCCAGGTAATAGCTTGGATGTATATTAACAACCTTTGATAAATGAGTTGAATACACTATGGAGTTTTGGGGTTGAGACTTTTGATGTCTCTACAAAACAAATTTTTTTGATGAGAGCAGTGCTAATGTGGACCATCAGTGACTTTCCTGTATATGGAATGTTGTCAGGTTGGAGTACACATAGTAAACTAGCATGTCCATATTACATGAATTATATCAGGTCATTTAGACTCAAACATGGTAGGAAACCATGTTTTTTTTATTGCCATCATTTATTTTTGCCTTTAGATCATCCTTATAGATATAAAAAAGATAACTTCACTAAGGGAAGGATTGAGACAAATACACCTCTCATTCACTTAACTGGTCTTGAGCTCAAGGCAATAGTTGCATCATTACCATACATTGATTTTGGTAAGACAAGGGAAAAGTATATATAAGAAGGGTTTGGTAAATCTCATAATTGATTTAAAAGAATTATTTTTTGGGAATTTCCATTTTGGAAAACAAATTTAATACGGCATAATCTTAATGTAATGCACATTGAAAAAAATGTGTTTGATAATGTATTTAACACTATTATGGATGTAAAAGGTAAGACAAAAGATAACATTAAATCTTGTCTAGACCTCCAGAGTATATTAAGAGTCGAGATCTTGAGCTCAAGGAGGTGAATGGGAAATATTTTAAACCTAAGACAAGTTATGCATTATCTAAGGATGAAATAGATATTGTTTTGAGGTTGATAAAAAACTTGAGACTTCCTGATGGCTATGCATCCAAATTAGGTAGTTGTGTTAAGTTGGATGATTGTGGTATGTATGGAATGAAGAGTTATGATTGTCATGTTTTTATGGAGAGATTGCTTCCTCTTGCATTCTGAGATTTATTACCATAATTTATATAGAATGACTTAACTGAATTAAACAAATTTTTTTAGAGACTTGTGTTCAACTATTCTGTATGAATCAAATATGAAAAAATGGAGGAGAACATAGTCATAATATTATGCAAGTTTGATAAGATATTTCCTCCATCTTTTTTTGATTCAATGGAGCATTTGTCAATACATTTGGCATATGAAGCAAGGGTTGGTGGGTCTGTTCAGTATCGAGGGATGTATTTTTTGACAGGTAAAACCACTGAGCCTATTTTTTATTTCATATTATATATATATATATATATATTAATTTTTAAATCCATAGGTGTTTGAACACATTGAAACATAAGGTAAAGAACAAATCACATATAGAAGGATCAATTATTAAAGCTTACTTGATCGAAGAAAATTCAACTTTTTGCTCTCATTTCTTTGCTCCTAATGTGAAAACAAGATCTACAATTATTGGGTGTAATGATAATATGATCAATCAAGTTGAACCATATAGTCACATATCTATGTTTAATTCTTCTAATATACTCTAGCCCAAAAGATCATAGACGCATTTTAATTTCAACTAAAAAGGCTACATGAACAATCTATATTATGTTGAATTGTCTAGAGATAGCTGAATATGTTGAGTAAGTAACATCATAATTAATATTTCTTTATTATTTACATTGTTATTCAAAAGTGATCACAAAGTATGCTTTGCAGACTTTATAATGTTGAACAATGAGTTCAAATACTGAATCTAACTCCTAAGGCATTATGAGTTATGCATGATAAAGAGTTTTCCAAATGGTTTGAAGAATATATATGTTGATATATTATTATACGTTGTGTGATTATTTCCTAGATATTGCTCGCGCTAAGATCAAAAAATCATTTTTTGCTTAATAGGTTGAGAATCAAGTCAACAAAATAACAGACAAAGAAATAAAAGTTTTTGCATGCGGATTTAGCGTCATTGCCAAAACTTGGAATTGGTGAATAGTGAATGGATATAGATTCCACATATACAACCTTGTGTTCTCAAATTGCCCTTGCATAAGTTTAATAAACTTTTTACATAGGAAATCATCAGTAGACCCAAAAATTATGTCATCAACATAAATTTAGAATAAGATAATCTTATCTTTGAATTCCCTTAAGAATAATGTCTTGTCTATCTTTCCCCTTGAAAATTTTTTCTCAATGAGAATGCTAGACAGGATTTCATACCAAGCCCATGGGGCTTGTTTTAACCCATATAAAGCTTTTTTTAAAAGAAATACATGATTAGGAAAAGTTAAATTGATAAAACCTGATGGTTGTTCAACATAGACCTCTTCTTTTAGGTCATCATTCAGAAAAGTTGACTTCACATTCATTTAGTAGACCTTAAATCCTTTGCGGGAAACATATGCAAGGAATAGTCTTATAGCTAAGAGTCTAGCTCCTGGTGCAAAGGTTTGATCAAAGTTAATACCTTCATCTTGTATGTATCCTTTTGCAACCAGCATAGCTTTATTTTTAATTATAATACCATTTTTATCAAACTTGTTCCTGTATATTCATTTAGTCACTATGATGTTATGTCCTGGAGGTCTAGGAACCATCTTCCAAACATTACATCTTTTGAGCTAGTTGAGTTATTCTTGCATAGCCACTATCCAGAATGGGTCTATGTTGGCTTATCCAAACTTCTTAGACTCTATCTGAGATTAAAAAAAACTAGAGTACAAGGCTACATTTAGATTTCTACTCTTGGTGGTCATACCTTGGCTAGTATCCCCAATTATCAAATCTCTAGGATGATCTCTTAAATGTCTAATAACCATTAGTAATCTATCTCCAGCTCCTGGATTTTCATCTTTAGTGCATTGGAGTTCTTCCTCTATCTGCATTCCAGTTGGACCTTCTTCTAGGATGAGTACACCATCTTCCTTCTCTTGGTCTGATGGGGTGGTTTCTTCTAGGCTTAGTTTTTCTATTATCAAATCTGCACCTGCAGCACTAGAAGAGCTTGACAGCTCATTGTGAATCATGAAAGTTTCATCAAAGATAACATTAATAGATTTTTCTACAACCTGAGTCTTTAAGTTGAAAATATTATATGCTTTTTATAGCTGTTGTAACATCCCATTTCATGCTAGGCCCCTCACATGCATTTTGAGTTAAGAGAATTGACTCAGGCTCGGGAAGCGTCGAGTGAACATGACGTCGCTCGACGAATTTAACTTAGAATACTCGGGAAACTTTAGGCTTCAAGTGATCTCGACACCATTCGACGAAATGTCGAGTGAACTCGACATCACTCAACGCGGCTTTGAGTGGTCTTGATGCCTTTTTACTTAGACGCAACGAGATGATGTTGGTGTTGAGTGGTGTCTACACCACTCAACACGGCATTGAGTGGTGTCAACACCACTCAACGCTTTTGACTTAGAATTGCTGGAATGCTGACGACATTGAGTGGTGTCAACACCACTCAACGCTGCATTGAGTGGTGTCGACATCACTCAACACTTTTGACTTAGAATTGCTGGAATGCTAACGTCATTGAGTGGTTTCAACACCACTCAATGCGGCTTTGAGTGGTGTAGACACCACTCAATGCTTTTAACTTAAGATATTCTGGAGTACTGAAGGCATTGAGTAGTGCCAACACCATTCAACGCAGAGTTGAGTGGTGTCCCACACTCAACGCTTTTGGACTTGGAGCTATTTTTCTTTATAAGCTTTATCTGCTTTGTCCGACCTAAAACAGGTTTTCAGGAAAGGTGTTTTTGAACCCGGTTCATTGCAACAACCTATTTAATAGGTTGATCTTATCAAGAAGATTTATCTTTAAACAATAATTGACAGTTCAATAAAATGGTGACACGTAGCAGTATGGAGGAATCATACTCAATGATGGCCGACCATTCCCATCCACTCCTCTTAAGTCAAAGCCTTTAAACCAGCCAGCCTCACCTCCATTCCACCACACCATCACCTTCAGTGAACACTAAGTAGCAAAAACTGATAGTTGGAGAAGAGGATTAGCCTTAGAAATCAGGAAAAGAGCTAGCTCGCTGGAGCAAGGGTCGGTCATGGCGTACCACCACCAAACTAGTTGTCTAGCTCTTTTAGGAGAGATATCAGGCTTAAATAAGCTTGATGAAATGTGAGAGGGAGCATTCCAAGCATTTATTCTTGCTCGGGTTCGCCAGAGGAGCCACCTCCGGTAACCACGTCGCTGGGAAACGCTAGCCACCACATCAATGGAGGTGGTGGCGACAATCGCAGGCGGTGGCGGTGGCCAGAAGGCCGAGAAATGCAAGATCGAGGTTTGCCCAGGTTGGGGCAATCAGGACCATCGGCTCATTGGGGAAGATGAGTCGATGCCGCCCATTATTTATAATAAATTATAGCTTATTTAAATGTTTATTTTTCTGTCACAGTTTGAACAACAACTTTCTTGTAAATTTTAGGCCTCTTAAAGGCATTTTCAGAAATGATGCTCAGTATGAAAAAGGTAGATCTAGGTCATACCTTTAAATTTACACCCTAAAATTGTGATTTGGAGTACTACAATTCCCTGTAGGGCCATTCTACTAAGACTGGTCCTAGGCTAGGGCAGATTTTTAAATGAGTGCCCAAGCCAAACCCTAAGTCCACATGTCATGAAAATTTGGACACGCATGTGTTTATGCTAGACTTAGGTCTTTGTCTAAAAATCAGAATTTTTGGGATGTAGTTTTCTATAGTTTTTATAGAAACATTATTTATTAAATAAATAGAATATAAGAAGATTCTCTCTTCCAAATGTCTCCAAATTTGGGTGGCATGGCCATTGGGTCATTATATAACCATGGTAAAAGTTGCAGGTCATTTGGACCTCTGTATGTTGGTGAAATCCAACATGCATGGTGGAGGTAGATTTGTAAATATTGTGCCAAAATGTAAAAATGGGAATTTTGCTCATTTAACCCAATGAATATCCCTGGGATTTTGGACAAAGGCTTATAGGGATGAATTACACCTCCCATTGAAAGAGTGGGATTTTTTGGAACAAAAATCCATTATTTTTAATTAATGGAAAATAAGCCCTTTTAGGAAAAAATTTATATATAGATCTACTAACCTTGTAAAATTCTAAAATTTTGATACATGCCCTAATAGGACATTTTACATCTCTAGAAAAAGTTATAAGTCTAGTTGAGGATTATATCTTGTATATATAGTAGATTTACATTATAACCCTTTTTTGGAAATTAATTTAAAAGTAAGGGAAAATACTATTGAAAATTATGGAAAAATTCATAGCATCCTATTTCTATGATTAAAACCTAATATAATTATTTGAGAATTTTTGGATGATTATATATGCTGAAAACACTAGTAGTGGCATTTTGGTAATAATGTCCATATGAAATCATGTTAGGCCAACTCACTGATTAAGATCATGAAATTCTGTCTTGAGTATTATTATATCAATTTTGATCACCAGTAATTTTCTAGGAATTTTTGGCTGTATATTTTTAGTACTTCATTTGGAAAAATGGATTATTTATGGATTTAATCATAAATAGAAAATATATGGAAATTCAAATTGGAAAATCATGATTTTTGATAAAGAGACATTTTTAACCTAAAGGAACCTCAGATAATTTATTTAGACATAATGGACCACTAGATATAGTAACTCGTGTACAAAGTGACCTAGGTCACCTAATTAAATGAATTAATTTATGGTTCAAAACACTTAGAAAAATGATGAAATCCTGAATGGTTGATATTATGTATATGGAAAATCCATGATAAATAATTAGGGGCCTTCAGCCACAGGAATTGGAAGTCATTTCATTTGTGTTGGAATTAGGTCATTGGTTGCGATTGGACAAAATAACACATAACACTATGACCGACAGAGGATATGATAAGTGGTTGGATTGAGAAGCGTATTTGGAAGTTGGAACCCTGGTTGTTTCCAAGTGGGTCACTACATAGTAATGAGTGTTATAATGCAAAGCCTAAGGAAAGTAATTAGAACGGATATCAGCGGAAGACCGTCGTTCTCCTAATAATACCTTAAGTCATTAGGTTCACTCAAGAGCAACATTGAGATCTGGGTATTAATAATGGGTAAACACTAATAAAAGTAAGTGTCCTTGAGAAAGGGAGCTTTGGGCTTCAGCCCATCATCATTCCTAGTGCTTCCAAGAGCCCTTCACCGGGTATTCCCTGGGCTGTCCAAGGACTAACCATAAGTTGATATGCCTAATAAGCATTAGACAAGACTAGTCTAATAGGTTAAGGGAACGATGTGACAATCTCACTCATATATGGTTGGAGGATATAGGACGGGTTTTTGTGTCCTGCGAGCTAGAGGCTCGGATGTTTGGATACAGGATGGGTTTTGTCCTGCGAGCTGGAGGCTTGGGTTGGAAATTAATTACTTGTGCATAGAACATATTAGTGGTAGGTCATGCGGTACTAGGCCAATCGTCACACTGATGGCAGTACGGCGACTCAGGTGATGTGTGAGGGTTTAAGGGGGCCAGTAGGTTATTTATAATGCGGTCTGGAGGATAATCCCTAAAAATGCACACCCGACATAAATGTCTGGTGGATTAGCCAGCGGTTTAGTACGTGGTGACTCTGGTGTGTTCTTCAGAGGCGTACGGAAGGTTTAGTCCTGGTAGTTTGTATACCTGCCTAGGAGTGGAGATGCCCGCTCCACTACTACCATAGCCACAATGATAGTACCTGAGAGTTAAGCTAACTCCAAAAAGTTGGAACTAAGGGTCTGTGATCACAAAGTCGTGTGGGTGAGTTGCACTTATATGATTCATAACCCGCATATCATACCATTCATACATACTTACAACATACGCACCATAGATCCTTATCATATAAATTAGTATGAGCTCTTTTATATGATAAGTTACATTTATGAAACCTTAACTTATAAATTTGTATGGGCATTCATATAAGTTAAGGCACTTTCGTGATGTTAGTGTAGTAGTAGCTAGTTTATTTTTCTGCTCAGTACTTTACTTTGCTTACCACACTTCTTTTCGGTATAGCTTTTACATACTCTACTTGTATCTTATAGAACTGCTAGTTTAAACATACAAGTGTTATTCCATAACCATGATAGAATAGATCCAATATCACCTGCTTTCCTTTTTATACCCTTTGTTGTTCTTCGCTTCATCCTCCCGCTCAGTACCTAGGAGTCGCGGGTGTGAGGCGAGGACAAAATTGCTTAGTCTTTATAACTAACGGTCGGTTGTGACCGTATTATTTTAGGAGCTCGAGGAGCTGGAGCACTAGCAGGATGAGAGGGCAAGACATGAGGAGTTGGTACCACCTACTACAACTACTACTGCAGCCCGGAGTCAGGTGATGATGCGTGTACTAATGATTGATTAGCTTCCTCTTAGTTAGATTTTATGAGAGAGAGATTGATTACTATGTACTGGGCATGAGACATTTTCTCTTTCATTCTATACTCATTGTGGACTATTGGATCTCTCATTTTATTTATATTATTATGATGTTGTGATGTGGACTTGATATGTAATTGATTATATTGCTTCTCTTCTTGATTGGCTGTATAGGTTAAATGATCGTACTAGCCGGCAGGATCGACGTCATGCGGTGTTGACTAACCCGTGTGTTAGTGTCACCGTAAGGCGGTGGTTCTGGGAATTAGACCGGGTTACCTCCTTGGTAGGGGGGGGGGGGGTCTTACAGTTGTTATACCCAACAAAAATGTCTTCATAAGATTTTTCATCAAATTTGGTCAAATAAGACTTCCCATTGTTAAGTACATAGCATTTGCTTCTAAAAATTCTAAAATAGGCTAAATTTAGTTTTTTGCCCTTCATTAGCTTATAGGGAGTCATCTTATGATATTTGTTGATAGAGGCCCTATTTTGGACATGACATGCTGTGTTGATTGCCTCAATGAGAGTTCTTCCATCATGACTCTTCCAGCCTTAATGAGAATTTTATTTTTTTTCTCAACAATACCATTTTGTTGGGGTATTCTTGGAGAGGAGAATTTTTTAAAGATACCTTACTCTTTATAAAAGTTTTTCATGCATTCAGACTGAAATTCTATGTCATGGTCACTTATGATTTTGACCACAGTGCAACATTTTTCATTCTGAATTTTCTTGACAAAGGTCACAAAGCTATCCAAGGTATCATGCATTCTCTTTAGAAAAAATACCCAAGCAAATCTAAAGTAATCATCAACTACCACAAAAGTATAGACTATTCTACCTAGACTATGAATTGGCATAGGACCAAATAAGTCTATATGAAGAAGGTAAAGACACCTTTCAAAATTCTTGAATCCAGCGCTCTTAAAGGTGGCCATTGTTTGCTTGCCCTTTTACCATGTAGGATAAATTCCCTCTTTGGTGCATTTAAAGTTTGGTCCATTTTTGACCAGCCCTTCACTAAAACGTTTGCTGATAGACTTGCAGTTCAAGTGAGCAATGCTCTTATGTCATTGTACATAGTAAGAGTCTGTCTCATTTGCTACAAGACACACTGAAGACTTGGAATCTAAACAAAGAAAGTTAAGACAATAAATATTCCCACTCTTGATGCTAGTTAGTATGATTTCTTGGTCAGTTGACTTTTTGATTAGGCACTTATCCTTGTGGGAAATAATGGCATAGCTTAGATCACAGAGTTGGCTAATGCAAATCAAATTTGTGTTGCAACACTTTCACATAAGCCACTTTTTTATGGTGACTATGTCATTGGTGATCATACTATAGCCTTTTATCACTCTTCTATCCGAGCCTCTAAATATAACTTTGGGTTCATTCTTTACTGGAGTTAATTCTTTCAGATGGCTTCCTATTCCAGTCATGTTCCAGGAACAACCACTGTCAGAGTAATAGATAGGCATCTGATTGGTGCTTGGACATACCTATAAAAAAAATTTAATTTACCCTAGACACCCAAAGAAATTTTGGTCTTTAGTTTTTGTTATTAGTATAATAAGAAATATCTTATTGGATTGAGTGGCCAACCTTAAAGGAGGTGAATAAGGTTTACAAAGATAGTGTAAAATTAAAAATAATTTTCCAAGAAAACACTTTCTAGAAGCTACTGCGGGGCAATAAACCACTACCGCGCGACGGTAGGTTGCAGAGAATGAATCTCTTGTAAGATTTTGTTTTCTGATCTCTCACGCAGTGCTCAAACCACAAACAACCACGATTTGAGATGTAATAAACAATATATAATTTTATTCAAAGAGAACAGATGTTTATTATAGCAAAACCGGATCTCCATGATACTGGAGATCGAAGGCGATGAAATACAAATTACTCTTTTTATTTCTATTCCGACCCTCTACCCATACCGGTTGGCTCTCTCCCTCCCCCGGAAAGGTCTTCGAGCCGGCTCTTCATTTTCCTACCCGGAAGGGTGTTAGAGCCTCACTAGACCCCGCGATCAAGACGTCCCTCACTAGGATGATTTTTCACAAAATTCTTCCCGGATACCGACGACCCTCTGACCGATTTTCCTCACACACAAATAACTAGACAATAAAGAAAATACAAAGAGGTTAGAAATTATTTCTCCCTCTAACATAGTGTTGGGTACATTGAAAAATGTGTACCAGATTTGAAGAAGTCTCATCTTAGTCAATGATATGCATCAATTTGTATTTGATATATGTTTGAGTTACAGTGTGCAGGTTTAAGAATTTGAAGAAATTTTTTAAGTACAAGTGTCGACACTTGTGAAGAAGATGTATCGACACCTAGACAACTGTATCAACACTTATGAAGGACTTGTGTCGACACCCAAAACTTGTGCCGACACTTATGAAGAAGTTGTGTCGACACCCAGAAGCTGTGTCGACACTAATGAAGAAAATGTGTCGACACTCAAAGCTAAGTCGACACCTAAAGAAGGACCTGTGTCGACACCCAGAATTATGTCGACACTTGAAGCAGAAGTTGTGTCGACATTTAAAGTTGAAGCTGTGTCGTCACTTAGAAGCTATGTCGACACCAGAAGCAATTTTGTCGACACACATGACTTGTGTCGACACACACTCAATGCCTTTTGGACACACTCAACGTTGTCGACACACTCAATGCTATCTGCCAGCAACAGCTGTGTCGACACTTAAAGCAGCTGTGTCGACACACAGGACTTGTATCGACACACACTCAATGCCGTTTGACAAACACTCAACGCCATCTGTCTACAACAGATATGTCGAGACAAGAAGTTGTTGTGTCAACACACAGGACTTGTGTCGACACATACAATAGAAGAAGTGTCAAAAATCAGAAGTATGAATGTGTCGACACTTAGAGTATTGTTTCGACACCATGAAGAATTGTGTCGACACTTAGCCTATATGTGTCGACACATATGAAGAAGTCTGCTTAGTGATTTGTGCTGAGTTGGAATGACTTTGAAGAATCTACTGACATGTTTGGTGACTTGACAGCTTTCATATCAAACCGGTTTGACACCTCTGTCAGAACTGTCAGAAGTTTGTTATAAACTGAATCAGCCGGTAACCGTGGAGAAATCTCTATATAAGAGTAAGATCTGTAACAACCAGATAATGATCGATTAAAAAAAATGGGGAAAAATGAGAGAATTTCTTCAACAAGAATAGGGAAACCCTTACGAAGGCATATCCAGAGTTTTCTGCAAGTAAGATTCAGATTTCAATCTGAATTTAAGGAAGAAGCTGACTGAAGATCAACTTCAACAACAAGAGAAGATCCACCTTATTTGGTTCTATCAAGAAGCTTTGAAAAGCTAAGTCAGGATTGGATCAGAAGGGTCAGTTCATTCAAGAACTGATCAAGAAGGGTACACCAACAGAGAAATCTAGCTGGTGAATGTTTCTATTTTCTTAATACATTCAATTTCTTGTAAGATCTATTATTAGATCTGAGTTGTAAGCCTGAAATTATAAAGGCTTAGGTAGGGCTGATAGCCTGAGGTGTAGGACTTGTGATAAGTCTGAGTTGTAAGCCAAGTTATAAAGGTTGAGATAGGGCTAAGGCCTGAGGTAGGATTCTGGGGAAGAATCTGAGGTAGGACTTGGTTAAGTCTGAGCTATAGGAATTATTTTGGTTCTGAGATTGTATGATCTGCGGATCTGAGCCAGTGGAAGGAAGTTAGGCTGAATCCAGTTATCTATTGGATAGGCGAAGGGGGAAAGTAGATGTACCCATATCTTGGGGAACCACTATAGATCTGGTGTATGCTGTGATGTGTTTTATATTCTGTGTATTGAATAATCTTTGCTGAAGATTCATCTAACTGTTTACCTAAAAACAAGGAATTTAAAAAGGATTAGAACCTATTCACCCTCCCCCCTCTAGGTGTTTAGGCTCTTGAAATAAAGTCTTTTAAGTGGTATTAGAGGGAGGTTGCTCAATGATTGACTTAACAGTCATATTTATTCTCCAAGGCAAATAATAGATATCAATAATTGGTTCAAATGAGAATCAAAAGGAATTTGGATCTATGAAATTACCTATCTGCAGGAAAGAATCCTTTGGCATTTAGAAGGAAAGGGTCAGGTTGTTTATGGAAGTATCTGATCTAAGAATTTATATCACAGTACAGGAAGGCCCCTTCATTCAAATGAAGGTATCAGTTCTTGATGCAAACATTCAAACTCCAAAGAGTTATTCTGAAATGACCAAGGATGAAATCATCCTGGCAACACTAGACAAAAGAGCACAGAACATTATTGTAAGTGTCATATAAGATTCCACATTTCAAAATCTAGTCCACTATAAAACATCCAAAGAAATGTGGGACACATTGATTGTCTACATGGAGGGCACAAAAGAAGTCAGAGAGGACAGGAAGTCTATGCTGAATCAGGAGTATGAGAGCTTTAGACAAGCTAAATCTGACAGCATAGCTGAATGCTATAAGAAGTTCTTTAGAATTGTGAATGAGTTGATGACATATGGAAGGGTCTTCAACACTTATGAACTAAATGATAAGTTTCTTAGGTCACTAACAAAAGATTGGGACACTAAGATTTGTGCCATCAGAGAAGTGGTCAGGCTGGCTGATACACCTCCACCCACACTGTTTGGAAAGCTGATATCATATGAAATGCAGCTTATTGCTAGGAAAGAAGAGGGGAAGGGCAGCAGATCTGAGTTTAAAGAAAAGTCAATAGCCTTCAAGGCTGAAGGCTCTAGAAAGGGTAGGAGAAAATCTCCTTCTCCACCCAGAAGGAGTGCTGAGGAAGAAAAAGGAATTTCTGACAACAGCACATCAGATAGTCATACTTCTGATGAGGACTTTGCTGCCTTTATAAGGCAATTCCAAAGGTTCATGAAGAAAAAGAAGTGGAGAACTAGGCTATCATCAACATCCTACTCCAAGGATGAATATTACAGGAAGAAGAAGACTCTCAAGGAGGACAGGTATGCCTCTAAACCTGGTAAACAATCTAATACTAAGATTATGTGTTATTACTACAACAGGCCTGGACATTTCATAGCTGACTGTCCTGATAAAAGAAAGGAGTCAAAGGACAAGAAGAAACAGCAAGTAAAAGGCAAGAAGGAGAAGTCTCTAGTTGCTCAGAAGGAGAAGAGTTGGAGAGACTCTTCATCTTCAGAATCTGGAGAAGAAGAAGCAGAAGCATATGTTGGGCTATTCTCAACAGAAGAGGATTCTAGGGAACTAGAATTCCTATAGATGCTGGACTCCATAAATAGAGTTGAATAACACTGCTATAAAGGGCTGATGGCTCAATATGAAGATGATCAGTTCCAGGATCAGCCTGGACCAAGTAAGGTATTTAATTCTTCTTTAGCTTCAGATTACTTTACTGGATCAGAATCAGAAGTATCTACTTCAAGAGAGATGGATGGATCTGAGTCTGAGGGGGATATAAACCAACTCATTGATGGGTATGGTGGGTTGTTGCAAGCTCTGAAGAAGAGCAAGTTTCTTGTTAAAGAGCAGGCCAAGGAAATTGAGTCCCTTAAGCTGGCTGCAGCAGATTCAGCAAAGCTGTTGGATCTAAAACTGAATGAGGTTGCCAAACTGAAGAACATTACAATTATTCACATGGGCACAATCTCTTTCAAAGAGAATTATATCAAGAAATTGGAGGCAAAACTTCAGCAAGAGAGAGAGCTAGTGGCTAAATTCTCCAAGCCAAAATCTGTCTTACCCTGGATAGATAATTTTATTCCACATAAAGGGAAGACTGGTCTAGGCTTTAAGGGAAGAACTAGGGCTACCAATTCTCATAGAAAAGGTAAGGCCCCAGTTCAGCCTCTAGCTGCTAAGCCTCCTATTTTCTTTAAGAAGGTGGTGAATCCTACTTACAGGTATGATCATGACACTAAACATGGTTACTGTGAGTATGAAAATCACATGGGCAAGGGTGCAAATGCCAATAGGCCACTTTATAGGCATGCCCATCATATTTAAGAGGAATTCTTGAAGTTTGCTGCTCCTGCACCAACACCTAACAAGACTACTGGCAACAAAGTAGTAATGTATGTACCAAAGAAAAGGTATAATAGGTTTAAGTGTTGGTGTTGTGGAAAGGTGAGACACTTTGCCATGGATTGCTGGTTTAACACAAGTGTTAAAACCAAGAGTAGTTTTCCTGTTAGAACAGCTATAGGATTTCAAACTAACAAGGACTTAGGACCCACTAGCAAGTTAGGTTCTAAGGGTAAGTAATTCTTTATTTATTGCAGGTGAATCCAAGCAACCAAACCCCTATATGGTACTTGGATAGTGTGAAAGTGAGATCTATCCTAGATATTAGAGCAAACACACAGCAAGAATAATAAAGAAAAGAAATAAAGGCAAACAAACGACACAAGAATTTTATAGTGGTTCCCTTAAACTTGGGTAGTCCACTTTTCTACCACCCTAGGTAGGAATCCACTGCAGGAAGAGTTGATCAGGTGTCCTGGGCACCAATAAGCTTTTGATAAGGTGCTCAAAAACCAAACTGGATTTTTTGATCAGGTGTCTTGCCACCACTGAGTTTTGACAAGGTCTTAGAAACCAAGCAGAACTTTTGAAGGGAGTTCAAGAACCCTTTTACAGTGGGGAAGGGAGAGTTGATGTTGTCTTCTCTGTTCAACAATCAAAGAGAAGCACAAGTGGATTTTGATGATGTTGTCAAAGCTCCCCCTGAGATCTATAAGGGTTCAGGAAGATGAGCTTTGCTTAGGGTGATAGGTCTTCAATGTATGACTGCTCCAGCAAATGATGATTTCAGCAAATGCTGAAATGTGAGTTGTCTTAGAGTGAGAATGATGAAGCCTTGATAATGTTGATCTTCCAGTAAGCCTTCAGACTGATGTAGAGTAGTTGTCTCTTCAGGCTTCCTGGAACAGTAGATCTGAGAAGAGCACTGACTGTACAGGTGATGTTGAGTTCTTCACTTCTTGTTTTCTATTTTTTCACTACTTTTTCTTCTCTTCTTCTCTTTTTGTTCCTCTGTATCTCTGTGTATATATACTGATAGGAGACCAATGGTAATTTGAATTCTTGCATTTATTACTGCTGCCTCTTAGTTACTCCAACAGTTATAATCTCCATAAAAGCATTCTTGTAACTGTCCTGTAATAAAATTGTGTTGGAATATGAACAACTCACTTTGATTGGACCAAGGATATCCTGAAAATCTGCCTGGGAACTTGCGTTCAGAGTGATGGCAGAAATTGTCGATCTCAACAAGATGATCGTCGATCTGAGCTCAACTATCGTCGATCTGAGCTCAGAGATATTGGAGCTGGTCTGGGACAAGAAAATGTCGATCTGAGCTCGGCGATCGTCGAACGGAGTTCGATGCCTCGTGGACCTGAGCTCAAAGATTGTCGATCTCAGCTCGATGCCTGAACTCATCTCGTCAATCTGAGCTCGACACTAAGGTTGAATTCTTATTTCTTCTCTTGACTGTTTTCTCTTGGCTTATTTCTTCAATCTCTGAGAGCCTATGACTTAGCACATCCTATGACCCTTAGCTATACATTGATGGGTCAATCTAATAATCCTAAAGACATAGTGATCCTGACCCAAATCCAAACTAGGGTGTTCCAACAATCTCCCCCTATTTGGGTTAGGATTACTATTTATATAAAAATGAAATTATTACAATAAACATTACAAAGCATAAGATATAAAAAGAAAAGCTTTGCATTGCTGTATTTGCTGTTAAAAACTTACTGCTACTGGCATTACAATCTCCCCCTATGATGATGTAGTAACTGTGTTTGGAGGAGGCTGGGATGACTTTGAAAATTGTATTTTGATTGAGTCATCCAGCTAACTCTTATAGATGGTACCTGCAGAAAGCTATGGTAGAGATTGCTCTCTCCTTGAAAAGGAAATGATAGCACAAAAATGATATTTGTCCAGCAAATTTTATTAGGGTTCTGAATCTGAAAAACAAAGTCTGATATCTACCTTCCTATAGAATTTCTTTTCATCAGAAGAGATTCAAACTCAGTTCCATGATCACTGTTGACCAATACAACTAGAGTAGAGGACTCAATCTAGATGAATTTAGAAAAAGATCTATAAGAAATATAAAGTTATCTGACAGAGAATTCTCATACAGAAGTCCTAACATAATTTTGAACAAGATATCAAAAAGATAGAAGCAGCCCTAAGAAAAGATGTTTCCTAATAAATTTGTTCCAAATAAGAAAAGGATTTGAAAATATTTTAAATAATTTATCCTTATAATTATAAAAAAAATTTATGAAAAAGCAGACTGAGTTCGACGATTTTATATAAGATCGTCGATCTGAGTTCGACGATTTTATATATGATCGTCGATCTGAGTTCGATGATTTTATATAGGATCGTTAATCTGAGTTTGACGGTCTGAACTCATTTCGATTAAAATGTTTCTTCTTCCTTTGAATATATTCTAAAATCATTCCTCTGAGAAGTTTTGTTTCCTCCTCAGGTTTTATTGAATCTTGGCAGTAAAATTGAAGTTCTAAGTTAATTGAACTGAAAAAAAAATTAGATAATACCTGATCCTCTTCAGGTTTTGATTTTCCTTCTGTTTGTTCAGCCTCTAAACAACTGCAGGAAGTATTGATGGCCATTAAGCAGAATTTTTTGGCCCTTGCTTCCTCCTCTTCATCTTCAAATGATGATTCATCATCTGATACATCCCAAATAACATCTAGGGATATTGATTCTCCTCCTTCAAATAAGATGTTCTGGCTTCTTTCTGTTGTTCCATCCACTGGTTCAGAAGCCATTTGATGAAGAGAATCCCATATCTCCTTAGCTGTTGAGCATTCAATAACTTCCTGGAATAAGTCATCAGATAATGACTGTGCTAGGATACATGGCTCTGGCATCAGCTAGCCTGGCCCTTTTAGTTATTGTTGCTGAGGTTGAGAGACCTGTCATAATGGCATAAAATATTTCTTCATCAATATTGTCCATAAATGACTTAATTCTTGTCTTCTAAAGTGCAAATTTGTTTATGTTGCACTTAGGAGATCTGGTGCTAGAATATTCCATATTCTTGCTATGTGAAAAACAAAATAATTAATCTAACTAGGATGGATCAAAAGAGAGATCTTTTTGTTCATGTGTTAGCCTGTATAAACAACCAAACTAGTGAAGATCTGGTTGTTGAATACCCAACCTCCCTCTGATACTAATTGAAAGTGAGATCTATCCTAGAGATTAGAGAAAACACACAACAAGAATAATAAAGAAAAGAAATAAAGGCAAACCAGACGACACAAGAATTTTATAGTGGTTCCCCTAAACTTGGGTAGTCCACTTTTCTACCACCCTAGGTAGGAATCCACTGCAGGAAGAGTTGATCAGGTGTCCTGGGCACCAATAAGCTTTTGATAAGGTGCTCAAAAACCAAACTGGATTTTTTGATCAGGTGTTTTGCCACCACTGAGTTTTGACAAGGTCTTAGAAACCAAGCCGAAATTTTGAAGGGAGTTCAAGAACCCTTTTACAGTGGGGAAGGGAGAGTTGATGTTGTCTTCTCTGTTAAATAATCAAAGAGAAGCACAAGTGGATTTTGATGATGTTGTCAAAGCTCCCCCTGAGATCTATAAGGGTTCAGGAAGATGAGCTTTGCTTAGGGTGATAGGTCTTCAATGTATGACTGCTCCAGCAAATGATGATTTCAGCAAATGCTGAAATGTGAGTTGTCTTGGAGTGAGAATGATGAAGCCTTGATAATGTTGATCTTCCAGTAAGCCTTCAGACTGATGTAGAGTAGTTGTCTCTTCAGGCTTCCTGGAACAGTAGATCTAAGAAGAGCACTGACTGTACAGGTGATGTTGAGTTCTTCACTTCTTGTTTTCTATTTTTTCACTACTTTTTCTTCTCTTCTTCTCTTTTTTATTCCTCTGTATCTCTGTGTATATATATTGATAGGAGACCAATGGTCATTTGAATTCTTGCATTTATTACTGCTGCCTCTTAGTTACTCCAACAGTTATAATCTCCATAAAAGCATTCTTGTAACTGTCCTGTAATAAAGTTGTGTTGGAATATGAATAGCTCACTTTGATTGGACCAAGGATATCCTGAAAATCTGCCTGGGAACTTGCGTTCAGAGTGATGGCAGAAATCGTCGATCTCAACAAGATGATCGTCGATCTGAGCTCAACTATCGTCGATCTGAGCTCAGAGATATTGGAGCTGGTCTGGGACAAGAAAATGTCGATCTGAGCTCGGCGATCGTCGAACGGAGTTCGATGCCTCGTGGACCTGAGCTCAAAGATTGTCGATCTCAGCTCGACGCCTGAACTCATCTTGTCAATCTGAGCTCGACACTAAGGTTGAATTCTTATTTCTTCTCTTGACTGTTTTCTCTTGGCTTATTTCTTCAATCTCTGAGAGCCTATGACTTAGCACATCCTATGACCCTTAGCTATACATTGATGGGTCAATCTAATAATCCTAAAGACATAGTGATCCTGACCCAAATCCAAACTAGGGTGTTCCAACAATCTCCCCCTATTTGGGTTAGGATTACTATTTAAATAAATATGAAAATATTACAATAAACATTACAAAGCATAAGATATAAAAAGAAAAGCTTTGCATTGCTGTCTTTGCTGTTAAAAACTTACTGCTACTGGCATTACAATCTCCCCCTATGATGATGCAGTAACTGTGTTTGGAGGAGGCTGGGATGACTTTGAAAATTGTATTTTGATTGAGTCATCCAGCTAACTCTTATAGATGGTACCTGCAGAAAGCTATGGTAGAGATTGCTCTCTCCTTGAAAAGGAAATGATAGCACAAAAATGATATTTGTCCAGCAAATTTTATTAGGGTTCTAAATCTGAAAAACAAAGTCTGATATCTACCTTCCTATAGAATTTCTTTTCATCAGAAGAGATTCAAACTCAGTTCCATGATCAATGTTGACCAATACAACTAGAGTAGAGGACTCAATCTAGATGAATTTAGAAAAAGATCTATAAGAAATATAATGTTATCTGACAGAGAATTCTCATACAGAAGTCCTAACATAATTTTGAACAAGATATCAAAAAGATAGAAGCAGCCCTAAGAAAAGATGTTTCCTAATAAATTTGTTCCAAATAAGAAAAGGATTTGAAAATATTTTAAATAATTTATCCTTATAATTATAAAAAAATTTTATGAAAAAGCAGACTGAGTTCGACGATTTTATATAAGATCGTCGATCTGAGTTCGACGATTTTATATAGGATCGTCGATCTGAGTTCGACGATTTTATATAGGATCGTCAATCTGAGTTTGACGGTCTGAACTCATTTCGATTAAAATGTTTCTTCTTCCTTTGAATATATTCTGAAATCATTCCTCTGAGAAGTTTTGTTTCCTCCTCAGGTTTTATTGAATCTTGGCAGTAAAATTGAAGTTCTAAGTTAATTGAACTGAAAACAAAATTAGATAATACCTGATCCTCTTCAGGTTTTGATTTTCCTTCTGTTTGTTCAGCCTCTAAACTACTGCAGGAAGTATTGATGGCCATTAAGCAGAATTTTTTGGCCCTTGCTTCCTCCTCTTCATCTTCAAATGATGATTCATCATCTGATACATCCCAAATAACATCTAGGGATATTGATTCTCCTCCTTCAAATAAGATGTTGTGGCTTCTTTCTGTTGTTCCATCCACTGGTTCAGAAGCCATTTGATGAAGAGAATCCCATATCTCCTTAGCTGTTGAGCATTCAATAACTTCCTGGAACAAGTCATCAGATAATGACTGTGCTAGGATATTCATGGCTCTGGCATCAGCTAGCCTGGCCCTTTTAGTTATTGTTGCTGAGGTTGAGAGACCTGTCATAGTGACATAAAATATTTCTTCATGAATATTGTCCATAAATGACTTAATTCTTGTCTTCTAAAGTGCAAATTTGTTTATGTTGCACTTAGGAGATCTGGTGCTAGAATATTCCATATTCTTGCTATGTGAAAAACAAAATAATTAATCTAACTAGGATGGATCAAAAGAGAGATCTTTTGGTTCATGTGTTAGCCTGTATAAACAACCAAACTAGTGAAGATCTGGTTGTTGAATACCCAACCTCCCTCTAATACTAATTGAAAGTGAGATCTATCCTAGAGATTAGAGCAAACACACAATAAGAATAATAAAGAAAAGAAATAAAGGCAAACCAGACGACACAAGAATTTTATAGTGGTTCCCCTAAACTTGGGTAGTCCACTTTTCTACCACCCTAGGTAGGAATCCACTGCAGGAAGAGTTGATCAGGTGTCCTGGGCACCAATAAGCTTTTGATAAGGTGCTCAAAAACCAAACTGGATTTTTTGATCAGGTGTCTTGCCACCACTGAGTTTTGACAAGGTCTTAGAAACCAAGCAGAACTTTTGAAAGGAGTTCAAGAACCCTTTTACAGTGGGGAAGGGAGAGTTGATGTTGTCTTCTCTGTTAAACAATCAAAGAGAAGCACAAGTGGATTTTGATGATGTTGTCAAAGCTCCCCCTGAGATCTACAAGGGTTCAGGAAGATGAGCTTTGCTTAGGGTGATAGGTCTTCAATGTATGACTGCTCCAGCAAATGATGATTTCAGCAAATGCTGAAATGTGAGTTGTCTTAGTGTGAGAATGATGAAGCCTTGATAATGTTGATCTTCCAGTAAGCCTTCAGACTGATGTAGAGTAGTTGTCTCTTCAGGCTTCCTGGAACAGTAGATCTGAGAAGAGCACTGACTGTACAGGTGATGTTGAGTTCTTCACTTCTTGTTTTCTATTTTTTCACTACTTTTTCTTCTCTTCTTCTCTGTTTTATTCCTCTATATCTCTGTGTATATATATTGATAGGAGACCAATGGTCATTTGAATTCTTGTATTTATTACTGCTGCCTCTTAGATACTCCAACAGCTATGATCTCCATAAAAGCATTCTTGTAACTGTCCTGTAATAAAGTTGTGTTGGAATATGAACAGCTCACTTTAATTGGACCAAGGATATCCTGAAAATCTGCCTGGGAACTTGCGTTCAGAGTGATGGCAGAAATCGTCGATCTCAATAAGATGATCGTCGATCTGAGCTCAACTATCATCGATCTGAGCTCAGAGATATTGGAGCTGGTCTGGGACAAGAAAATGTCGATCTGAGCTCGGCGATCGTCGAACGGAGTTCGATGCCTCGTGGACCTGAGCTCAAAGATTGTCGATCTCAGCTCGACGCCTGAACTCATCTCGTCAATCTGAGCTCGACACTAAGGTTGAATTCTTATTTCTTCTCTTGACTGTTTTCTCTTGGCTTATTTCTTCAATCTCTGAGATCCTATGACTTAGCACATCCTATGACCCTTAGCTATACATTGATGGGTCAATCTAATAATCCTAAAGACATAGTGATCCTGACCCAAAATCCAAACTAGGGTGTTCCAACAATCTCCCCCTATTTGGGTTAGGATTACTATTTATATAAAAATGAAAATATTACAATAAACATTACAAAGCATAAGATATAAAAAGAAAAGCTTTGCATTGCTGTCTTTGCTGTTAAAAACTTACTGCTACTGGCATTACAATCTCCCCCTATGATGATGCAGTAACTGTGTTTGGAGGAGGCTGGGATGACTTTGAAAATTGTATTTTGATTGAGTCATCCAGCTAACTCTTATAGATGGTACCTACAGAAAGCTATGGTAGAGATTGCTCTCTCCTTGAAAAGGAAATGATAGCACAAAAATGATATTTGTCCAGCAAATTTTATTAGGGTTCTGAATCTGAAAAACAAAGTCTGATATCTACCTTCCTATAGAATTTCTTTTCATCAGAAGAGATTCAAACTCAGTTCCATGATCACTGTTGACCAATACAACTAGAGTAGAGGACTCAATCTAGATGAATTTAGAAAAAGATCTATAAGAAATATAAAGTTATCTGACAGAGAATTCTCATACAGAAGTCCTAACATAATTTTGAACAAGATATCAAAAAGATAGAAGCAGCCCTAAGAAAAGATGTTTCCTAATAAATTTGTTCCAAATAAGAAAAGGATTTGAAAATATTTTAAATAATTTATCCTTATAATTATAAAAAAAATTATGAAAAAGCAAACTGAGTTCGACGATTTTATATAAGATCGTCGATCTGAGTTCGACGATTTTATATAGGATCGTCGATCTGAGTTCGACGATTTTATATAGGATCGTCAATCTGAGTTTGACGGTCTGAACTCATTTCGATTAAAATGTTTCTTCTTCCTTTGAATATATTCTGAAATCATTCCTCTGAGAAGTTTTGTTTCCTCCTCAGGTTTTATTGAATCTTGGCAGTAAAATTGAAGTTCTAAGTTAATTGAACTGAAAACAAAATTAGATAATACCTGATCCTCTTCAGGTTTTGATTTTCCTTCTGTTTGTTCAGCCTCTAAACTACTGCAGGAAGTATTGATGGCCATTAAGCAGAATTTTTTGGCCCTTGCATCCTCCTCTTCATCTTCAAATGATGATTCATCATCTGATACATCCCAAATAACATCTAGGGATATTGATTCTCCTCCTTCAAATAAGATGTTGTGGCTTCTTTCTATTGTTCCATCCACTGGTTCAGAAGCCATTTGATGAAGAGAATCCCATATCTCCTTAGCTGTTGAGCATTCAATAACTTCCTGGAACAAGTCATCAGATAATGACTGTGCTAGGATATTCATGGCTCTAGCATCAGCTAGCCTGGCCCTTTTAGTTGTTGTTGCTGAGGTTGAGAGACCTGTCATAATGGCATAAAATATTTCTTCATCAATATTGTCCATAAATGACTTAATTCTTGTCTTCTAAAGTGCAAATTTGTTTATGTTGCACTTAGGAGATCTGGTGCTAGAATATTCCATATTCTTGCTATGTGAAAAACAAAATAATTAATCTAACTAGGATGGATCAAAAGAGAGATCTTTTGGTTCATGTGTTAGCCTGTATAAACAACCAAGCTAGTGAAGATCTGGTTGTTGAATACCCAACCTCCCTCTGATACTAATTGAAAGTGAGATCTATCCTAGAGATTAGAGCAAACACACAATAAGAATAATAAAGAAAAGAAATAAAGGCAAACCAGACGACACAAGAATTTTATAGTGGTTCCCCTAAACTTGGGTAGTCCACTCTTCTACCACCCTAGGTAGAAATCCACTGCAGGAAGAGTTGATCAGGTGTCCTTGGCACCAATGAGCTTTTGATAAGGTGCTCAAAAACCAAACTGGATTTTTTGATCAGGTGTCTTGCCACCACTGAGTTTTGACAAGGTCTCAGAAACCAAGCAGAACTTTTGAAGGGAGTTCAAGAACCCTTTTACAGTGGGGAAGGAGAGTTGATGTTGTCTTCTCTGTTAAACAATCAAAGAGAAGCACAAGTGGATTTTGATGATGTTGTCAAAGCTCCCCCTGAGATCTATAAGGGTTCAGGAAGATGAGCTTTGCTTAGGGTGATAGGTCTTCAATGTATGACTGCTCCAGCAAATGATGATTTCAGCAAAGGCTGAAATGTGAGTTGTCTTGGAGTGAGAATGATGAAGCCTTGGTAATGTTGATCTTCCAGTAAGCCTTCAGACTGATGTAGAGTAGTTGTCTCTTCAGGCTTCCTGGAACAGTAGATCTAAGAAGAGCACTGACTGTACAGGTGATGTTGAGTTCTTCACTTCTTGTTTTCTATTTTTTCACTACTTTTTCTTCTCTTCTTCTCTTTTTTATTCCTCTGTATCTCTGTGTATATATACTGATAGGAGACCAATGGTCATTTGAATTCTTGCATTTATTACTGCTGCCTCTTAGTTACTCCAACAGCTATAACTCTCCATAAAAGCATTCTTGTAACTGTCCTGTAATAAAGCTGTGTTGGAATATGAACAGCTCACTTTGATTGGACCAAGGATATCCTGAAAATCTGCCTGGGAACTTGCGTTTAGAGTGATGGCAGAAATCGTCGATCTCAACAAGATGATCGTCGATCTGAGCTCAACTATCGTCGATCTGAGCTCAGAGATATTGGAGCTAGTCTGGGACAAGAAAATGTCGATCTGAGCTCGGCGATCGTCGAACTGAGTTTGATGCCTCGTGGACCTGAGCTCACAGATTGTCGATCTCAGCTCAACACCTGAACTCATCTCGTCAATCTGAGCTCGACACTAAGGTTGAATTCTTATTTCTTCTCTTGACTGTTTTCTCTTGGCTTATTTCTTCAATCTCTGAGAGCCTATGACTTAGCACATCCTATGACCCTTAGCTATACATTGATGGGTCAATCTAATAATCCTAAAGACATAGTGATCCTGACCCAAATCCAAACTAGGGTGTTCCAACAATCTCCCCCTATTTGGGTTAGGATTACTATTTATATAAAAATGAAAATATTACAATAAACATTACAAAGCATAAGATATAAAAAGAAAAGCTTTGCATTGCTGTCTTTGCTGTTAAAAACTTACTGCTACTGGCATTACAATCTCCCCCTATGATGATGCAGTAACTGTGTTTGGAGGAGGCTGGGATGACTTTGAAAATTGTATTTTGATTGAGTCATCCAGCTAACTCTTATAGATGGTACCTGCAGAAAGCTATGGTAGAGATTGCTCTCTCCTTGAAAAGGAAATGATAGCACAAAAATGATATTTGTCCAGCAAATTTTATTAGGGTTCTGAATCTGAAAAACAAAGTATGATATCGACCTTCCTATAGAATTTCTTTTCATCATAAGAGATTCAAACTCAGTTCCATGATCACTGTTGACCAATACAACTAGAGTAGAGGACTCAATCTAGATGAATTTAGAAAAAGATCTATAAGAAATATAAAGTTATCTGACAGAGAATTCTCATACAGAAGTCCTAACATAATTTTGAACAAGATATCAAAAAGATAGAAGCAGCCCTAAGAAAAGATGTTTCCTAATAAATTTGTTCCAAATAAGAAAAGGATTTGAAAATATTTTAAATAATTTATCCTTATAATTATAAAAAAATTTTATGAAAAAGCAGACTGAGTTCGACGATTTTATATAAGATCGTCAATCTGAGTTCGACGATTTTATATAGGATCGTCGATCTGAGTTCGACGATTTTATATAGGATCGTCAATCTGAGTTTGACGGTCTGAACTCATTTCAATTAAAATGTTTCTTCTTCCTTTGAATATATTCTGAAATCATTCCTCTGAGAAGTTTTGTTTCCTCCTCAGGTTTTATTGAATCTTGGCAGTAAAATTGAAGTTCTAAGTTAATTGAACTAAAAACAAAATTAGATAATACCTGATCCTCTTCAGGTTTTGATTTTCCTTCTGTTTGTTCAGCCTCTAAACTACTGCAGGAAGTATTGATGGCCATTAAGCAGAATTTTTTGGCCCTTGCTTCCTCCTCTTCATCTTCAAATGATGATTCATCATCTGATACATCCCAAATAACATCTAGGGATATTGATTCTCCTCTTTCAAATAAGATGTTGTGGCTTCTTTCTATTGTTCCATCCACTAGTTCAGAAGCCATTTGATGAAGAGAATCCCATATCTCCTTAGTTGTTGAGCATTCAATAACTTCCTGGAACAAGTCATCAGATAATGACTGTGCTAGGATATTCATGGCTCTGGCATCAGCTAGCCTGGCCCCTTTAGTTGTTGTTGCTGAGGTTGAGAGACCTATCATAATGGCATAAAATATTTCTTCATCAATATTGTCCATAAATGACTTAATTCTTGTCTTCTAAAGTGCAAATTTGTTTATGTTGCACTTAGGAGATCTGGTGCTAGAATATTCCATATTCTTGCTATGTGAAAAACAAAATAATTAATCTAACTAGGATGGATCAAAAGAGAGATCTTTTGGTTCATGTGTTAGCCTGTATAAACAACCAAACTAGTGAAGATCTGGTTGTTGAATACCCAACCTCCCTCTGATACCAATTGAAAGTGAGATCTATCCTAGAGATTAGAGCAAACACACAACAAGAAATAAAGAAAATAAATAAAGGCAAACCAGACGACACAAGAATTTTATAGTGGTTCCCCTAAACTTGGGTAGTCCACTCTTCTACCACCCTAGGTAGAAATCCACTGCAGGAAGAGTTGATCAGGTGTCCTTGGCACCAATGAGCTTTTGATAAGGTGCTCAAAAACCAAACTGGATTTTTTGATCAGGTGTCTTGCCACCACTGAGTTTTGACAAGGTCTCAGAAACCAAGCAGAACTTTTGAAGGGAGTTCAAGAACCCTTTTACAGTGGGGAAGGGAGAGTTGATGTTGTCTTCTCTGTTAAACAATCAAATAGAAGCACAAGTGGATTTTGATGATGTTGTCAAAGCTCCCCCTGAGATCTATAAGGGTTCAGGAAGATGAGCTTTGCTTAGGGTGATAGGTCTTCAATGTATGACTGCTCCAGCAAATGATGATTTCAACAAAGGCTGAAATGTGAGTTGTCTTGGAGTGAGAATGATGAAGCCTTGGTAATGTTGATCTTCCAGTAAGCCTTCAGACTGATGTAGAGTAGTTGTCTCTTCAGGCTTCCTGGAACAGTAGATCTAAGAAGAGCACTGACTGTACAGGTGATGTTGAGTTCTTCACTTCTTGTTTTCTATTTTTTCACTACTTTTTCTTCTCTTCTTCTCTTTTTTATTCCTCTGTATCTCTGTGTATATATACTGATAGGAGACCAATGGTCATTTGAATTCTTGCATTTATTACTGCTGCCTCTTAGTTACTCCAACAGCTATAATCTCCATAAAAGCATTCTTGTAACTGTCCTGTAATAAAGCTGTGTTGGAATATGAACAGCTCACTTTGATTGGACCAAGGATATCCTGAAAATCTGCCTGGGAACTTGCGTTCAGAGTGATGGCAGAAATCGTCGATCTCAACAAGAAGATCGTCGATCTGAGCTCAACTATCGTAAATCTGAGCTCAGAGATATTGGAGCTAGTTTGGGACAGAAAATGTCGATCTGAGCTCGGCGATCGTCGAACGGAGTTTGACGCCTCGTTGACCTGAGCTCAGAGATCGTCGATCTCAGCTCGACGCCTGAACTCATCTCGTCGATCTGAGCTCAACGCTAAGGTTGAATTCTGATTTCTTCTCTTGACTGTTTTCTCTTGGCTGATTTCTTCAATCTCTGAGAGACTCTGACTTAGCACATCCTATGACCCTTTGTTATACATTGATGGGTCAATCTAATAATCCTAAAGATATAGTGATCCTGACCAAAATCCAAACAAGGGTGTTCCAACATAGTGGTTGTTCCAGACACATGACTGGAATAAGAAGAATGTTGAAGGATTATGTACCCATAGAGAATGGACCCAGAGTAATCTTTAGTGGATCAGAAAAAGGAATCATCAAAGGATTTGGTAACATCTCTAGTGATTCATTTACAATCACTAAAGTGGCTTATGTGAAGGGTCTATAACATAACCTGATTAGCATAAATCAACTAAGTGATCTAGGTTATGACATCTCTTTTATCAAAGGGGAGTGCCAAATAAGAAGGTCAAGTGATCAAAAGATCATTTTGACTAGCACTAGGAAAGGAAATGTGTATTGCCTTAACCTAGATTGTGAGTTTAACAACTCACCTATTTGTCTGGTTGCAGGAGAGAAAGCTTCTCTATGTGTCAAATGGCACAAGAGGCTAGCACATCTGAACTATAAGTCTATAGGATTGCTGTTCAGCATGGGATTAGTGAGGAATGGTCCTCAAGTTAAGTGCATCAAAGAGGGTGTGTGTTCAACTTTCCAAAAGGGCAAGAAGACTAAGTCCTCTTTCCAAGCACTTGACATCAAAGATTCAATAAAATGTTTGTATCTCATGCATATGGATTTATTTGGTCCTATGCCAGTTCACAGTCTTGGTAGGAAAGTATACACACTAGTTGTTGTGGATGACTATTCTAGATATACATGGGTTTTCTTCTTGAAGCAGAAATCTGAAACCCCAACTGTTTTTCAGATTTTTGTTAGACAAATACAGAATGAATACAACAGTTCAGTGGTCAAAATTAGAAGTGACCATGGAACTGAATTTCAGTCTGAATGTATGGTAAAATTCTGTGAAGAACTTGGGATTCATTAGGAATTCACTTCACCTAGAACTCAGCAAAATGGTGTTGCTGAAAGAAAGAATAGGACTCTAATTGAGGCTAGTAGAACACTACTAAATGACACTACTCTCCCTGAATACTTCTGGGCTAAGGCAGTTAATACTGCATGTCATGTGCTCAATAGAGTCTCCATTAATAAGGAACACAAGATGACTCCCTACCAGATTTTGAAAGGCAGAAAACCAAACATATCTTACTTCAGAATCTTTGGTAGCAAGTATTTTATACTAATCAATGGTAAGCACTACCAAACAAAGTTTGCTGCCAAATCCCTAGAAGGGATATTTGTTGGGTACAACAACCAAAGTAGAGCATACAGAATCTACAACTTGACTACCCAAGTTGTAGAAGAATCTGTGCATGTTGTATTTGATGAATCAAAGTTTATTAACTGTGAATTGTCTAGTTCTTCAGTTAGTTCTACAGGTCTAACAGATAGGATGGACAAGCTGACCATCAATGAAGATGTTCCTGCTAGGCTAGATGAAGATAAAGATACCAGCTATCCAGGGGGAGAATAAGTCTCACTGGATGAAGAAGACAGTGTGGAGCATCAAGTTCAGGAAACTGAAGAAAGCCATAATGATGACAGATTTCCTCCAGCAAGAAGACACCTGAAGGATCATCCAGTTCACCAAATTATTAGTGATGCAAGTCAAGGTGTTCTGACAATGAGCAGGAGCATGAACACAGTTCTTTGTTCTAACTTCCTGTCTCAGATAGAACCCAGGAAGATTGAAGAAGCAATGCAAGACTCCAACTGGATTGATGCAATGCAAGAAGTGCTCAGTCAGTTCAAAAGGTGTAAAGTCTGGGAACTGGTGCCTAAACCTAAGGATCACAACATAATAGGAACTAAGTGGATCTACATGAACAAGCTTGATGAGAATGGCACTATAGTCAAGAATAAGGCAAGACTAGTAGCAAAAGGCTACTAGCAAGAGGAAGGTTTTGACTTTGATCAAACCTTTCTCCAGTGGCAAGGCTGGAGGCTATAAGGCTGTTCTTGGCCTATGCTGCCTATCAAGGGTACAAGGTATACCAGATGGAAGTGAAATCAACATTTCTGAATGGGGATCTAAAAGAGGAAGTCTATGTTGAACAACCCTCAGGTTTTGTAGATTCTCATTTTCCTGATTATGTATATCGGCTTAGGAAAGCTCTATATGGTTTGAAACAAGCTCCAAGGGCTTGGTATGAGACATTGTCTGCTTTCCTTATAGAGAATAAATTCTCTAGAGGAAAAATAGACAAAACTCTATTCTATAGGGAATCTAAAGGCAAGATAATACTAGTCCAGATATATGTGGATGACATTATCTTTGGTTCTACTGAAAACAACCTTTGTAGAAAGTTTGCAAAACTCATGCAAGGGAAGTTAGAGATGAGCAGTATGGGTGAGCTGAAGTTCTTCTTAGGACTTCAAGTTAGACAGACTGATAGTGGATTGTCCATATCTCAGTCTAAGTTCACCAAGGAGTTGATTAAGAATTATGGTATGGACACAACTTCTACCATGAAAACTCCAATAGGAACAAGTATGCCTATAGGCAAAGATGAGGCAGGAAAACCTGTTGATGAGTCTTTGTATAGAGGGATAATTGGCTCCCTACTCTATTTGACTGCTAGTAGACCTGACATCATGTATTCAACATGTGTCTGTGCTAGGTACCAAGCTTGCCCAAAGGAATTTCATTACACTGCAGTTAAGAGAATATTGAGATATCTTAAGGGCACACCTAATCTAGGCCTTTGGTACCCTAAGAATAAGGATTTTCTACTAACTAGTTTCTTAGTTGCAGACTTTACTGGATGCAAAGAAGACAGGAAGAGTACTACAGGAACTTGTCAATTCCTTGGTGGGAGGCTGGTGTCATGGAGCAGCAAGAAGCAAACCAGTGTAGCTATATCAACAACTGAATAAGAGTATATAGCTGCAGGTAGCTGATGTGCACAATTGATGTGGATAAAGCATAAACTTGAAGACTATGACATCCAGGTAAGTAGAATTCCACTATTTTGTGATTCTACAAGTGTTATTTCTATTGCTAAGAATCCTGTATCACAGAGTAGGACCAAGCATATAGAAATTAAGTTTCATTTCATTAGAGAACATGTAGAGAAGGAAAATATTAGCCTAGAATTTGTGAAAACAGATAACCAAATAGCTGATATTTTTACAAAACCTCTGGATGAAACTAAATTCAATTATTTTAAAATTGAATTAGGTTTGTTGAACCTAGAATAGGTTAGCACAAGCATCCCTAAGGAGAATATGTAAGCACCAAATTTCTCTTGAAATTTGTCTAAGTACAAAGTTTATGTCGACACAAGCAAGCTGTGTCGACACACTCAGTATGTTGTGTCGACTCAGTAAAAGGATATGTCGACACAGAAACTGTATCTGTGTCGACAAAAGAATTGGTGTCGACACAACCTTATCGAGACCTTATGCATAGAGAATTTTTATGTCGACACATAAGAATTGGTGTCGACACAACTCTGTCGAGACTTTAGTAACCTGTGTCGACACAGACACAAGTGTGTCGACACTGACACAAGAATGTCGACACAGACACAAGTGTGTCGACACTGATACAAGTATGTCGACACATAAATGTGTCGACTTAAAATAAGTATGGTCGACTCAGGCATTAGAATGTCGACACATAGCTGTGTCGACTTAACATAAGTTCTGTCGAGACCTAGGTCATTTCTGTCGACACGTGTGAAAACTTGTCGACTTAGGCACGTCTTTTGACCTGCCCTTACACTTATACTATAAATACGTAAAGTCAAAATCTGGTCAACTACGCTTTCAGAATTCTTATCTCTACACCTTCTGTCGATAAAGATCTTCTCTTCTCTTCTCTTCCAACTCTTATGTCAATGACGCCTCATAAAGAAGACAAAGTCAATGAAGGATATGAGCTGGTTCATGAAGGGTTCACGACGGCTTCGGATGAAATTCAGGGTGTTATTGCCCTAATTTCAGAAAATGGTTTGGAGTACTTGGTCTCAGAACCAACCAAGATTTGGAAAAAAGGAGGTTTTGGAGTTCTACTCGTCAGCTACCATGGATTCTGAAGGAAAGACAATCAAAGCTACTATTCAAGAATCTCGAGTGAAGCTTACATTGAAGACAATCAGGAAATCTCTCCAGCTTCCCATGGAGAAGGATACTGATGAAATAACTCCATCCCTAACTACAGAAGCATTAATCTGGTGCGGCCTTAGCCCCCATTTTAAGTTTGGATCATCCATAACTAGGAAAGGGATGAATTCCCAAGGAAAATTCTTATCAAAAATAGTTGGGAAGGTCATACTATGTAAGACAGGTGGACATGACCGAATTTCAGTCCATATGTTTAACCTAATGATAAGGATTATTTTCAAAGTGAAAACTGACTGGGCAGCAGTAGTGTTTGACAAAATTCAAGAAGGAATTAAGAAACTGGGAAGAATTCTTAGTTTATGTTTATCTTCTGTAATACCAGATGTTCTGAAACAAGTAGCTGGATCTAAAATCAATCATATGAGGAGAATGGATGTAAGAATTTTTTCAAGGTGGGATAGGGTTCTGACCAAGGAAGTAACAAGTCCTCAGGAGCAAATTAAGAAAGATAAAAAGAAGAAGAAAGTAGTTTAACAAAATGAATCCTCTAGTGATTAAGAGGAGGAAGTGGTCTTCAGCACTGATGAAGACCAGCAACCAAAAGAAGCTTGATAACAAGTGAAGGGCAGTGAGACCCAAGAACAACAGATGGACTCCACTCCAGGAGATAAAACATTGACGTAACTTAGTATCCTGCCCAATAGGGAGGCATTACTGATGATGTCTTAAAAATTGGCTTGGCTGCAGATACTGTAATGAATATAGTATCTGAAATCAACAATGTAGCTCAAGAAACTATTGAGACAGAAGCTCAAAATGAGCCAGTAAGTATCTCCTCAACAGTCTAGTGGTATCTGGTAGTATTCTCCTCAGCAATGTTCAGGGAGAAGGTTTTATTTTAAAAGCTAATCGTGTTCCTTCTGAACAAATACAACAGGAATTCACCATGGAATAACTATTCCCTGATCTTCCTCTAGTAAGGACTGAGGGGGAGCAGATTATAGTAGAAAAAGATATTCCAAGGACTGAGGGGGAGTTGTCTAAGGATTCCCCAGCTGGTAAGGATACAGTTGATATTCAAAGTACAACTGATTCTTCTGAAGATGAAGAAGCCTCAATGGCTAAGAAAAGAAAACTGGTTGCCTTGAGAAGAAAGAGTTCTAGATATAAAAAGCAATTGTAAATAGGCACAGCACCATCAGCTCCAAGCATGGACTTCAGCTCACTACTAGTCCAAATGCAAGTGAAACTGGATGAGCAAAGGAAAGCTTTAGAAAAGTATGTGGATGAAACTCATAAAGAGTTACAATTTCAATTGGCCCAGGACATCAAGTCAATTATATTTGAAGTTAATCAAAATAAGAAAGAGATGCCAGATTGCTTCCATAAAGGAGGTAATGTTATGGTATTCCTGGCCAAGTAACAACAAGATGTCAAAGTTAAAGTGGATGAAATTGAAGTAAAGCAAGGATATGTACTTGAAAACCAGATAAGAATGAATGATAATCTTCAAGAGTCACACTTTGTTATATTAAAAAAGATTAATGATTTAACAATTGCTGTGAAAGATGAAGTTTCAAAGCAAATCAAGGAAGATATAGTTGCTGTTCAGGCCACTTTTCAAGCCCCTCAAAAAAAATATCTGATTTCTTGACAAAATTAAGAGATTACTTTAAGGAAGGAACTGACTATGTAATTAATTAAGTCAGGTTTCAAAAAGATGATTTGAGAGATCATATTGCCAGAGAAGTCATAAAGGGGGAGAGATTAATAGTCAAAGCTAGCTCTGACCATTCTAAATGGATTTCAAATAGCGTCAGAGCCACTCTTGGATATCCTCCTTTATGTGATGATGATAATGTTGTAGAATCTGGGATACAACCTGCCTATCTTGAAGGAGATCAGCTTGAAGTTGCTCAGGTGATCTACCCCCCAGCAGACTTTGAAATGATTCAAGAGGAAGTGCAGAAAATGTATAGTCCTCCACAAGAGGCACAAAATGTGATTCTGGAAAGTGTAGAAATGTCAGAAGCTGCCTTGGAAGCTCAAAAGGAAGCTCAGCTATCTAAGAAGAGGTTCATAGAGCAGGCTGAGTTAAAGCCAGACTTTGAGCAATTGTGCAGGTTTAAGAATTTGAAGAAATTTTTTAAGTACAAGTGTCTACACTTGTGAAGAAGATGTGTCGACACCCAGACGACTGTGTCGACACTCATGAAGGACTTGTGTCGATACCCAAAACTTGTGTCGACACTTATGAAGAAGTTGTGTCGACACCCAGAAGTTGTGTCGACACTAATAAATAAGTTGTGTCGACACTCAAAGCTAAGTCGACACCTAAAGAAGGACCTGTGTCGACACCCAGAATTGTGTCGACACCTAAAGCAGAAGTTGTGTCGACATTTAAAGTTGAAGCTATGTCGACACTCAGGAGCTATGTCGACACACAGGACTTGTGTCGACACACACTCAACGCCTTTTGGACACACTCAACGCTGTCGACACACTGAATGCCATCTGTATGCAACAACTGTGTCGACACTTGAAGCAGTTGTGTTTACACACAGGACTTGTGTCGACACACACTCAATGCTATTTAACAAACACTCAACGCCATCTGTCTATAACAGATATATCGAGACAAGAAGTTGTTGTGTCGACACACAAGACTTGTGTCGACACATACAACAGAAGAAGTGTCGAGAATCAGAAGTATGGCTGTGTCGACACTTGGAGTATTGTGTCGACACAATGAAGACTTGTGTCGACACATAGCCTATATGTGTCGACACATATGAAGCAGTCTGCTGAGTGATTTGTGCTAAGTTGGAATGACTTTGAAGAATCTACTGACATGTCTGGTGACTTGACAGCTGTCATATCCAACCGGTCTGACACCTCTGTCAGAACTGTTAGAAGTTTGTTATAAACCGGATCAGCCGGTAACTGTGGAGAAATCTCTATATAAGAGTCAGATCTGTAACAACCAGATAATGATCGATTAAAAAAAAGGGGAAAAATGAGAGAATTTCTTCAACAAGGACAGGGGAAACCCTTACGAAGGCAGATCCAGAGTTGTCTGCAAGTAAGATTCAGATTTCAATCTGAATTTAAGGAAGAAGCTGACTGAAGATCAACTTCAACAACAAGAGAAGATCCACCTTATCTTGGTTCTATCAAGAAGCTTTGAAAAGCTAAGTTAGGATTGGATCAAAAGGGTAAGTTCATTCAAGAACTGATCAAGAAGGGTACACCAACAGAGAAATCTGGCTGGTGAATGTTTCTATTTTTTAATACATTCAATTTCTTGTAAGATCTTTTATTAGATCTTAGTTGTAAGCCTGAAATTATAAAGGCTAAGGTAGGGTTGATAGCCTGAGGTGTAGGACTTGTGATAAGTCTGAGTTGTAAGCCTAGTTATAAAGGCTGAGGTAGGGCTACGGCCTGAGGTAGGATTCTGGGGAAGAATCTGAGGTAGAACTTGGTTAAGTCTGAGCTGTATGAATCATTTTGGTTCTGAGATTATATGATCTGCGGATCCGAGCCAGTGGAAGGAAGTTAGGCTGAATCCAGTTATCTACTAGATAGGCGAAGGGGGAAAGTGGATGTACCCATATCTTGGGGAATAACTATAGATCTGTTGTATGCTGTGATGTGTTTTATATTCTGTGTATTGAATAATCTGTGCTGAAGATTCATCTAACTATTTGCCTAAAAAGGAATTTTAAAAGGATTAGAACCTATTCCCCCCCCCCCTCTAGGTGTTTAGGCTCTTGAAATAAAGTCTTTCACATAGAACTTCTCCGAGGAATGGTGCACGATCGATGCTCTTGAATATCATTCTCTTTGCAATCGATCAGCCACGAGAGGCCATTATAGATTTCGTTCGTCGGAGTTCTTCGATCATGAACGGGAGGAAGAAATAATGATTTTCCTTCAACGAAGATGAGAGTTCATCCTTCTATAGATTGCGGTCGAACCCTAGAATGAGTTATTCTCCTTGGTTGTGTCTCTAGGAAAATAAACATAGGCTTTTATACATCTTAAAAAAATAGGCTACTACCGACGGTAGAGCTAGCGCCTGGCAATAGGTCGATGCACATGAATGTGACAGTTGTCCAGTAGATTTGGAAAAATTTCCAAATAAAATATTTTTCCGCTTTTTCATGCTACTGTGACGTGGTACGAAGCTATCTCCTGACAGTAGCAGTATCTTCTTGTCGAAGATGACTCGATGGTCATCGAGACAGCTAGCACCTAGCGGTAGGAATAGCGTCGTACGGTAGGCCACAGGGATCTCGTACAAAATTAAATCCGAGCTAGCACAGGCAGTTGCGCTAGCACTTGGTGGTAGGTCATATGGATTATTTTCAAGTTCTTTTGTATCTATAAACCTACATACTATAACCAACACACGCATGATCAAATACAACACGGGATTTTATATTGTCAAACTAAAGAGATGCGAATCATAGGCTTCAACAAACTCCCCCTTTTGATAATATCAAATTCCGTTCATGAGATATAAAGCAGTAACAACATGGTATAGTGCAATCTAATAAGTAAACGTGAAATATAGCAGGCAAAATAATCAATTCGGCTCCCCTACCCATGTTCTCCCTCTACAAGTATGCTCTCTTTATGTGTGTGTTTGTCCTACACGAGATCTTTCCCTAGGTGACTATGTTGGGTCCATTGCCCACAATGCCCTGGATTTGAAGAAGTCAAACAAGCCAATGATTTGATGTATGTTCAAGTTCATGCATGTGGGTTTGTCCTTGTCATATTGATTGGACAGGTATTCTAATTGGTTGTGACAGGTGGTCACAAGGTAGAGAAGTGGAGAGACAGAAATCTGTTTAAGTCCACAGACGTTGTGTAACATCCCATTTCCAACTAGACCCCTAAGATGGTTTTGTCATGACTAGGTCATGACAAAACCCTAGGAAGCTCAAAGAGACCATGTGAACTTAGGCTTGAAGGTGAAGATCACCATGGTCTACAAATAACACTTTCCAATTACCTAACCTAGGGTTTGACTTTAGGGCCTCACCTTGACTTTAGGGCCTCACCTTGACTTTTTGACCCTACCATAATATCCCTAGCCCTTTAGAAGGTTCATTGGGTCACAAAGGACCCATTGGGGTCAACCCAAAAGGTCAAGTTGACCAAAAGTAAACTCTAACCCTAAAGTGGTCAAAGTGCCCTAATTAAGGGGCAAGTGACCTCCAAGGTGTCAAACCAACCCTACCCAACCCTTCCTAGACGTTAGGTGAGGCCAATGGGTCACTAAGGACCCATTGGGGTCAACCCAAAAGGTTAAATTGACCAAAGTCAATTCAACCCTAAAATATGTCAAACTAGCCTAAATGACCTAACTAAGCCCAAGCCACTTGGGCTAAGCCCAATTTGAGTGGCCCATTAACTTTAAGAGGCTAATATTTACATGGAATGCCATCTAAATTCTGGAAATGGTGAATAGGAGAGAGAAAGTCAAGTTTCCCCTTTAATGGAGGAGAGAGAAAGAAGAAAGAGAGAAGTTATGGAGGGAGACCATGGGTCACTCCATTCACCTCCCCAAGCCATATGTGTAGGATAGTCCTATTGACAAAGATTAGGCAGGTGGACTCAAAGAATTGGCTGGAAGGGCAGAAGATTTGCCTAAGTTCGTAGGCATTGAGTGAAGTCTATTCACTCAATGCCAGATAAGTAAAATCGTTGAGTATAGTCAGCCAAATAATTGGCAAGCTGAAAATGTGGCTAAGTCCACAGGAATTGAGTGAAGTCTACTCACTCAACACCATATAGCTAAAAGTTATGAGAGGCTAAGCCTAAGAAGAATAAGGTAGAAATGTGGCTAAGTCCACAGGCATTGAGTGAACTCCACTCACTCAATGCCATAACATGAAAATCGTTGAGTACTGCCCAATCATTCAAAGCCATAATAATTCTGTGTAAAATTTTGACTAAGTTCATAGGCATTGAGTGTAGCTCACTTACTCAATATCATGAGATAGAAAATCAGTCTAAGTGTTTAGGCTTTGAGTGTAGCTCACTCACTCAACGCCATGAGACAAAATCTGTCTAAATGTTTAGGCATTGAGTGTAGCTCACTCACTCAACGCCATGAGAAAAAATCTCTCTAAGTAGTTAGGCGTTGAGTGATGCTTACTCACTCAACTCCATGAGGCTATAGCATTGACTGAATCCTAGTCAGTCTGAGCCACTGTGTTTTCAGACACAAAAAATTTGGCTAAGTCCAAACGCGTTGATTGCTTTTACTTTCGTCGAGCTAAGCTCTAAGTTCATCGAACAAAGCTCTGAGTTCGTCGAACTGAGCTTTCACTTTTCGTCGAGCTGAGCACTGAGTTCGTCGAACTGAGTTCTGAGTTCGCCGAATTGAGCTTTCACTTTTCGTCGAGCTGAGCTCTGAGTTTGTCGAACTGAGTTTTGAGTTTGTCGAAGTCTTTTGGCGCTGAGTGATGGTCATTCACTCAATGCCTTCGCTATTGATGCTTGATTTTGTCTAAGTCCAGAGAGATGGTGATGTCAGCAGAGTAAACAAAGTCAAAGCAAGTTCAAATGTTACATGAATGTTGCTAGAGGCGCTGGGGTCCAGCTGTTATAATTTCCTGCACTAGGAAAGAGATTTCTCACTGGGGGCCACACAAAGCAAAGAGCCGTTGAATCAACTGTCAATGGAAAGTAGGTGGCTGAATGGAAAAATCACAGCCACCAATTCTGGTGGGCCTCACTGCTCAATGAGACGTTGATCGGACGACTATAAAAGGAGCAGGATTAGATCGAGAAATCAACAACATTAATAATAATCAACAACAATCAACACCAAGAAGAGACGTAATTAGGGTTCTCTGGATTCACAATCTTGCGGATGGACGACGTCTTCTTCCTCATTTTCTTACCAAGCCAGAAGAAGGAGTTCAGATCAGAGAACCTGAACGTGACAAGAGTTAGCTGCTGCAATATTCATCTGCGACAACAAGATCGGGATTGACTTCTGAAAAAAGAAGAAGCAGAGTTATCTACAAGTTGCTTCCAGAATAAGTCATGCTTAAACTAAAGATTTCTTTCTCAACTTGTTGCTGTGAAGAAGAAGATAAGGCTGATATCTGTTCAGTCCAGGAAGACAGACACAGAGAACTTTCTCTGGTTTCTGAGTATTTCATCTTTTTGACATTCTCTGTAAGATCCAATTTGGGATCTTAGGGTAGGATTCTTTAGGGAATCCGAGTGTAGGCCTGTGCTATAAAGGCCGAGGTAAGATCTATTGTAGATCTGAGAGTAATATCCATTCTAGGATCTGAGGGTAAGATTCTTGTTAGAATCTGAGAGGTAAGGCTTAGTGCCTGAGTGTAGGCCTGTGTTATAAAGGTCGAGGTAGGATCCAGTTGGGATCTGAGTTGTAGGGCTTAGTGCCCGAGTTGTAGGTCTTGGATAAGACTGAGGGGTCCTGCGGGATTGTGTTGTAAGCTCTTAAGGAGCTGAGGAATTGGTGAAGATCCTTGTCAAACACACTATTAGAAAGGCGGAAAGGGACAGTGGACGTACCTAAGATTGGGGAACCAATATATAAATATCTAAGTCGTTTGTGATTGTTCTTGAAAGCACAAATCAATTAATTACTAAGCACAGCAAATCAGATATAGGTCAAAGTATTTAAAAAGAAGGCCTAAAACCTATTCACCCCCTCCCTCTAGGTATTTAGTTGACCTTGAAAATAAGACTTTTAATGCCCACAAACCCTAGAGTTACCCTTAGAGTATTGAGAAGGACATGGGGTCATATGTCCTTGGATTAACTTGAGTATTGGTAGACTACTTAATAGGGTGGTAATAAGCCCAAGATAATTTTACTGGAATTTGTAGGAACATTTATCCCTCTGAATTAATGAAGGGTTAATTAGGGCACTTTATTTTAAAATAAAATTTCATGTTTATATAATCTTGGGTGTTCATAAAACTTTGGCAGTGAGCTTATATTGATGTTATTATTCTCTGATAATTTTGTTATGAATTGTGGAATGATATATTTGGTACTTTATTCACAACCCCAATTTTTTCCCTAATTGCAAGAAAATTAATTATGGATTTGTTACTCACTGAAAAATTATGAAACTTGGTCAGAGGACATCTTAGGGCATTATAATGTTCTGTGAATTTTTTATGTAATTATTGGAAGCCTTTTTATAAAAGTTATTTCACAGAGTGCCTTTGTAGAAGAATATTAAATAAATTAATTATGAGTTAAATATCTACTGAAAACTTATGAAACATGATCAGAGGACATCTTAGGGCATTATAATGTTCTGTGAATTTTTATAAAATTATTGGAAGACATTTCATTTAGGATCATTCACAAAGTACCCTATGCTGAATATTTTTAAGTAATTTATTTATGTGACCAAATGGACTTAGGAAATTATTATTCTTGGTCAGAAGTCTTTTCTGGTCACCTTAAACCTCGGGTAATTTTATCATGATTTTTGGATGATTAAGGCTCCGTTTGGGGGGACTTATTTTCACCGGTCAAGCAATTATGACCGCATGAACCAGACCTTAATTTAAGGTCTGGTTCATGCGGTCGTAACTACTTGACTGGTAAATGGTTCAATATTTTGTCTGGAGATCAAAACCTTTTTGGAAAATTGTGAATTCCAGTATTTACTTTTATTTTGAAGATATACACTTGTCATAATTTTGTTAAGGCCATATCATGTCAGAAAATTGTATTTGGTGTTCAAAAGCACGGTTTGGCCTGATTTTGCAGAAAATTAAATAAATGCCAAATAAGTTAGGAAAATTATTATCTTCTAGATTTAATCTTAAAATATCATGATTGACCCCCAGTAATAATCTTAGGTCATTTGGATGAATAATTGGAGGGGTCACCATTCATGCACACCATATAGTTCATTAGGTCTACACATAATAAAACTGTAGAGTTAAGGAATCATGTGAACCTCGGTATGGGATTAAGGGGTAGTTGGTGCACCTAGTCTGGTTGAGAAGGAATAAGGTCACCAATGGAAGGCAGGTTGTGAGAGCTTGGTTGTCTATGGGGTATGGTTGTGATTTGGGTCGACGGAGGATCGTATTATGCTCGAGAAAGAGGCTAAATACACTTAGGGCTAGATCAAGTGTATGTTAAGGGCTTGGGACCTGGGTAGATACCAATAATAGTAAGTGCCTTGCAAAAGGTAATGATGGGCTTCAGCTACCATCATAGTTCCTAGTACACTCGAGAGCCCTTCACCGGGCACACCCTGGGCAGTCTAAGGTTAACCTTAAACCGTAAGAAAAATGGTAAAAGAGCAATTAATAACTACTAGTACATCACTTTCACTCACCCTGATGGCTCGGGAGTTTAGCTTGGTTAGGTTATCCGAGCAGTAGTCTTGGTTATTATGGAAATGGGCAGGTTAGCCCGGCAAGCCGAGGGCTCGGAAGGTAGTTGTAATGAACAGGATAGTCCGGGGAGCCGATGGCTCGGGAATTCATGGTTGCATGTGCATAAGGTGGTGGGTCTTCGGTATTTGATGGTCATTCACACCAACATCGATACGATGACTCAACGGGTGTGGTTTACACTTAGCCAAGAAAAAGACTGGCAGGTTTAGTCAGTGTTATTACGTGGTTACTCTGGTGTGTCCTTTAGAGGCATACGTAAGGGCTAGGCCTGGTAGTGTTGATACCCGCCTAGGAGTGCGGTGGCCCGGCCAACTATCTCCGTTGGCCACTACGGAGGCTCTTGGTAGTGAAGCTAGCTTCATAAACATGGGGAACTAAAGGTCTATGAAAGTGAGGAATAGATCTAACTAACTCTAAAGGGGGGGTGAATTGAGTATTAAAAAAAATTTATATAATTTTTAAAGTGGATTAAAATAGGTGATATATATATATATGAGAGAAAGAAAATCACAGCACACAAAATAAAAACAAGTAAAGGCAATCCAGACGACACAAGAAATTTATAGTGGTTCCCCAATAAACCTGGGTATATCCACTCTTTTACCACCCTGGTAGGAATCCACTACAAGTTTTTTGCTCAAATGCCCTGCCACCACAGGTTTTTGCTCAGGTGCCCTGTCACCATAAGATCTATTTTTCTAAGGGAGATCTAACAACCCTTTGAGATTTTGATTAGGTTCCCAAAAACCAATCTCAAGTCTTTTGATCAGGTGACTTATGAACCAAAAAGGTGCTAAATTTTGAAGGGAGTTAAAACCCTGTACACAATGAAATGGAAAATAAAAATATGTTGTCTTCTCTATCTCTAAGCTCTGATAAGACAAGTGGACTTGTTAATGTCAAAGCTCCCCCTGAGTGTATGGATCTGATCAAGAGTGGAAGTTATGCTTCAGGGTGTAGGCCTTCAAAAAGATGTTGCTCTTCAAGCTTTTCGTCTGATTTTGATTGTTTATCCATGGAAAGCCTGAAGCAGATGAAGAACACTGAGTGTATGAGAGCTGTATTATTCTTCACTGTCTGCTAATACTTTTTCACTGATTCCCTTTCTCTCTTGTGATTGCTATTACTGATCTGTGTATCTGTCTATGATCTTTTGAAAAAGAATCACTTTATATATGTTATCAAATTCAAAACCATTTGAATTTTTAAATTATTTCCTGAAATCCTCTGCATAAATTTTGGGATCCTAAATGGCTATTTTTGTCTTAAATGCATTTCCCTAACTATCCTAGTAAATATGGTAGAGTAATAACTCTGTGAAAACCATAATTAATGCTGCTAGGAAATGGCTATATTCTTGAGAATATTGAGCATTAATTATCAGAGCATTACTGACTTAAAATAAAATTTGAAATCAAACTGATAATCGATCTGAGAAACTGCATTGAAGAATAGTCGAATAGAACCTAGAAGGAGTTAGTTGAACTCAACAATGAATTCATTGACCTGAGCTCAAAGTTCGTCGAGCTAAGAAATCTCCTTTATCGAGATGAGGTCCAAGATCGTCGAGCTGAAAATATACTTGCCAATCTGAGCTCCAAGCTCTTTGAACTGAGATAGTCATTCGTCGAACTGAACTTCTGATGAGAGATAATAGTTTGTTGATCTTAGCTGGACTTTTGTCAAGCTCAACTCAGAGAAGGAAATCTGAGATCATCAATCTGAGATCGACAATCGCCGAGCTGAGTTTAGCTATCGTCGAACAACTTTCCTGCAAACAATTTAATTGCTTTTCCATTGAAGTCTTCTGTCTCTAAGGTCTTCTGAAGTGGAGTACTGATAGTCTAAGAAGATGATGTTGAATTTGACCCTAGAAAACCTATGACCCTAGACTATACATGTTAGGTCATCTAAATAATCTAATAGTGAACCTAGCCCAAATCACAAGTAGGGTTCCAACAATCTCCCCCTATTTGAGTGAGGTCATTATATAAGACAGAAAAAGGAAAATCACAAAGCAAGGAAAAAATATCTAATAGAATTATAACACTTCAGCAGATATGAACAATAGTGCCTTGTGAAAAATATACACATCAAAAATAAAGTTCAGAAAGAAAAATTAGAAAATTAAGAGTCTTTCTTTGAATCATCAGCAAAGGGATATGAAGAAGGTTTTGTGAAAACCATCTTTCTCTTAGGATCAGTTGCTTGCAGTTTAGTCATTTTCATGTCTTGAGCACCAAGAATTTTTACAGTTGTAGCTCTAGGCACTACAGCTTCAGGATGCAAATTCATATATGTGTCAACATTGAAAAGATTTTGTACCTGATATTTGTCCAGTTCTTTCTTCTTATAGGAAGACATAGTAGAGAATTGAGAGGAATCCTTTCCTTCTTCCTTGGCCTTCCTTATTTGATATAGAGCTATTGGCTCATTGAACCTAGCCATTCTAAAATTAGGATCCAATTATGGATCATAAGCTGGAGAGGGAGGTCTCTCTGGACTTGATTTTTCTTCTTGTCTACCTTGTTCTGTTAGTTGATTGCCTTGACTGTCATGATGATGTTGCTACTGTTTCTTCTGTTGACTGCTAGATTGAGCTTCTGACTTAGAAGGTCTTTCTTTGTTGCTAGGAGTAGGCCTTGATTGATGGGAATAAGAAGCAAACTTTTGAGCTTGAGAAACATTGCCTTCTGATCCTGATATAGGATGAGGTCCTCTCCAATACTTCTTAGGAGGAGAATTGTATCTCTTCATCTTCTTTCTTCTCTTTTGCTCATTCTTAAAAAGTCTCATCCAGTTGGGAGTATCTAGAGGGAGAGTAATATTATGCAAAATGTAGTAGGGGGTGTCTACTATGGGATTTGGTTTTGGAGCAGCCTTGATTGGAGCCTTCTTTTTGGCTTTCCTCTTCTTAGAACCAATATCCTCTGAATCATCTGACTCATCATCATCAGATTCACTAGGAGGAATATCATACAAAGAATCAATTTGCTTTATCATTTGAGCAGACAAAGTAGTAGGAGCATGTGCTTGAACATCTGTATCTATTATTTGAGCCTGAGGCTATGGAACTATATTTTCTACACTAATATGTACATCAGTATCTGTTGTGTCTATATCTTCAAACATAATCTCATCCATGTCTGGCATGGGAGATTCAGCCCAAGAATAAGTTGGAGGAGAGAGAGAGCGTTTGGCTCTATAATAGAAAAACTAGAAGTAATAATACAGAAACTATTTCTTATTTCTTCTAAGACTGAAGGTTCTATTGGAGCAGAATAACATACTATTGCTTTAGAGTAAACAGAAACTGTATCAACAAAAACTGGTAAATTTGAGCTATAAATTGTATCCAAAGAATTAAATAATGAGGGAAGGTCAACTGTGGGATTAATAAAAAATCACCAACAGTGATTATTTCAGTATCTTAAAAACAAATCATTATAGTATCTTCAAGAATCTCAACTACTGCTGCTAGAATTGTAAAATCTACTACTATTGTTATTCCTACTGCTAGAGTTACTGTGGCTGGAGCTGGAGCTGCTACTGCTGGAGCTGGAGCTTCTTCACAGAACATCTCCCCCTATCTGGTTTCAGAGAGACCTAAACCCAAGTCCCCAGAAGAAGGGACAGAAGAGGAGGAAGGAAGCTGAACAGATAGAAGGGGATGGAAGCAGCAAGAGGGGCAACAGCCTCATCTATAAGCTTCTTCAGAAAGGGTGAAATGAATTTGAGAAGGTCATTAGCAATGTCAGAGAAATCTAGATATAGTTGATCAAGAGTAGAAGGGGTATAGGTGGATTTTTGACCACAGTTGGAACAGATGGAGAGTGCTTGAGGTAAGTCTGAATGTTGGAATGTTAAGAATGTTGATGGAATATTGGATGGAGGGAAGGCATTAGGTAGTATATCCTGAATAGGTGAATGTTGTGGAGAGGGTTGAGAAGATGGGGATGAGAGTAGATTGAAATTAGGAGATGATAGAAGTGGATCTGGATGAGTAGAAGTGGATGTAATGTCAGAAAGGAGTGATGGAAGAGGTGATTGAGGAGGTGATGGTGTATCCTTAAGATTGTGGGTTGGTGATTGATGTTTAGATGGTGGTTGAGGTTGTGAGACTGGAGGGATGGAGGTAGAAGGTGTGTTAGTAAGAACTGTGGATGGTTGTTGAAGTGGAGGAGATGGTATATGAGCAGGAGAGAGAGGAGGAGTAGGAGCTTCTTTTGGGCTTTGGAGAGTGGCTGTTACATCCCTGGTGTCCTCTGAAGTTGTCCTAAAAGAGGAGGCCCTTGAGGGCTTTGGCATTACCCTCTCCTATGTGCCAAAAAGGGCAGAGGTAAGCCTCTTAGAGGCATAGATAAAGATGTTTTGGGATACTAACAGTTCTGGAACCTTTGCTTGGAGAAAGATTCTCAGAACTCTACCAAAAATCAAATCCTTTTTACTGATTTTCAGTTGAAGTCTTCTGTCTCTAAGGTCTTCTAAAGGGGAGTACTGACAGCCTAAGAAGGTGTTGTTGACTTTCACCCTGGAAAACCTATGAACCTAGACTATACATGTTGGGTCATGTAAATAATCTAATAGTGAACCTAGCCCAAATCATAAGTAGGGTTCCAACAGTCTATGTGCATAGAGTCGTGTGTGTGTGTGTGTTGCACTTGCATGAATCATGGCATAACATATCACCACACACATGCCTGTATATAACCTGAAAACCCATCGTATAAACTAGTATAGGATAGGTTATACAATGGGAGCCTTGCAAAAGACCCCTTAACTTATAAGTTTGTATGGGCATTCTTATAAGTTAAGGTTACTTATTCCATAACATACTTTACTTGTACTTTTATTACTTATTATATAGCATGTACTTACTGCTCTGTCTTTACCTTGTTTATGTTACTGCTCTACTTGTTATAGAACTCCTAGATAAATCCACCGTCACCTGCTCTTGTTCATTCTCCACCTTAAATATCTTTCCTTTCGTCCTCCCTGTATGGTGCCTAGGAGTTGCAGGGGTGAGGCGAGGATGATAGTGGCTTAGTCTTTTGACTAACTTTCAGTGGACCACATCATTTTAGGGGACCAAGCAGCAGGAGCATCAGCACCGGCAGGACAAGGAGGCAGGACATGTGGAGCAATTACTGTGCACTACCACTACTACACGACGACGGGTTGAGGATGTATTTCAGTTTGCATCCACTTAGATGATTATGAGTTATGAGAAAGAGATCATTTGTATTAGACATGTACCAGGCTTAAGCCCATTTTTCTACTCTCTTTCGTACTTTGTACTCATTGTGGACTATTTCTCTTTTATATATAGTGATAGTGAGTTATGATCCGTAAACTTCTATTAATTACTTCTCTTTGTTGATACACTATGATGTGATCATTTTAGCCGGTAGGATCGGCTTCGTGCGGTGGCGTCTAAAATGGTAGTTGGAGTCACCGTAAGGCGATGATTCTGGGCGTAATACCTAGTTGCGAAGCAAAAAAAGGGGGTTCTTACACATTGAGTGAAGCCAGTTCACTCAACGACAGATGTCAAAGAAGGATGTTGGAAAGACTGAAAATCTCCTAAGCTCACAGGCGTTGAGTGAAGCCAGTTCACTCAATGCCAGATACTAAAAAACATTGAGTAAGGTGTGGACAGTCAAAGCCCGTAGTCTGCAAAACAATTCTGCGGAAAAGTCCATAGGAATTGAGTGAAGGCGGTTCACTCAACGTCATATAACAAGAAGCGTATAATAAAGCTCAGTCTGTCAAAGCCTCAGTATTGGCAAGCTGAAAAATCGACTAAGTCCACAGGCGTTGAGTGAAGCAAGTTCACTCAATGCCATATACCAAGCAGCGTTGAGACAAGCTCAAGCAGTTGAAGATTCTGTCAAGAAATCTGGTTAAGTCTAGAATCATTGAGTGAGGACAGCTCACTCAATGCCAAAGCAGAAGGCGTCGACATAGGAACAATCAGTCAAATCCTAAGGAAATAGATAGTCAAAAAAATCTATCTAAGTCCAGAAGCGTTGAGTGAGGACAGCTCACTCAATGCCTCAGCAAGCTGGCAGACTTCAGAGAAGCAACTAAGGACAAAAGTGTTGAGTGATGAAGGCTCACTCAACGCTCTCAACGCCTAGCAGATAAAGAAAATTGCAGCTAAGTCCAGGGGCATTGAATGATGAAGATTCACTCAACACACTCAACGTGTAACATACCTCAAACAACTAGACTCCTAAGAGTAGTTTTGTCATGACTAGGTCATGATAAAACCCTAGGGAGCCCAAGAAGACCAAATGAACTTAGGCATGAAGGTGAAAATAACCTTGGGCTATATATAGTAATTTTCAATTACCCACCCTAGTACTTGACTTTAGGGCTTCAACTTGACTCCATGACCACACCATAACACCCCTAACCCTCAAGGGAGGTCAATGGGTCACAAAGGACCCATTGGGGTCAATCCAAAAGGTCAAGTTTACCAAAGTCATCCATAGCCCTAAAATTATCGAATTGCCTTAATTAAGGGTCAAGTGGCATCCAAGGTGACAAACCAACCCTACTCAACCCTTCCTAGACCTTAGGGGAGGTCAATGGGTCACCAAGGACCCATTAGGAGCAACTAAAAAGGTCAATTTGACTAAAGTCAACTCAACCTAGGTTTAAGTCAAATTAGCTCAAGTTGACCTATCCTAGTCCACTTGGGCTAAGCCAAGTTGGAATGGCTCATTAGCCTTAGGGCCTGATATTTACCTAAAATGCCACTCAATTTCTGGAGGTGATGACTATGAGAGAGAAAGCTCCATTTTCTCCTTAAATGGAGGAGAGAGAAAGTGAGGAGTAAAAGCCATTCATGGCTTAGAAGGCCAAGGGCACCTCTCTTCATCTCCACTTGCTCGATTCATTCTCCCTGATAAGTTATGGGGAGATCAAGAGGCTTTCCAGGCTATTCAGAGGCTGAATTCAGTGAATTCCACCATGGTCGAAAACCACCATTCATGGCCATTCATGGCATTGAATCCATGGCCCTCCCTCTCCCCCATTTGGCTATCTTAAAAGCTTCAATGGATCCCCAACAGTCATTTCCACTCCTTCCCTGAAGAATTCAAGCCTTCCTATAGTGCAGTTGCAGAGCACCCGAAAGCTCAAAATCCGGCAATGGCGACACGACGATTGGCCTGACTCCAACCCTCCCAAAAGGTCCTAACCTCCTCTCCTTTTTTTAGTGGATAGATCTCAATTTATTGGAGGCTTGATTCGAGTCCAATTGGCTCTTGATCGGGTAGGCCAAAAGCTTGATTTTCAAGCTTTTAATTCCAATCACCACTCACTATTTCGGCCACCTCTGGCCAACCAACCACCGCAAATCGACATCCAGTACCTCAACAAAGGTGGTGGTGGTGGTGGTGGCAAGCCGGGAAAGGGCGCGGGTGGCTGGGAATCCACGGTCAAACTTCGCCCAGGACGGGCCAATCTTGGTCATTGGCTTCACGGGGAGGATGAACGGATTCTGTCCAATCCTGCTTCAAGATTCGTGTTGTGATTATATATTAATTCTATTATATGTCACATTTTATGCAGTGTTTTAAATTAAATATTAAAAATACTTAGATCCACCTTCTGTAAAACTATCCTACATAATGGTTTTAGCCCTTGATGTCTAAATTATTTTAAAATTGATTTCAACCCATTTGTGTTAGTGTCTGACCACAACACTCAAAATGGTGCAGTCTATACCTAGGGTTAACCAGACACATATTGAGGTGCCACCACTAAAATACTCATCCAAATGCTCTGAAATTTGGGTCATGGTTTAGTCTCATCTAGTTCTCTAACATATCTAAAAATGGGAATTTTTGGAAAACATTTTTTTTTAGTTTTTGTAAAAAAATTAATAAATCATGTATGATTTATTTATTAGAGGGTCTAATGACCTCATAATTCCCTAAAATTTTGGTGGATGGCTCTTAGGGTCATGATATGAATCTGGTAAGAATCTCAGCCTAATTGTTATTGATTTGATTACGTATTAGTGTGACCAAAGTTTTGTCTCATAAGGGAAAATTAGGTCAAAAGTGCACTAGGTGGAGTGAGTGACCATTCCTCATCCAATTGTGGTGAAACATTGGTCACTAACTTGTGGTCACATATAACCCCCTCACAAGTGGTTTTGGGTGGATATGCCCACAAACCCTAGTACAAACCCTAGAGTTGCCCTTTGAGTATTGAGAAGGACATGGGGTCATATTTCTTTGGATTAACTTGAATATTGGTAGTCTACCTTATAGGGTGGCAATAAGCCTTGGATAATTTTACTGAAATTTTTAGGAACATTTATTCCCTCAGAATTAATTAAAGATGAATTAGGGAACTTTATTTAAAAATGAAATTTCATATTTATATAATCTTGGATGTTCATGAAACTTTAGAAGTGAGCTTATATTGATGATATTGATCTATGAAAATTTTGTTATGTATTTTGAATTGATATATTTTGTACTTTATTCACAACCCCAATGTTTGCCCTAATTACAAGAAAATTAATTATGAATTTTTTACTCACTGGAAAATTATGTAACTTGGTCAGAGTATATCTTAGGGCATTATAATGTTCTATGAATTTTTATAAAATTATTGGAAGACATTTCATTTAGGGTCATTCACAAAGTGCCCTATGTTGAATATCTTTAAGTAATTTATTTACATAACTAAATGGACTTAGGAAATTATTATTTTTGGTCAGAAGTCTTTTTTGGTCACTATAAACCTCTGGTAATTTTATCATGATTTTAAATGATTAAATTTAGTACTTCCTTCTTTACTCTAACATTATGGTAAATGGTTCAATATTTTGTCTAAAGGTCAAAACCTTTTTGTAAAATTGTGAATTCCAGTATTTACTGTTATTTTGATGATATACACTTGTCATAAATTTTGTTAAGACCATATCATGTCAGAAATTTGTACTTGTTGTTCAAAAGCACAGTTTGCCTGATTTTGTAGAAATTTAAATAAATGCCAAATAAGTTAGGAAAATTATTATCTTCTAGATTTAATCTTAAAATATCATGATTGACCCCCAGTAATAATTTTAGGTCATTTGTATGAATAATTGGAGGGGTCACCATTCATGCACACCATATAGCTCATTAGGTCTGCACATATTAAAACTATAGAGTTAAGAAATCATGTGAACCTTGGTATGGGATTAAGGGGTAGTTGGTGCACCTAGTCTGATTGAGAATGATTAAGGTCACCAACAGAAGGTAGATAGTGAGAGCTTAGTTGACTAGATGCAAGGTTGTACTCGGGATTGGCGGATGATCGTCTTTCTCTGGAGAAAGAGTCTAAATACACTTAGGGTTAGTTCAAGTGTAATGTCAAGACGGTTTGGACATTGGTAGTTACCAATAATAATAAGTACCTTGTGAAAGGGGGCTTTGGGCTTCAGCCCATCGTTGTTCCCAGTGCCCTCAAGAGCCCTTCATAGGCAATACCCTGGGCAGTCAAAGTTTAACCCTAAACCATAAGATTTAAATGTTAAAGAGCTATTAGAAATACTAGGACTTCACTTTCACTTACCCCGGTCACTCGCGAGGTTAGCTTGATTGGGTTATTCGATCGATAGGCTCAGTGGTTGTGGAAATGGGCAAGTTAGCCCGGCAAGCCGTAGGCTTGGAAGGTAGTTGTAACGGACGGGTTAGTCCGGGGAGCCAATGACTTGGAAATTCATGGTTGTGTGTGCATAAAGTGGTGGGTCTTTGATATTTTACGGTCGTTCACACTGACGTCGATACGATGACTCGGAGGGTGTGTTTTACACTTAGCCAAGGAAAAGACTGGCAGTTGGTCAGCATAGTACGTGGGGACTCTGGTTTGTCCTTCAGAGGCGTATGTAAGGGCTAGGCCTGGTAGTGTGAATACCCTCCTAGGAGTGGGGTGTCCCGACCCACTATCTTGGTTGGACACTTCGGAGGCTCCTGGGAGTGAAACTAGCTTCCAAAATGTAGGAACTAAAGGTCTATGCGCATAGAGTCATATGTGTGTGTTGCACTTGCATGAATCATGGAATAACATATCACTACACACATACCTGCATATAACCAGACACCTCATCGTATAAACTAGTATGGGATAGGTTATACGATGGGATCCTTGCAAAAGACCCCTTAACGTTTAGTTTGTATGGGCATTCATATAAGTTAAGGTTAGTTAATCCATAGTTTACTTTATATGTACATACTGCTCTACTTTACTTGTTTACATTACTGTTTCCTTGTTATTGTTCTTTTGTATATACACCTGCTAGGGTAGTTATCACCTACTTGTTCTACTCTACTTTGTTGTCCTCCGTTTTCATCCTCTCCACACGGTGCCTAGGAGTCACGGGGTTGAGACGAGGATGATAGTGGCTTAGTCTTTTGACTAACGGTCAGTGGACCACATCATTTTAGGGGACCTAGCAATAGGAGCATCAACACTGATAGGATAAGGAGGCAGGACATGAGGAGCAGTTGTTGCACACTACCACTACTACACGACAACGGGTCGAGGATGGATTTCAGTTTGTTTCCGCTTAGATTTTGTGAGTTGTGAGAGAGAGATCATTTGTATTAGATATGTACCGGGATTAAGCTCATTCTTCTACTCTCTTTTATACTTGTACTCATTGTGGACTTTGTTGTGATCTTCATTGCTCACTTATATATATTTGTGACTTTTGTGGACTTGATTATATTTGTCTTAGTTGATATTTCTGCTTCTTTGGTGATCACTAATGCCGGCAGGATCAACATTTTGTAGTGACAACCACCCCGAGTGTTGGTGTCATTGCAAAAAGGTTATTCTGGGTGTAAGACCTGATAGCATAGCAAAAAAGGGGGTCTTACACAATGCCTGGCAGTGCAGAAGAGTTTGGCCAAGTCTAGAGGAATTGAGTGATGAATATTCACTTAGCGCACTCAATGCCTAAGCAAGGCAGAGAATTTGGCTAAGTCCAGATACGTTAAGTGAAGCTAGTCACTCAACGCACTCAATGCCTTATGGTGCAGAGAATTTGACTAAGTCCAGATTAGTTGAGTGAAGGCCATTCACTCGACACACTCAACACATGCATTGATTAAAAGAATTTGGCTAAGTCCACGGATGCTGACATCAGCAAAAGTGAATAAAAGTCCACAAAGTTCAAATTCTTTGCGGAAAAGCTACAGAACACGACAAATGGCACCTGAAGCCTATTGTACGTCTATTTCTGTCAAAGCAAGCTGTAGCCAACAACTAAAGGTGATCCCCACTGGTCAAATAGTCTTTAATCGGCGGAAGATAAAAGGAACATGATCGGGAGAAGGGACTTTACTTTTAGGTTTTTATTCATTGTGAAAAGAGGCGGCTGAACTTCATCTTCTTCGCCATTGTTGCTGAGCTTGAAACCTAAAAGTTCAGCAAGTTGATACAAAAGTTCCAGCAAGTTAGTTGTAGCTAATTTCTTTTGCTACAGCAAGTTCAGATAAGGTTCTGATAAAGGAGCATAGTGATCTGGTTTCTGCATTCCAGGTTAGCTGATTGAAGAGTCTTCTTCAGCAAGTTTAGGAACTTAGTTTCTGAGTTTCTTGAACATAGACAACTACTTACTGAAGATATTATTTCTTTTGCTGTGAAGAAAGTTAGGGTTGTTAACTCAGTCCAGGAAGGCAGGCACAGAGAAATTATCTCTGGTGTCTAATCAACAACAACAAACTCTTTTCCTTTTATAGGATACTTTTGGATCTGAGTTGTAGGACTGATTTATAAAGGTTGAGGTAGGATCTTTTTAGATCTGAGTTGTAGGGCTAACCTCCATAGCCTGAGTTATAGGACTTGTGTTAAATTCTGAGGTAGGTGGTCTTTTGACCACTAAGTTGTAGGAGCAAGCTTGCTCTGAGGTAGGGTCATGTGCCTGTATTGTAGGTCTTGGAGGAGACTGAGAAATCCTGCAGGATCTTGGTTGTAAGCTCTTAGGAGCCAAGTTTTGGGAAGGGCCTTGTCTAACAAGCTATTAGAAAGGTGAGGGGCAGTGTACGTACCCATAATCTGGGGAACCACTATAAATCTACTGTGTCATCTGTGGGTTTATCTTGAAAGCAAAAGAAACTATCTCACATCACATAAAGTTAAAGAAAATCTTAAAAGACTAAAAAACCTATTCACCTCCCCCTCTAGGTGTTTAGCTATCTTGGAATTAAAGACTTTCAAGTGTTACCAGAGGGAGTTTGCTCAAGAAGGACCTAACAGTCAGAGCAGATCACAAAGGGTAGCTGAAACAAGTATACTTATGGGTTTAGGAGAGAACCATAAGTAACTAGGTTCCATAAAACTCCCCATCTGCAGGAAGGAGAGTTTTGGAATCTGGAAAGAGAGGGTCAGGCTATTTATGAAAGCCTCTGACCCAAGTATCTTTATGATAGACAAAGAGGGGTCTTTCATCCCCATGGAGGTCTCAGTTCTAGATGCAATAGTCCAAACACTAAATACATATTCTGAAATGACCAAGGATGAGGTCATATTGGCTACACTGGATAAGAGGGCACAAAATATAATTGTTAGTGTCATAGATAATTCTACCATTCATAATCTGGTTCACTACCTGACCTTCAAGGAGATGTGGGACACTCTTGTGATCTATATGGAGGGAACTAAAGAGGTCAGAGATGACAGAAAGTCCATGCTAAACTAGGAGTATGAGGCTTTTAGGAAGTCAAAGGGAGAGAGCTTAGTTGTACTCTATGAAAGGTTCTTCAAGATAATGAATGAGCTGAAGACCTATGGGAGGGTCTTCAGCCATTATGAGCTGAATGACAAGTTTTTCAGGTCTCTAACAAGATACTGGAACACAAAGATATGTGTCATCAGAGAGGTGACCAAGCTAGCTGATACTCCTCCCCATACTCTATTTGGAAAGCTACTCTCTTATGAGATGCAGTTAGCTGCTAGGAAAGAGGGGGAGACCATCAGAAAATCCCATGCCAAAGAAAAGTCTTTGGCCTTTAGAGCAGATTGCACCAAGAGGAGGAAGGAGAGGATTCCCTCTCCTCCAAGGAGGCCTGCTGATTTAGACAGCACAGGTCCAAGCTCATCTGACTGCAGCTTGTTGGATGAAGACTTTGCTGACTTCTCCAGGCAGCTTCATAAATTGATGAGGAGGAAGCAGTGGAGGAGCAGACCTTCCTCCTCCTCTCATCACAAGGAGTACTACTACAAGGCAGATAAGAAGCACTCTAAGGGAGGCAAGTATGACTCTAATCCTAGTAAACATGTTTCCTCTAAAGTTGTTTGCTACTGTTGCAGTAAACCTATGCATGTAATAGTTGATTGCCCAGTCAAGAGAAAGGAGGATGGTGAGAAGAAACAGCACCAACACAAGGGCAAGAAGGACAAGTCCTTCATTGTAAAGAAGGAGAAGAGCTGGACTGACTCATCTTCATCTGAGTTTGAAGAAGAAGAACCCTCATTGGGCAGCTGGCTATAATTGCAGTTGAAGCTGAAGACTATCCTAATGTCAGGACAGGTAATATAGCCCCTTTATCACATTCAGACAGTGACTCAGAGGAGGATGGTGAGGATGAATATTCCTATGACTATTGTGGGCTGATGGCATTGTCTAATGAAGGATCCAGCTAGGATCAGCTTGGTCCAACAAAGGTACACTCTCTACCTATCTCATCTCCTAAATCAGATTATGAGACTAGTCCAAATTCTGAGGCATCATCATCTAGTGGTGATTATGGGTCAGAATATGAGGAAGATGTCAATCAACTGATTGACAAGTATGGTGAACTTCTAGATGCTTTTAAGAGGAGCAAGAAGTTGGCCAAAAAACAAGCTATGGAGATTGCCTCTCTTCAGCTAGTTGGTGCCCAGCAGGCTGAGACAACATCCATGCTGGATTAGAAGGCTAGGGAAGTGAGCCAACTTAGGAACATTAATCTCATCTAGATTGGCACCATCAAGTACAAGGATAGTCTTATTAGAGATCTTGAAGAAAAGCTCCAGAGGGAGAAGAGAATTATGGCTAGTTATTCTAAGCCCAATACAGTATTGCCCTTGATAGACTCCTTCTCCTCTTAGAAGGGTAATAATGGGTTGGGGTTTAAGGGAAACATTAGAGTTTCCCCCTCCAAAGGGAAAGGGAAAGCTCTAGTCAAACCTCTGGCTTCTAAGCCCCCCATCCCTTTTAATAAGGTGATGTTTCCTTCAAACAGGTATGACCAAGAAAGCATCTATGGTCACTAGATGAATGGTAGATCCACTAGTGTGAACAAAGATGTTCATAGCAATGGTGGAAGGTATAGTAGGGGAATGTGTTCTTTTAAGGCTCCCCATGAGGAAATTCAAATGGCCCATCCTGGACCATTTATTTTTTGTACCCTAGCCCCCACTCTCAAGAACAAGGCAGCTGCCTTCACTCAAGCCCATCCAGCAAAAGTTTAGACCAAGGGTAAGTCTGTTAGCTGGCCAAATCTAGCTATCTCTGATGCTATAAACAACATGTCATCTGCAAAGAAGACTGCTGCAAATGACAGTAAGAGCTAGCCAAGGAAGCCTACTGTAAGACTTACCTTCAGTTAGATCCTTACTGAAAGGAATTTGAAGAAGGCAGCTGCACCTCTTCCTTCTGTTCGGACAACAGTTAACCAAACTACAGGACCTGCACAGAAAAGAAGATATAATATCCATGAGTGTTGGTGTTGTGGTAAGGTGGGGCATTTTTCCCTAGATTGCTGGCACAATCCAAGTGTGCCAAGAGCAAGGGTTAGTCCTCCTATCAGAAAATCTACAGGAAGACAGTTCCCTTTTCAAGCTAATCAGAACCTAGGACCCAATAATTATTGGGGTCCTAAGTAAGGTAAACTATGTGTTGCAGGTTAGTCTAAGTGCCCGTACCCCTATAGAGTACTTGGATAGTGGTTGTTCCAGGCACATGACTGGAAAAGGAGCAATTTAAAGGAGTACACTCCAGTGAAGGATGGACCCAAAGTTATCTTTGCTGGTTTAGATAGAGGAGTGACAAAAGGCTATGGTAAGATTACCAATGGCATAGTCACAATCTAAAAAGTGGCTTATGTTGAGGGGTTGCAACACAACCTCATAAGCATAAGCCAACTATGTGATCTTGACTATGTCATTTCCTTCCACAAGAATGAGTGCCAGATTAAGAGGTTAAGTGACCAAGATGTCATCTTGGCAGGCACTAGGATTGGAAATGTTTATTGTTTAAATTTCCTTTGTCTTAATAAAGACTGTCCTATTTGTCTAGTTGCAAATGAGAAAGTCTCATATTGTGTACAATGGCACAAGAGACTAGCTCATTTGAATTATAAGACTATTGACAAGTTCTTTAGTGAAGAGCTAGTTAGGAATGGTCCCAAGATGAAATGCACCAAGGAAAGTATTTGATCGGCATGCCAAAAGGGCAAGCAAACTAAGGCTCCCTTCAATGGCATTGGGATCAAAGACTCTGTGAGATATTTATACCTCTTGCATATGGACTTGCTTGGTTCTATTTCAGTTCATAGTCTAAGTAGGAAAGTCTACACCCTTGTGGTGGTTGATGACTATTCTAGGCTTACTTAAGTGTTCTTTCTTAAGAAAAAGAATGAAACCCTAGATATCTTCATGAAGTTCGTCAAGCAAATTCAGAATGAGTTTGATAGTACTGTGGCCAAAATCAGAAGTGATCTTTGGACTGAATTTCAGTCTGATAGCTTGACAAAGTTCTGTGAAGAGCAAGGGATTCATCAAGAATTTTCTTCTCCAAGAACACCCCATCAAAATGGGATTGTTGAGAGGAAAAATAGAACTCTCATAAAGGCTGGAAGGACCTTGTTAAGTGACACATCTCTCCCAGAATATTTTTTGGCTGAGGTAGTGAATACTGCATGTCATGTACTTAACAGAGCCTCTGTCACCAAGAGCCACAAGAAGACTCCCTTTGAGATCTTGAAGGGCAGAAAACCAAGCCTGGGCTATCTCAGGATCTTTGGTAACAAGTGTTATGTGTTTCATAATGGGAAGTCCTATGTGACTAAGTTTGCTGCCAAGTCCTTTGATGGGATATTTATTGGGTATAGCAATCACAGTAAAGCCTATAGGATCTACAACTTGAAAAGCCAAGTTGTAGAAGAGTCTATAGATGTAGTCTTTGATGAGTCTACCATGATTAATAGTGAGTTGCCAAGCTCCTCTTCTAGTACTATAGGTATAGAGCTGATGATGGACAAGCTAACCATCAAGGAAGCTAGCTCCTCCAGTAATCCAAGATGGAGTGGATATTCCATAAGGAGTGATTCCATAAGGAGTGAAAGTCACACTTGAAGTGGATGAAGATCAGCAAGAAGCTGCTATTGAAGCTGATGCTGAAAGAAGACTTCCTCTAGTTATCAGGCATCTAAGAGATCATCTAAGACACAAAATTATTAGTGAAGCAAACCAAGGAGTGGTGATAAGAAGCAAGAGCCTTAATACAACTTTGTACTCTGGTTTCCTATCACAGGTTGAGCCCAAGAGATTTAAAGAGGCCAACATAGATCAGATTTAGATTGTAGCTATGTAAGAGAAATTGAACCATTTTAAGAGATGTAAGGTCTGGAAGATGGTTCCCAGACCACAAGGACATAATGTCATTGGAGTTAAGTTGATTTACAGGAATAAACTTGATAAAAATGGCATTATAATCAAGAACAAGGCTAGACTAATAGCTAAGGCCATCAGACTTTATATGCTACATTCAAAGGATTTAAAGTCTACCAGATGGATGTGAAGTCAACCTTTCGGAATGTTGATATGAAAGAAGAAGTCTATGTAGAACAGCCTCAAGGTTTTACTGATTTTAACTCACCTAAATTTGTTTATAGACTTAGGAAAGATCTATATGGGTTAAAGCATTCCCCTAGAGCATGGTATGAGACATTGTCTAGCTTCCTCATTGAGAACAAATTCTCAAGGGGGAAGATAGACAAGACCCTATTCCTAAGGGAATCTAAGGGCAAAATCATCCTAGTCTAGATTTATGTAGATGACATAATCATTGGATCTATTAATGACAACCTTTGCAGGAAGGTTGCCAAACTTATGCAAGGGAAGTTTGAGATAAGTAGTATGGGTAAACTTAAGTTATTCTTGAGCCTCCAAGTAAGATAGACTGAAAATGGATTATCCATATCCCAGTTTAAGTTCACCAGGGAGTTGATCAAAAAGTTTGGTATAGAGAATGCCTCAACCATGAAAACTCTCATGGGCTCAAGTATGCCTATAGGCAAAGATGAGGCAGGGAAACCTGTTGATGAAACTTTATATAAAGGGATAATTGGTCCATTCTATATCTTGCTGTAAGTAGGCCAGACATTATGTATGATACATCTGTTTGTGCTAGGTATCAGGCTATCCCTAAAGAATCTCACTACTCTGCTGCTAAGAGGATTTTGAGGTATCTTAAGGGCACACTAGATCTTGGCCTATGGTACCCTAGAAATAGGGATTTTAAACTAATAGGCTATTCAGATGCAAATTTTGTAGGCTGCAAAGAGGATAGGAAGAGCACTTCAGGCACCTGTCAGTTTTTGGGAGGAAGACTAGTGTCTTGGAGCTGCAAGAAGCAGACTAGTGTTGCAATCTCAACAGCTGAGTCAGAATACATCTCAGTAGGTAGATGTTGTGCACAATTACTGTGGATCGAGCATCAGCTCTAGGACTATAACCTCCAGATAAGTAGAACTCATTTGTACTTTGATTCTACTAGTGCCATCTCAATTGCTAGGAACCCTGTCTCTCATAGCAGGACTAAGCACATTGAGATTACGTATCATTTTATTAGGGAGCATGTTGAATGTGAAGATATCAGTCTTGAGTTTGTCTCTATAGACAAGCAAGTGGATGACATCTTCACTAAGCCACTGGATGAAGCAAAGCTCAACACCTTCAAGTTTGAGTTGGGTATGTTAAACTTGGTATAGCTTAAGTTTCTCCTTGCATTGTTATTGGTGTAGGTTATACTACTTCTTGAATGTGGAAAAGACCTTCAGTGGTATGAAGATTTTTCAAGTGGTATACTTTTATTGGTCTCATGTTTTTCAAGTGGTTCAAGTGCTATCTAGACTAGAATAGACTAAAGTATCTACTAGGAAGGATGATAGAAGCTACTTTAGTTGAGGGGGAGCAAGTCCAGCACTTGCTGGGATAGATTCATTCTCATGTAGAGGAGCAAGTTATTGCATCAATTGATTATCTGTACTCAAAAAGGGGGAGAAGATAATCAAAGGCCAGCACCTCCCTGACTATTTATAGAAGTCAAAAAGGGGGAGGAGAAGGATATAAGGCAAGGAAGTAGCAAAATAGGGGGAACAGGAAGTGATGATGATCACCTTACAGGCAAGGAATGTGCGGTAACCTATAACTTGATACTCTTGTTCTCTTGTAATAAGTTGTCCAATTTAATGTATTATTGCTGCATATGTTAGTGTATATCATTGAATCATAATTTTGTTTGAGTATTTGGCTTCTTCAAATAGGGGGAGATTGTTGAGTCCATTTCCCATAATGTCCCAGATTTGAAGAAGTCAAATAAGTCAATGATATACACATAGTTGTATTTGATGTATGTTCAAGTTCATGCATGCAGATTGGTCCTTATCATATTGATTGGGTAGGTATTCCAAGTGGTTATGACAGGTGATCACAAGGTAGAGAAGTGGAGAGAAAGAAATCTATCTAAGTTCACAGGCATTGAGTGAAGCCAGTTCACTAGATGCCAGACGTCAAATAAGGATGCTGGAAAGGCTGAAAATTGCCTAAGTCCACAGACATTGAGTGAAGCTAGTTCACTCAACGCTAGTTGCCAAAAAGCACTGAGTAAGGTGTGGACAGTCAAAGCCCAGCAATCTGCAAAGCAATTCTATGGCTAAGTCAACAGGCTTTAAGTGAAGGCAGTTCACTCAACGACATATAACAAGAAGCTTCGAGTAAATCTGATTCCTTCAAAGCCTCAGTATTGGCAAGCTGAATAATCGACTAAGTCCACAAGCGTTGAGTGAATCAAGTTCACTCAATGCAATATACCAAGCATAGTTGAGACAAGCTCAAGCAGTTGAAGATTCTCTTAAGAAATCTAGCTAAGTCCAGAATCGTTGAGTGAGGACAGCTCACTCAACGCCAAAGCGGAAGGCATCGACAGAGGAACAATCAGTCAAAGCCTAAGGAAAGAGATAGATAGAAAAATCTGTCTAAGTCCAGAAGCGTTAAGTGAGGATAGCTCACTCAATGCACTCAACGCCTCAGTAAGCTGGCATACTTCAGAGAAGAGGCTAAGGACAAAAGTGTTGAGTGGTGAAGGCTCACTCAACGCTCTCAACACCTAGCAGATAAAGAAAGTTACAGCTAAGTTCAGGGGCGTTGAGTGATGAAGATTCACTCAACGCACTCAACGCCTGGCAGTGTAGAATAGTTCGGCAAAGTCCAGAGGCGTTGAGTGATGAAGATTCACTCAACGCACTCAATGCATAAGCAAGGCAGAGAATTTGGCTAAGTCCAGATTCATTGAGTGAATCCAGTTCCCTCAACGCACTAAAAGCCTGATGGTGCAAAAAATTTGACTAAGTCCAGATTCGTTGAGTGAAAGCCATTCACTTAGCGTACTCTACGAATGGATTGATTCTAAGAATTTGGCTAAGTCCATAGATGCTGGCGTCATCAAATGTGAACAAAAGTCAACATAGTTCAAATTCTTTGCGGGAAAACTATATAATTCGACAAATGGCGCCTGAAGCCTATTGTACGTCTACTTCTGTCAAATCAAGTTGTAGCCAATAACTACAGGTGGTCTCCACTAGTCAAATAGCCATTAATCGGGGAAAGATAAAAGGAACACGATCGGGTGACAGAACTTAATTTTTAGGGTTTTATTCATTATGAAAAGAGGCAGCTGAACTTTATCTTCTTCGTCATTGTTGCTGAGCTTGAAACCTAAAAGTTCAGCAAGCTGATCCAAAAGTTCCAGCAAGTTAGTTGTAGCTAATTTCTTCTGCTACAACAAGTTCAGATAAGGTTCTGATAAAGAAGAAGGAGCAGAGCCATCTGGTTTCTACATTCCGGGTTAGCTGATTGAAGAGTCTTCTTCAGCAAGTTCAGGAACTTGGTTTTCAAGTTTCTTCACCACAGGCAGCTACTTACTGAAGATATTATTTATGTTGTTGTGAAGAAAGTTAGGGCTGTTAACTCAGTCTAGGAAGGCAGGCATAGAGAAATTATCTCTGGTGTCTAATCGATAGTAACAAACTCTTTTATTATTGTAGATCCTTTTAGATCTGAGTTGTAGGCCTGGTTTATAAAGGATGAGGTAGGATCCTTTTGGATCAGAGTTGTAGGGCTAACCTTCATAGCCTGAGCTGTAGGACTTGTGTTCAAGTCTAAGGTAGGTGGTCTTTTGACCACTGAGTTATAGGAACAAGCTTGCTCTGAGGTAGGGTCGTGTTCCTGAGTTATAGGTCTTGGAAAAGACTGAGGGATCCTGCGGGATCTGGGTTGTAAGCTCTTAGGAGCTGAGTTTTGGAGAAGGGCCTTGTCTAACAAGCTGTTAGAAAGGTGAGGAATAGTGGACATACTCATAATATAGAGAACCACTATAAATCTACTGTGCCATTTGTGTGTTTATCTTGAAAGCAAAAGAAACTAACTCACATCACACAAAGTTAAAGAAAATCATAAAAGACAAGAAAACATATTCACCCCCCCCCCCCTTAGGAATTTAGCTACCTTAGAATTAAAGACTTTCAGATTAAGCATCACTCAACAAGCATAGGATATACTTATGAACACTCGATTCTCCCCTTTTTGATATTATTGAAAGGGTCGGGGATTAACGAACATGTCTCGTGAAAACTCAACTCTCCCCCTATGGTCATGAGATACTAAAGATAATAGAATAGGTGCACACATGAATAAACAATCATAAGTAATAGGGGAAAATTTTGGAGCGGGACACCATGAATATTGACCTACCCAACATAAGAAAAAATCAATTGATTTGAAGAGCTATTGAGAATAAAAGAAATTTGGATAGCACAAGTGACACTAAATACACATGATTTGGAGTATAAGACTAAGATATTTATAGAGTTAATACAGTGTAACATTATAAGAGACAGGAATATAAATCGTGCACTAATACTTATGTGTTATAGACATATAATGTAGTTTACGTCCAATTCTTATGCATGGAAGCATTAGATAGAATAATAACATATGTACGTGTAGCATCAAAAGAAAAAATATTGAGTAAAAATAATCTTTAGTACATGTTTTATCTCAATAATTCAATATGCTAGCACAAGAGAAATGTGGTGAAAAATTATGTTGCATTGCTATCTACTTCATAACAAGATTCAAACAAGGAGCACAAACTTAAATTATAGTCTTTGCCCAAGATCAAAATAATTCTTTTGACCAATGTGATCATCCTCACAATGCTCATGAAGACTTATCAGGAGGAGTGAGTAGTGCTTGGGGGTATCCTTGACACATGATTTGATTGCTTATGATTTACCCATTTTTTATTCATTTTTTTCACTATCAATTTTATATCATTTTTGAGTTCAAGGACCCCGAATCAATCGAAATCAACTCATATAGATAGATACACTTTAACTTGTATACAAAAGACTTGTTCACTAGAATTTTGTCCCAAAGTTCTAATTTTTATAGAAATACATGAACACCGTGACATTGATTGTTCAAGTTATTTCTAGCATGTTATGCACAATATCACGGGTTATAACATGTACGCATGAATTTATACACGAGTGCATTTTCTAGGGTGAATTGTGTAATGTCATTATGCTACCTAAATCCTCACACATACCTAGAGACATATTCAACATACACTATATTGTTCAGTCGCACTCAATAAGTACCTACAGATTAGACACATCATGACATAATCAGACAATGTTAACATGGAATAACAATCCTAAATCAAACATTGCATGTAATCGTTATGCATCAGGTTCTAGTCATGCATGTCTAAGAATAAATGATCCATAATATATATATATTTTTATTTTGGGGTTTTATATTTTTTGTTTTAATAAATAAATATTAAACAAGTCAAACAAACCAACCTAAAAAGAGAAACATGTTTTTGGATTTTTTGGGTTTTTCAAATTTTTTATTTGTTGTTTTCTTTTTTGATTATAAGATAACCGAAAAAACACAAAAGCAAAACAAAAAAACAAGCTGCTAACTTACCGCCGGCATTAGGGCTACAGCATGGCGCTAACTCATAGAAATCAAAAAATAAAAAAACACCCCGATGTTAGTAGATATTACAGCATGATTAAGCGATAAGATCCAAAATGCCCAGTTCTAGTCGAAGTAAAGAAAAATGAGTGCTAGGGAAGAGTTTTGTTAAGATATCATCAAGTTGATCATCAGTCCCAATGAAGTTCACTTTTACATTCTCTTTCTTAATGTGGTCCCGGATAAAGTGATGACGAACGTTAATATGTTTGGAGTGAGAGTGGTGCACCAGATTATTAATCAAGTCTATGACGTTCTTGTTGTCACACCTAAGGTCAACATTCTTAAAATATAAACCAAAATCCTCCAACGTCGATGACATCCAAAGTGCTTGTGCGCAATAACTTCTTAGGGCTATATACTCAACTTCAGTAGTAGAGAGGGCAACTGAGTTCTGTTTTCTACTTGACCTTGAGACTAGTGTCAGACCTAGGAAGTGACATGTACCACTTATGCTCTTGCAATTGAGTGAACATCCATCATAGTCTGAGTAGGAATATCTGTGGAGTGTGAATTCAGTGGTGTGTGGATACCAAAGACCAAGATTTTGGGTGCCTATGAGATACCTAAAGTTGTGATTAACAGCTTTAAGATGAGATTTTTTAGGATTAGCTTGATATCAAGCACACATGCACACTGCAAACATAATATCGGGTCTAGAAGCACTTAGATATAGTAGTGATCTGATCATACCACTAAATAATGTTTGGACCACTGAAATGCCACTTTCAACCCTTCCTAATTTGAGTGATGCGCTCATTGGAGTTTTTTGCTTGTTTCAAATTTTCAAAGCCGAATCGCTTAAGCATATCTTTTATATATTTTGATTAACCTATGAAGATTCCATCCTTTCGTTGAAAAATCTGAAAGCCTAAGACCTAAGTAAATTCTCCAACAGAACTCATTTAAAATTTGGATTGCATTTGTGTAACAATTTCTTTACATAAGCCCATTTGTGGCACCAAAAATTATATCGTCTATATAGATTTGTAATAAAATCAAATCAGAATCATCGTTCTTTAAAAAGTGTAGTATCTGCACTACTCATCCAAAAGTCTTGCTCTAAAAGAAATGTCGTAAGTCTATCATACAAAGCACGGGGTGCTTGCTTTAATCTATATAAGGCTTTCACTAGTTTGTATACATGATCTGGGTTATTACCATTCTTGAAGTCGGGTGGATTTCAACATACACCTCTTCTTTAATATACATATTTAGGAAAGCACACTCAACATCCATTTGATATAACTTTATTTGTTTAAAACTTGCAAATTCCAAAAATATGTGAATGGACTCAAGATGTGCAACCAGTTCAAAAGACTCCTCAAATCCACACTTTCAATTTAAGAGTATTCTTGAGAGACCAACCATGCCTTATTTCTAGTTATCATAGAATCCCCATCAAGCTTATTTTTATGCACCCATTTTAAGCCTATAACTGGATAGTTATCAGGACGCTCCACCAATATCCAAACTTTGCTTCGCTCGAATTGATTCAATTCCTCGATCATATCCAAGAGCCAAGACTCATCATTCAATGCTTCAGAGATATTCTTGGGTTCAATTTCAGATATAAAACATAAATTTGAGAAAGATTCATGCAGGGCTGAGCGAGTTCTAACACCATGTGATGACTCTCCTATCACTAGTTCTCGTGGATGTTGTTTTGAAAAAATTAATGTGGTTTTAGGCTTATATGCTTCAATATGAGTTGGATCATCTACTACTTCCTCTCTCTATATACTCTTGTCTTCCTATGGCACATCGACATCCTCTTTATTTGATCTAGATTCTATATTTGGTGTATTCTCATCAAAGTGAACATGAATGAATTCTCTTCTACAACCAAGGTTCGTTTATTATAGACCCTATATGCACAACTTGTAGAGGAATATCCTAAAAAATGCCCAGGTCATATTTATCGTCGAATTTTCCTAAGTTATCCTTAGTGTTGAGAATGTAACATGGGCAACCAAATACTCGAAAGTAGGACACATACGTCTTTCTATCATAATAGATCTCATAAGGGGTGGGCTTAAGAATAAGTCAAAGCATGATCCGATTCATCACATAATATGTCGTGTTGACCGATTCAGTCCAAAAATATTGAGGCAAGCAAAACTCAACAAGCATCGTGCATGCTAATTCTTAAAGCCTTCATTTCTTCCTTTCTACTATACCGTTTGTTGTGGAGTTCGTGGGGCAGAAAATTCGTGTTGAATTCATAGGTTGTTATAGAAATTTGAAAAAAAAAATTGTTCTCAAACTTGTCCCCTTGATAAGACCTAATGCATTTTAATTTTAGTTCCATTTCATTTTGTAGTCTAGTGCTTAGATTAGAAAATTCAAGAAATGCATCAGATTTATTAGCAATAAAATAGTCAAACAAAAACGTGAGTAGTCATCGATAAGCATAAGAGTATATCATTTTTCTCATAGACTACAAGTGCTCAAAGGATCGAATAGATCCATGTGAATTAGTTCTAGTTGTCTAGACGAGGAAATATCCTTTTTGCATTTAAACGAAGATTTTATAAATTTTCCCTTTTGGCAAGGAGCACAAAATGAAGTCAAACTACCACTTAATTTTGGAAGTCCACGTATTATTTATTGTTTCGATAGTTTGATTATTAGTTTACTCCTGGAATGACGGAGTCACCTATGCCAAATATCTAATTCTTCATTTTTAGAAACTAAGCATTTCAAATCAGAAGAGGATATGTCCTAAAAGCTAATCGTATAGATATTATGATTTCTATGCATAGTAAGCAGTATAGTGTTCATTTTAGCATCTAAAATATTGCAAGTATTCATGGATGTTTCAAACAATACATTCAGTCCTTATCCCAAAATTGACTAATAGATATTAGATTATGCTTTAAGCCATCCACAAACAATACATTTGAAATTGAAAATTTTTTGTTACCTATGGTGCTGACACCAAGAATGTGTCCTCTATTATTGTCACCAAATATCACCGTGCCCCCCTTTCTTCATCTCCAGGCTAAGTAACTTGTCTTTATCTCCTGGCATGTGCTTGGAACACCCAAAGTCCAAGTACCACACGTTCTCCCTGTCCTTAGCCTACCAACATACCTAGAAAGAGGATGAGGGTAAAGATCTGTTACCCAAGTTGTTCCACCCATAATGTAGGTAGACGACTTTGACATCTAGACTTGAGTAATTTTATTTACTTCTCTCTTCAAACAAGAGCCAGAAGTGTGACCAAACTTATTACATTTGGCACACTTCACATAGGAAGTAGATAACATCTTTTGTATTATACCGGGGCTCCTGCTAGATGATGGATGTAGACTTCAGTTTTATTCTGATTATCTTTATAATTTATAAGCTTCCTAACTGACTTCGCTGAAGACGAGTTATCGTCGGCGGTAAGGATATCGCTGGATGATAGCTCAAAGTGTTTATATCCTAGCCCGAATTTACTAGATCCTTGACACTAAAAAACCAAAAACATATTAAGAGATTTTTTTCTTATTCTAGATTTATGGATAGCAAGGTTTAGGTTACGGACCCTTGCTTTCAAGGCGGTGTTTTCCATGACGAGCATCACGCACCGATTAGCGAACTATTTTTTACCCTCTTCTACTTACGCAAGAGACATTTGAAGCTTTTTCTCCAAGATCTTTTTCTTGTTAGTGTGTTTTTTTTATTTTCGAGGAAGTCTTAGAGAGGCTTTATTTTAGCTCATTGATCGTCGCCACCGAGTGAGAGCACTTTTTGCACTCGATCTTCTCTTTACTATATTTGATCACTTCATTAGTTAATTTTTCTAAGTTTTTTTTCATTTCATGTTTTATGTTTTTAAAAAAAATTTATCAAGAAGCACCTCATCAAGCTTATTACATAATTGTTCATAAATTTCATATAGTTCATCATAGGAAGGAGGGATTACCTCGGTGTCACTCTGGACACTGGATTCGCTATTGAATTTTCTGTGATGTTTCCCCATGAGGAACAGATTTGCCTTGTCTTCACTACTTGAGTCGGATGTGCTCGACTCGTCAGAACAAGCATCATCCCATGTTGACACCTTCAACACTTTCTTCTTTCCCTTTTCTCAACTTTGTATCTCTTTTTCTTCCTTTTGGAGCTTTGGACACTCTCTCTTTATATGCCCAGATTTGTGACAGTGGTAGCACTCAGGTACAAACATTTCTTCATCACTCTTCATCCCCTTCGATGGCTTGGTCCATCTCCTCTTCTCTTTTGCACCTTTCTTCAAAAAATTTCTGAATTTCCCTTGCCTCTTGAGATTCTTCATGAATATTAAAAATTCTCGAACATAGAGGCGCTCTTTGTCTTCATCATTGGACTCTTCTGCAAACTTATTTTCCTTTGCTGCTTTCAGTGTCAGCTCCTTCTTCTTCAGTTTTCTAGGATACTCCTTGGCTTGTATTTTCAGTTCAAGATCATGGGTATTTAGGTTCCCAATGAGGCTCTCTATCTCCAGGGTGCTAATGTCATGTGATTTGGCAATAGCAATCACTTTTGGGTTGAATCATGGAGGTAAAGATCAAAGGATCTTCCTCACTAAGTCTCCATTTGAAGAAGTCTTTCCGAGAGATCTAAAGGCATTGATGATCACTATGAAGCGAGTGTACATGTTGTCCACCTCCTCATCGATTTCAATATGGAACTATTTATATTTTGATTCCAGTCAAAATAACTTCAATTCCTTTACCTGCGAGGTACCTCCATGCATTAGCTCAAGTAATCGTCATATATCATACGTAGTTTCATAGTTGTAAATTCTATTAAATTCAGTTTTGTCTAACGCACATAAAAGAGAGTTCATAGCTTTTGCATTATTAATGCATTCAGTTTATCATTCTCATCCCACTTATCACGTGGATTCACCAAGCCTTATTCTCCTATAATGGTAGTGGGTGCAGTGTATTTTATTTCAATCATGGCCCATACATCCATGTTTTGAGTCAATATTGTAGGGATTTACTTGAAAGCACATCAAATGTGCGCAGCAGAATAAAGTTTAAGAAAACCCTAAAGAGGAACTTAGATCTTGCGATGAACATTGATCAAGAAGTTTGCATAACATAAAATAGGAGAATACTTGAGTGGGATTGAGTCGACACTCAATCAAGATGCTCTAGAACAATTCTTGGGTGGTGGGTGAGTTCATGAAAAAATGGATTTGCGGCTCTACAGGAATACACATGAACGGGGAGAACATTGGAAATTTTTCAAACAAGTGTTGGGTCCATTGATCTCAATGTCCCAGATTTGTAATAAGTCAAACAAGTCAATGACATACACATAGTTGTATTTGATATGTGTTTAAGTTTATGCATGCAGGATTGTCCTTGTCACATTGATTGGACAGGTGGACACAAAGAAGAATGTTGGAAAGGCAGGAAATTGCCTAAGTCCACAGGCGTTGTGTATAGCCAATTCACTCAATGCCATAGGTTAAGGAGAATGCTGACAAAGGGCAAGATTCTGATTAAGTCCATAATCATTGAGTGAGGACAGCTCACTCAATGCTAGATGAGCTAAAGCATTGAGTCAGGTGTGGATAGTAAAAGCCAAGCTTCAGGAAGCAGAAAGATTGACTAAGTCCACATGCATTAAGTGATGTCAAGTCACTCAATGCCATGCAGCAAATTCGTTGAGTAATGCTGCCTCAATCAAAACTAGAGAGATTCTGTCAAAGAAAACGTTTCTAAGTTCAAAAGCATTTAGTGAAGCCAGTTCACTCAATGCCATGCTGATTCTGTCAAAGCCAAAGAAGATAGAAAATTCTTTCTAAGTCCAGAAGTATTGAGTGAAACCAGTTCACTCAACACCATATGATAGAAGCGTTAAGACAAGCTCAAGCAGTCAAAGCCAGAAGGAGTGACAGGATTTGATAAAGTCCAGAAGCATTAAGTGAAGTCAGTTCACTCAATGCCTAGTCAAAAGATGAGGCTGAGGTAGGAAGCGTTGAGTGAAGTCAACACACTCAACCCCTCCATTAAGAAGAAAAGTTTTGAAGTACAGAAGCGTTGAGTGAAGCCAGTTCACTCAATGCCTCAATAGTTGGCAGAGTTTAGCAGGAGCTAAGTCCAATGGCATTGAGTGAAGGACAAACACTCAACGCTCTCAACGTCATGGATGCAGAAAGAGCTGAAGAATAAGCTAAGTCCAGAATCATTGAGTGAAACCAGTTCACTCAAGGCACTCAACTCCTGGAGTGATTATGTGAATTTTGCTAGGTCCAAAATGGCTGACATCAGCAAAAGTCAACAAAGTCAGCGCAGTTCAAATTCTTTGTGGGAAAGCTGCAGTATGCCTTTAATGACATCGACGGACAGCTATTGTCATTTTCTGCAAATGGAAGGTGGTAACTCGTCCTTTTTAGGCTGGGCCCACAGTATAAAGAGTCAATGATCAGCTGACGATAAAAGGATAAGATTGGCTGAAGGGGAACAAGCAATTAGGGTTTTTTGATTGCGCATAATTGCGGAACTTTGTCTTCTTCCTCGCCATCAACATCAAGCCTGGAGCACAAGTTTTGATCAGTTGACCTGAAAGAAAAAATAGATAGTTGTTGCGATTCTCATCAGTGACAGCAAGTTTAGAATCGATTTCTGATTGAGAAGAGAAGTAGAGCCTTTAGAGTCTGGTAGTCCTGGTAGATGTTTGAAGAAGATACAAAACATTCAGATCTATTGTCTTCAACAGCAGATCAGAATCTTGATTCTAAGTTACTTCCAGCACAAGCAGCCCAGTACTGAAGATCTTTTCAACTTGTTTTTGTGAAGAAGATAGGGCTGAAATCTGCTTAGCCCAGGGAGACAAACATAGAGAAAGTTCTCTGGTGTCTAACTATTTCACAACATTTCTATTTTTTGTAGGATTCAGTCTTGGATCTGAGTGTATGATTCCTGTGAGAATCTGAATTGTAATCCTGTGTTATAAAGGATGAGGTAGGATCATTTGTTAATCTGAGTGTAGGATCCATTTTATATCGGAGTGTAGGGCTGTCCTCCCAGCCTAAGTTATAGGGTCATTGGCCTGAGGTAGGTGGTTGTCTAATCACTGAGTTGTAGGGTCTTGTGCCTAAACAGTAGGTCTTGGAGTAGACTGAGTGGTCATATGGGATCGAGTTGTAAGCTCTTAAGGAGCCGAGTATTGGGGAAGAGTCTTGTCTAACACACTATTAGAAAGGCAGAGAGGGACAGTGGACGTACCCATAATCTGGGGAACCACTATAAAACAATTGTGTCGTCGGTGATTATTCTTGAAAGAAAAAATAACTTAATCACTAAGTATAGCACAATTGGGTAAAGGTCTAAAAGTCTTAAAGAAATACCAAAAACCTATTCACCCCCCCCCCCCTCTCTAGGTATTTAGCTGACCTTGAAAACAAAGACTTTCGACAAGATCCAAGATCGTGAATGGAAAGCCCTTTGCGTCTCCATGGACTACTAGGTCTGCACTAGGAGAGGCGGTGGGCGGCGGGCAGTGGAATTGGGGCTTACGGGAGCGACGGGATCGGCACTTCGGGAAACACTTTCCTTTAGTTTTGGTTTCGCCCTAACTCATGTATCTTAAAAGCCTTAAGGCAATAGATTTAGATATACCTAGGAGCATAAATAGGCTTGAACTATCATTATATACAGACCCAGAATGGGAATGAGATGACTCAACGAATAGACGAGATGTATCAAGGCACTCAACGCCTTAGCTGAGAGGTCTCGACACACTCAACGTCTTAGTTGAGAGGTCTCGATGCACTCAACACCTTAATTAAGAGGTCTCGATGCCTTAGCTAAGAGGTCTCGACGCACTCAACGCCTTGGATGTGTGGTCTCAACGCACTCAATGCCTTAGCTGTGTGGTCTCAACGCACTTAATGCCTTGGCTTTGTGGTCTCAACGCACTCAATTCCTTGGCTATGTGATCTCTACGCACTAACCTCTTTTGTTGTGTGGTCTCGGCACACTCAACTCCTTCAAGTGCTTGGTCCTTCACCCATCACACATGAGTAAGGCCGACACAATCCATCCCTCCAACTTCTCCAAATGCTCTTATGTGCGACCCTATATGCTCATATCGCGTTGGCAGCAATACTACCTATTTAACCGCTTCCAGATCACCATGGCAACACCAATAAATATAAATATCTTCATGCGTGTTCTTTAGTGGTTGTAGTCACTTCCCATAAACAAGGGAGGTCGACTCGCACCTTATCCCTCAAAGAAAGTGTGATTCACATTAACAATATTACTTCAGGATTTTAATCCCATTTTGAAATAACCTCCTTTGATACCACTTGTTGGATCGGGCGGCTAACCTTAGAGGGGGGCGAATAAGGTTTACGAAGATAGTGTAAAATTAAAATGAAATTTTCCAAGAAAATACTTTTTGGAAGCTACCGTGGGGCGATAGACCACTACTATGCGGAGGTAGTTCATAGAGAATGAATCTCTTATAAGATTTCATTTTCTGATCTCTCACACAGTGTTCAAACCACAAAAAACATATAACCATGATTTTGAGATGTAATAAACAATATATAATTTTATTCAAAAAGAATAGATATTATAGTAGCAAAACTGGATCTTCGTGACGTCGGAGATCGAAGGCGTTGAAATACAAATAACTCTTTTTGTTTTTATATCGATCCTCTACCCGAACATGTTGCCCCCTCGGAAAGCTCTTCGAGCCGGCTCTTCACCTTCCTTCCTAGAAGGGTATTAGAGCCCCACTAGATCCTCCGATCTAGACGTCCCTCATCGGGATGATTTCTCACAAAACCCTTCCTGAATTCCGACGAACCTCCGATCGATTATCCTCTCACACAAACAATTAGACAATAAAGAGAATACAAAGTCAAATATAAAGAGGTTAGAAATTATTTCGCTCCCAAATATAGAACTTCTCCGAGGAACGGTGTGCGATCGATGCTCTTTAATATCCCTCTCTTTGCAATCGATCAGCCATGAAAGGTCATTGAAGATTTCATTCGTCGGAGTTCTTCGTGTTGGATCGTGAGGCGCCCTTAGAGGGGGAGTGAATAAGGGTTAATTAATTTTTCTTAATCAAATAGATTTTACTTAATGACAAACAAAAGATCACAAGACTAATTTTTCATAAACCAACATGAACTCTTGAATTCTTATAGAAAAAGAAACAAATCCAAATATGAATGCAATAAATCTCTATAGAGCTAGAGATAAGGCTTATGAAAAAATACAATTTACTTTTGTTTTCGCCAGTCCTTCTACCAAGAACCGGCAGGCTAAAGCGTATCTCTCCCTAGATCTTGCTACTAGCCTCTCCTAGATCTAACCCCAATCTAGACGCTACACACAAGGCAGCGATTTCTCCCTAATCCGCACAAGGACTTGAGCGTCACGAACAAGGCAGTGATTTCCTTCTAAGCCACGAAAGGACCTAGACGCCACACACAAGGCAACGATTTTCGCCTAAGGATTACAATGAAAATAATGATAAATATAATCTTTAGAATTGAAAACTCCCTCTTAACAGTGTGCTGAAGATGCTGACGAATCCATGAGAGGAATGCTTTGAGGTTCGTGTACGTGTCGTCAATCTTTCGCGCCTTAACCTTCTTGAGAGTATGGAGGTAATTCTTGATGCTGGAGCTCTCTAGATGAAATGAACAGCAAAGTGTACTCCAGGTAATTCCAATTCGTAATGACAACCGAAATTTTCATCAATTTTATACTTTGACGATATCGCCGGCGATAATGACTGTCGCCGATTGGCGACATTGCATATGCTGACACGTGTCCCACAAAATCGCCATTTTTGCACTTTAGATCGAACTCCTCCGAAACATGCACTGTCGCCTGGCGACATCGATGTCGCGGGGCGACAATGACAAAAACAATCATTCCTCTTGTCGTGGTCCAGCTGTCACTTTTGTTGTCGCTGGATGGCGATACTGGCTGTCACCGGCGACAATGCCTTAGCTCCTTTTTTTTCTTTTCTGAATCAAAGCTCCAATGTCACTTTGGTTAGCCTTGTGTTATCTGCACACCAAACACCCAGTAATAAAAAACAGACGAGATTTGTTATTAGCAAACCAAGAAGCGTGGAACGCATGCTCCAACAATCTCCCCCTTTTGATAATAACAAATCTACTTAGACAAAAATCATGAATAACATATTAGGTGATACGATTAGCTAGACTACGCGTAGTAGTTATATGTGCACAACCTTCCTTGGATGTAACAGATGAATGGAACACTCCCCCTACACATAGCGCTCTCCCTAAATAAAATACTAATAAAATACTCCAAATGTGGCGACATAATTTCTCGACATAACTTCTTGAGAATGAATGATTTCGTAATGTCTAAAGTGCAACGTAAATTCTCCCCCTTGGTATTATCAAAAGAAAACACAGAGATTTGCGGAAGTAGAAGAAGAACAATTAGAATGAGCAAACCAAGTATAGTAACAATGTATATAAGCGAATAATGAGAGTTATCACTAATATTGATATCAACGTTCATCCAGTTGAATTATAGACACAAACTCTTGTGAGGGCTAAGTGTGAATCATTTTCGGTCCAATTCTCATAAGAAGAAATTTTAGAGAAGATAATGGGGTGCACAAGTGAGAGTTTGTTGATAATACATACTGAAAGACTTTGTTTCAAGAGCCTAAACACCTAGAGGGGGGTGAATAGGTTCTAATCTTTTAAAGTCCCTTTTAGGCAAACAATTAGATAATTATTCAACACAGATTAATCAAATCACAGAACATAAATACGTCATAGCAAATACCAGATCTATAGTGGTTCCCCAAGATATGGGTACATCCACTTTCCCCCTTCGCATATCCAGTAAATAACTGGATTCAGCCTAACTTCCTTCCAATGGCTCGGATCCGTAGATCTTACAATCTCAAAACCAAAATGGTTCCTACAGCTCAGACTTAACAAGTCCTACCTTAGATTCTTCCCCCAGAATCCTACCTCAGGCCTCAGCCCTGCCTTAGCCTTTATAACTAGGCTTACAACTCAGACTTTCCATAAGTCCTACACCTCAGGCTAACAACCCTACCTCAGCCTTTATAATTTCAGGCTTACGACTCAGATCTGATAATAGATCTTATAAGAAATAGAATGTAATAAGAAACAAACAAATTCACCTGCTAGATTCCTCTATTGGTGTAGCCTTCTTGATCAGTTCTTGACTGAACTGATCCTTCTGATCTAGCTTGACTTAGCTTATCAAAGCTTCTTGATAGTATAAAATAAGGTGGATCTTCTTGCTATTGAAGTTGATCTTCAGTAAGCTTCTTCCTTAAATTCAGATTGGAATCTGAATCTTTCTTGCAGAACAATTCTGAATCTATTTCTCTTCACAAAATTCTCTTTTTCCTTTTTCTCCACCCTTTTTGTAGTTTCCGATCTGTCTCTTATATAGAGTTTGCTTCATGGTTACCGGCTAATTCAGTTTCTAACAAACTACTGACAGATCTGTCAGAGGTGTCAGACCGGTTGGATATGATAGTTGTCAAGTCACCAGACATGTTGGTAGATTCTTCAAAGTCATTCCAACTCAGTACAAATCACTCAACAGGCTGCTTCATATGTGTCGACACATATTGGCCAAGTGTCGACACAAGTCTTTATGGTGCCGACATAATACTCCAAGTATCGACACAGACATACTTCTGCTTCTCGACACATCTTCTATTGAATGTGTCGACACAAGTCCTGTGTGTCGACACAAATGCTTCTAGTATCAATACAACTGTTGCTGGCAGATACCGTTGAGTATGTATCGACACAAGTCCTGTGTGTTGACACAGCTACTTCTGGTCTCGATATAGCTGTTGTCGACAGACAGCGTTGAATGAATGTCGACAGTGTTGAAATTATCCAGACGGCATTGACTGTGTGTCGACACAAGTCCTGTGTGTCGACACAATTACTTCTGGTGTCGACATAACTCCTGGCTCAGGTGTCGACACAATTCTGAGTGTCGACACAGCTTCTTCAAAAGTGTCGACTTAGCTTGAGTGTCGACACAACTTCTTCATAAGAGTCGACATAACTTGAGTGTCGACACAACACCTTCATAAGTGTCGACACAACTTCAGAGTGTCGACATAAGTTCTTCATAAGTGTCGACACAGCTTCTTCACAAGTGTCGACACTTGTACTTAGAAAATTTTCTTTAAATGCTTAAACCTGCACAATATAACTAAAACATCTATTAAATACAAATTGATGCATATCATTAACTAAGATGAGGCTTCTCCAAATCTTGTAAGTATTTTCCAATGTACCCAACAATCTCCCCCTATTTGGAGAAGTCATAACCCTTAGTCAAAGACATACATCTCTCATAATAAAACAGAAATAGAAATAGATGAACATTCAATTTACAGCAGGTAAACACATAATCATTGTAAACAACAAAGAAATTAAAACTGAACTGATTTCATTCAATTTTTAGAAAAAAAATGTCATGTTTACAAGGATTTCTTTCTAGATCAAAACACAAAATGTTACATTGTTCTAATACATAATCATATCTATCATATTATTGACTAGGCTCCTTAATGATAATTCCTTTGCCAGTCTTGATCTTTGCCTGTACAGAAGGTTTAGCATCTTCAGCAGGCTTCTTCCCTTTTAGGGCTTTCTTCTTTAGTTCTTCTGCCTTAGTTTTTTGCCTTTCAAAATAGTGGAATGGCTTTGGGAAGTACTTACTTGACTCCTGAGCATTAGCAGGTAGCTTCCTAGCCTTAGCTCTTCTTCTATGTTGAAGAATGGCTTCTTGTCCAGCTTGGTATTTATTCCATTCCTGTTCTGAATACCATTTACCCCTATCATGGGTTTTATCCTTTACAGCTTTCCAGACAGTAAGTATAATGTTTCTATAAGTTGGGCTCCACTGCTCAAAGTCTGGCTTCAGCTCAGCCTGCTCTCTGAATCTCTTCTTGGATAGTTGAGCTTCCTTCTGAGCTTCTAAGGCAGCTTCTGACATCTCTACTTTTTCCAGAATTATATTTTGTGCCTCTTATGGAGGACTATACATTTTCTGCACTTCTTCTTGAACCATTTCAAAGTCTGCTGGGGGTAGATCACTTGAGCAACTTCAGGCTGATCTCCTTCAAGATAAGCAGGTTGTATCCCAGATTCTGCTACATTATCAACATCATAAAGAGGATGATATCCAAGAGTGGCTCTGATGCTATTGGAAATCCATTTAGCATGGTTAGAGCTAGCTTTGACTAGTAATCTCTCCCCCTTTATGACTTCTCTTTCAATATGACTTCTCAAATCATCCATTTGAAACCTGACCTGATTAACAACTTGGTCAGTTCATTCCTTAAAGTAATCTCTAAATTTTATCAAGAAATTAGATATATTCTTTTGAGAAGCCTGAAAGGTGGCCTGAACCGCATCTATATCTTCCTTGATTTGCTTTGAAACTTCATCTTTCACAGCAGTTGATAAATCATTTATCTTTGGCAGTATAACAAAGTGTGAATCTTTAAGATTATCATTCATTCTTATCTGATTTTCAAGTAAATATCCTTGCTTTACTTCAAGTTCATCCACTTTAACTTTGATAGCTTGTTGTTGCTTGGCCAGGAATACCACAGCATTACCTCCTTTATGGAAGCAATCTGTCATCTCCTTCTTATTTTGATTCACTTCAAATCTAATAGATTTGATGTCCTGGGCCAATTGAAACTGTAACTCTTTATGAGTTTCATCCACATATTTTTCTATTGATTGTCTTTGTTCATCCAATTTAATTTGCATCTGGACGAGTAAAGAACTGAAGTCCAAGCTTGGTACAGATGGTGTTGTGCTTATTTGTAATTCCTTTTTATATCCAGAACTCTTTTTCTTCAAAGCAGCTAGTTTCCTTTTCTTATCCATTATGGCTTATTCATCTTCAAAAGATTCAGTTGTACTTTCAATATCAACTGTATTCTTTTCAACTTGGGCATCCTTAGACAACTCCCCCTCAGTCCTTGGAATATCTTTTTTTGTGCAATCTGCTCCCCCTCAGTCCTTGCAGGAGGAAGATCAGAGAATAGGTCATCCATGGTGAATTCCTGCTGTATTGGCTCATTTTGAGCTTCTGTCTTAACAGTTTCTTTAGCTGCAATGTTGATTTCAGATGTTATGTTCATGACAGTATCTGCAGCCAAGTCACTTTTTAAGACTGCATCATCAATGCCTCCCCCTTGGGCAGGCAACTCAGTTGCTTGTTCTATGTGTTCTCCCCTGGAGTTATGTCCATTTGTTATTCTTGGGGCACACTGCCCTGCACTTGTTCTTGTGCATTCTTTTGTTGCTGGTCTTCATCAGAACTGAAGACCACTTCCTCCTCAAAATCACTTGAGGATCCAGCCTGTGGAACCACTTTCTTCTTTTTCTTATCTTTCTTAGTTTGCTCCTGAGGAGCAGGGACTTCCTTAGTCAGAACTCTATCCCACCTTGATAGAATTCTTACATCCATCCTCCTCATATGATTTATTTTTTATCCAACCACTTGTTTCAATACATCTGGTATTACAGCAAATAAGCATAAACTCAAAATTCTTCCCATATTTTGTTTCTTAGTTCCTTCATGAACTTTATCAAACACTACTGCTGCCCAGTCAGTGTTTATCTTGAATATGATCCTTACCATAAGATTGAATATGTGGACAGAGATTCTATCATGTCCACCAGTTTTACAAAGAATCACTTTGCCAACTACTTCAGATAGGAATTTTCCTTGGGAATTCATCCCTTTTCTGGTAATAGATGATCCAATCTTAATATTGGGGCTCAGCCAACACCAGCTTAAAGCTTCTGTAATCTGGGAAGGGGTTATTTCATTTGTATCTTTGACTAATGGAAGCTGAAGTGATTTCCTGATAGTTTCTAGTGTGAGATTCACTAGGGAATTTTGAATAGTCCCTTTAATTTTCTTGCCTGCAGAATCCACTGTAGCGGTTGAATAAAACTCCAGAACTTCCTTCATCCATATCTTTGTTGGTTCAGAAACCAAGTACTCCAATCCATTTTCTGAAATTAGGGCAATAACATCCTGAATTTCATCTAAAGCTATTGTGAAACCTTCACGAACCGATTCATAACCTTCATAGACTTTGTCTTCTTGACGAGGTGTCATTGACGTAAGAGTTGGAAGATAAGAGAAGAGAAAAGAAAAGCTTTGTCGACAGAAGGTGGAAAGTCAAGAATACTGAAAGCGTGGTCGACCAGATTTTTGTTTCACCTATTTATAGTATAAGTGTAAGGGCAGGTCAAAAGACGTGCCAGTGTCGACAAGTTTTCATATGTGTCGACAAAAATGACCTAGGTCTCGACAATACGTGTTTTAAGTCGACACGACTATGTATCGACATACTAATGTCAGAGTCGACAGCTCATCTTAAGTCGACACATTTATGTGTCGACAAACTTGTGTCTGTGTCGACACACTTGTGTCTGTGTCGACACTTACTACTTAAGTCTCGACAGACTTATGTCGACACTTGCTTTTGTGTGTCGACACATGAATCCTCTCGACATATAATCTCGACAAAGTTGTGTCGACATCAATTCTCCTGTCGACACAGATACTATTTCTGTGTCGACACTTCCTTTTACTTAGTCGACACAACATATTAAGTGTGTCGACACAGCTTATTTGTGTCGACACAAACATTGTACTTAGACAAATTTCCAGAGAAATTTGATGCTTACATATTCACCTTAGGGATACTTATGCTAAACTATTCTAGGTTCAACATTCCTAATTCAATTTAAAATAATTGAATTTAGTTTCATCTAGAGGATTTGTAAAAATATCAGATATTTGATTATCGGCTTTCACAAATTCTAGGCTAATATTTTCCTTCTCTACATGTTCTCTGATGAAATGAAACTTAATTTCTATATGCTTGGTCCTACTATGTGATACATGATTCTTAGCAATAGAAATAGCACTTGTAGAATCACAAAATAAGGGAATTCTACTTATCTTGATGTCATAATCTTCTAGTTGATGCTTTATCCACATCAATTGTGCACAGTAGCTACCTACAGCTATATACTCTGATTCAGCTGTTGATATAGCTACACTAGTTTGCTTCTTGCTACTCCATGACACCAGCCTCCCACCAAGGAATTGACAAGTTCCTGTGGTACTCTTCCTATCTTCTTTGCATCCAGCAAAGTCTGCATCTCAGAAACCAGTTAGAAGGAAATCTCTATTCTTAGGATACCAAAGGCCTAGATTAGGTGTACCCTTAAGATATCTCAAAATTCTCTTAACTGCAGTATAATGAGATTCCTTAGGGCAAGCTTGATACCTAGCACAAACACATGTTGAATACATGATGTCAGGTCTACTAACAGTCAAATCGAGTAGAGAGCCAATTATCCCTCTATACAAAGACTCATCAACAGGTTTCCCTGCCTCATCTTTTCCTATAGGCATACTTTTTCCCATTGGAGTTTTCATGGTAGAAGCTGAGTCCAAACCATATTTCTTAATTAACTCTTTGGTGAACTTAGACTGGGATATGGACAATCAATTCCCAGTCTGTCTAACTTGAAGTCCCAAGAAGAACTTCAGCTCACCCATACTGCTCATCTCAAACTTCCCTTGCATAAGTTTGGCAAACTTCCTACAAAGGTTGTTTTCAGTAGAACCAAAGATAATGTCATCCACATATATCTGGACTAGTATTATCTTGCCTTTTAATTCCCTATAGAATAGAATTTTGTCTATCTTTGCTCTAGAGAATTTATTCTCAATAAGGAAGGCAGACAAGGTTTCATACAAAGCCCTTGGAACTTGTTTCAAACCATATAGAGCTTTCCTAAGCCTATATACATAATCAGGAAAGTGAGAGTCTACAAAACCTGAGAGTTGTTCAACATAGACTTCTTCTTTTAAATCACCATTCAGAAATGCTGATTTCACATCCGTCTGGTATATCTTGAACCCTTGATAGGCAGCATAGGCCAAGAAAAGCCTTATAGCCTCCAGCCTTGCCACAAGAGCAAAGGTTTGATCAAAATTAATACCTTTCTCTTGCCTATAGCCTTTTGCTACCAGTCTAGCCTTATTCTTTACTATGGTGCCATTCTCATCAAGCTTATTCCTGTAGATTCATTTAGTTCCTATTATGTTGTGATCCTTAGGTTTTGGCACCAGTTCCCAGACTTTACATATTTTGAACTGACTGAGCTCTTCTTGCATTGCATCAATCTAGTTGGTGTCTTACATTGCTTCATTAATCTTCATGGGTTCTATTTGAGACAGGAAGCTAGAACATAGAACTGTGTTCATGCTCCTGCTCCTTATTAGAACACCTTGACTTGCATCACCAATGATTTTGTGAACTGGATGATCCTTCAGGTGTCTCCTTGCTGGAGGAAATCTATCAGCATTATGGCCTTCTCTAGTTTCCTCAACTTGATGCTCCACACTGTCTTCTTCATCCAGAGAGACTTGTTATCCCCCTGGATAGCTGGTATCTTTATCTTCATCCAACCTAGCAGGAATATCTTCATTGATGGTCAGCTTGTCCAGCCTATCTATTAGACCTGTAGAGCTAACAGAAGAACTAGATAATTCATTGTTAATAAATTTTGACTCATCAAATACAACATGCATAGATTCTTCTACAACTTGGGTAGTCAAGTTGTAGATTTTGTATGCTCTATTTTGGTTGTTGTACCCAACAAATATCCCTTCTAGGGATTTGGCAGCAAACTTAGTTTGGTAGTGTTTACCATTGACTAGTAAAAACACTTGCTACCAAAGATTCTGAAGTAAGATATATTTGGTTTTCTTCCTTTAAAAATTTGGTAGGGAGTCATCTTATGTTTCTTGTTGATGGAGGCTCTATTGAGCACATGACATACAGAATTAACTGCCTCAGCCCAGAAGTATTCAGGGAGAGTAGTATCATTTAATAGAGTTCTACTAGCCTCAATTAGAGTCCTATTCTTTCTTTCAGCAATACCATTTTGCTGAGGAGTTTTAGGTGAAGAGAATTCATGATGAATCCCAAGTTCTTCACAGAATTTTGTCATACATTCAGACTGAAATTCAGTTCCATGGTCACTTCTGTTTTTGACCACTGAACTATTGTATTCATTCTGTATTTGTCTAACAAAAGTCTGAAAAATAGATGGGGTTTCAGATTTCTTCCTCCAGAAGAAAACTTATGTATATCTGGAATAGTAATCCACAACAACAAGTGTGTATACTTTCCTACCAAGACTGTGAACTAGCATAGGACCAAACAAATTCATATGAATGAGATACAAGCATCTCATTGAATCTTTGATGTCAAGTGCTTGGAAAGAGGACTTAGTCTGCTTGCCTTTTTAGCAAGCTGAACACACACCCTCTTTGATGCACTTAATTTGAGGACCATTTCTCACTAATCCTATGCTGAACAGCAGTCCTATAGACTTATAGTTCAGATGAGCAAGTCTCTTGTGCCATTTGACACATAGGGAAGCTTTCTCTCCTGCAACCAAACAAATTGGTGAGTTGTTAAACTCACAATCTAGGTTAAGGCAATACACATTTCCTTTCCTAGTGCCAGTCAAAATGATCTCTTGATCACTGGACCTTCTTATCTGGCACTCCCCTTTGAGAAAAGAAATGACATAACCTAGATCACTAAGTTGACTTATGCTAATTAGGTTATGTTTTAAACCCTTCACATAAGCCACTTTAGTGACAGTAATTGAATCACTAGTAATGTTACCAAATCCTTTGATGATACCATTTTCTGATCGACCAAAGATAACTTTGGGTCCATTCTCTATGGGCACATAGTCCCTCAACATTCTCCTTGTTCTTATCATATGTCTGGAACAGCCACTATCAAAGTACCATATAGGGGTATGGTCACTTGGATTCACCTGCAACACATAAAGAATTACTTACCCTTAGAACCCAACTTGCTAGTGGGTCCTAGGTCCTTGTTAGTTTGAAATCCTGCAACTATTCTAACAGGAAAACTACTCTTGGTTTTAACACTAGTGTTAAACCAGCAATCCATGGCAAAGTGCCCCACCTTGCTACAACACCAACACTCAAACCTATTATACCTTTTCTTAGGTAATGACTTTATTACTTTGTTGCCAGCAGTCTTGTTGAGTGTTGGTGTTGGAGCATCACTCTTTAAGAAATCCTCTTGATCCTTATGGGCATGCCTATAGTGTGGTCTATAAGAATTTGCACCCTTGCCTATGTGATTTCCATGCTCACAGCGACCATGTGTAGTGTCATGATCATACCTGTTAGTAGGATTCACCACCTTCCTAAAGAAAATAGGGGGTTCAGCAACTAGAGGTTGAACTGGGCCCTTACCTTTTCTATGTGAATTGAAAGCCCTAGTTCTTCCCTTAAAGCCTAGACCAGTCTTCCCTTTTTGTGAAATAAAATTGTCTATTAGGGGTAAGACAGATTTTGGCTTGGAGAATTTAGTCAATAGCTCTCTCTCTTGCTGAAGTTTTGCCTCCAGTTTCTTGATATGATTATCTTTGAAAGAGATTGTGCCCATTTGAATAACTATAATGTTCTTCAATTTGGCTACCTCATTCAGTTTTAGATCCAACATCTTAGCTGAATCTGCTGCAGCCAGCTTAAGAGACTCAATCTCTTTGGCTTGCACTTTAATAAGAAACTTGCTCTTCTTCGGAGCTTGCAACAACCCACCATACTTATCAATGAGTTGGTGTACATCCCCTTCAGACTCAGATCCATCCACTTCTTTTGAAGCAAATGCTTCTGATTCTGATCCAGTAAAGTAATCTGAAACTAAGGGAGAATAGTTAACCTTACTTAGTCCAGGCTGATCCTGGCACTGATCATCTTCAAATTGAGCCATCAGCCCTCTACAGCAATGTTCTTCAACTCCATTTATGGAGTCCAGCATCTGTAGGAATTCTAGTTCCCTAGACTCCTCTTCTGTTGAGAATAGCCCAACATATGCTTCTGCTTCTTCTTCTCCAGATTCTAAAGATGAAGAGTCTGTCCAACTCTTCTCCTTCTGAGCAACTAGAGACTTATCCTTCTTACCTTTGACCTGCTTCTTCTTCTTGACCTTTGACTCCTTTCTTTTATCAGGACAGTCAGCTATGACATGTCCAGTCCTATTGCAGTAATAACACATAATCTTAGTATTAGATTGTTTACCAGGTTTAGAGGCATACCTGTCCTCCTTGGGTGTCTTCTTCTTCTTCCTGTAGTAGTCATCCTTGGAATAGGATGAAGATGATGGTATGGTTCTCCATTTATTTTTCTTCATAAACCTTTGGAATTGCCTTGTAAAGGCAGCAAATTTCTCATCAGAAGTATGACTATCTGATGTATTATTGTCAGAAATTCCTTCTTCAGCCTCAGCACTCCTTTTGGGTGGAGAAGGAGATTTTCTCCTACCCTTTCTTGACCCTTCAGCTTTAAAGTCCACCGACTTTTCCTTAAACTCAGATCTGCTGCCCTTCTCCTCTTCTTTTCTGGCAGTAAGCTGCATTTCATATGATAGCAACTTTCCAAACAGTGTAGGTGGAGGTGTATCAGCCAGCCTAGCCACTTCTCTGATGGCACATATCTTAGTGTCCTAATACTTTATTAGAGACCTAAGAAACTTATCATTCAGTTCATAAGTGCTGAAGACCCTTCCATAGGTCATCAACTCATTCACTATTCTAAAGAACTTCTTATAGCATTCAGATATGCTGTCAGATTTAGCTTGTTTAAAGCTCTCATACTCCTGGTTCAGCATAGACTTCCTGTCCTCTCTGACTTCTTCTGTGCCCTCCATGTAGACAATCAATGTGTCCTGCATTTATTTGGAGGTTTTACAATGCACCAGATTCTGAAAAGTGGCATCATCTATACCACTTACAATAATGTTCTGTGCTCTTTTATCTAGTGTTGCCAGGATGATTTCATCCTTGGTCATTTCAGAATAGCTCTTTGGAGTTTGAATGTTTGCATCAAGAACTGATACCTTCATTGGAATGAAGGGGCATTCATGTATTGTGATATAAAGTCTTGGATCAGATGCTTCCATAAACAACCTGACCCTTTCCTTCTAAATGCCAAAGGATTCTTTCCTGTATATAGGTAATTTCATAGATCCAAATTCCTTTTGATTCTCATTTGAACCCATTCTTGATATCTGTTATTTTCCTTGGAAAATAACTCTGACTGTTAATTCAATCTTTGAGTAACCTCCCTCTGATACCACTTGAAAGACTTTGTTTCAAGAGCATAAACACCTAGAGGGGGGTGAATAGGTTCTAATCTTTTAAAGTCCTTTTTAGGTAAATAGTTAGATAATTATTCAACATAGATTAATCAAATCACAGAACATAAACACATCACAGCAAACACCAAATCTATAGTGGTTCCCCAAGATATGGGTACATCCACTTTCCCCCTTCGCCTATCCAGTAGATAACTGGATTCAGCCTAACTTCCTTCCACTGGCTCGGATCCGTAGATCTTACAATCTCAGAACCAAAATGGTTCCTACAGCTCAGACTTAACAAGTCCTACCTCAGATTCTTCCCTAGAATCCTACCTCAGGCCTCAGGCCTCAGCCCTACCTCAGCCTTTATAACTAGGCTTACAACTCAGACTTTCCACAAGTCCTACACCTCAGGCTAACAGCCCTACCTCAGCCTTTATAATTTCAGGCTTACGACTCAGATCTGATAATAGATCTTACAAGAAATAGAATGTAATAAGAAACAAACAAATTCACCAGCTAGATTCCTCTGTTAGTGTAGCCTTCTTGATCAGTTCTTGACTGAACTGATCCTTCTGATCCAGCCTGACTTAGCTTCTCAAAGCTTCTTGATATAACAAAATAAGGTGGATCTTCTTGCTGTTGAAGTTGGTCTTCAGTCAGCTTCTTCCTTAAATTCAGATTGGAATCTTAATCTTTCTTGTAGAACAATTCTGAATCTGTTTCTCTTCACAAAATTCTCTTTTTCCTTTTTCTCCACCTTTTCTATAGTTTCCGATCTGTCTCTTATATAGAGTTTGCTACATGGTTACCGGCTGATCCGGTTTCTAACAAACTACTGACAAGTCTGTCAGAGGTGTCAGACCGGTTGGATATGATAGATGTCAAGTCACCAGACATGTCAGTAGATTCTTCATAGTCATTCCAACTCAGTACAAATCACTCAGCAGGCTACTTCATATGTGTCGACAAATATTGGCCAAGTGTCGACACAAGTCTTCATGGTGCCGACACAATAATCCAAGTGTCGACATAGACATACTTCTGCTTCTCGACATATCTTCTATTGAATGTGTCGACACAAGTCCTGTGTGTCGACACAAATGCTTATGGTGTCGATACAGTTATTGCTGGCATATGGCATTGAGTATGTGTTGACACAAGTCTTGTGTGTCGACACAGCTGCTTCTGGTCTCGACATAGTTGTTGTCGATAGATGGCGTTGAATGAATGTCGACAGTGTTGAAAGTATCCAGACGACGTTGAGTGTGTGTCGACACAAGTCCTGTGTGTCAACACAATTACTTCTGGTGTCGAAATAACTCCTTGCTCAAGTGTCGACACAATTTTGAGTGTCGACACAGCTTCTTCAGAAGTGTCGACTTAGCTTGAGTGTCGACACAACTTCTTCATAAGAGTCGACATAACTTGAGTGTCGACACAACACCTTCATAAGTGTCGACACAACTTCAGAGTATCGACACAAGTTCTTCATAAGTGTCGACACAGCTTCTGGGTGTCGACATAGCTTCTTCACAAGTGTCGACACTTGTACTTAGAAAATTTTCTTCAAATGCTTAAACCTGCACAATGTAACTCAAACATCTATTAAATACAAATTGATGCATATCATTGACTAAGATGTGGCTTATCAAATCTGGTACACATTTTCCAATGTACCCAACATATACTGAGTCCTTACAAGTATATGAATATGTAGAATGTGAAAAAACAATCATAACATTGATGTAGGCAGAACGAGCGAGACTTGCTCCGAGGATTTCATAGCACATTGAAGGAGATTAACCATATATAAATTTACACAAGACATTTTACAATTCTTTACAAGGTGCTCAACCTCACAAAGCTTATTAAGACTTATTAGGAGGGTAAGTAGTGCTTGGTGGATGATCCTTGTCAGCCTAATTAATGCAATCTGGAAACCATCAACAGTTATGATGACTGGTTGAGGTAACCTGTTATCCTTTTATTTTTGTTTTGGAGTGTTTGTTCTCTTCTCCTTTTTTTTATTAGCATGACAAAGGTATCTGAATTCACTTGTGTGATTATACAGGCTAAATTAAATATAAGTAGTGCACAAAAAACAAGGAGTAAGTGAGATCGTTAGCACTAAATTCTAGTGGTTATGGTAGATCATTCTCAATTCACATATGCATAAAGGGGAAATCATATGTAGGTTGTCATAAATGTGAGTGAGATACCATTATCAGAACTAAAATATTTCTCATACTTAGAGGCATGCGAAAGATAATTACATACAGAGGCCACTAGTAGAGTAGTATAAAATAATAGGATTTTTTTGAATGTTGTAACAATGAGATAGGTAACTCTTAAGTATGGAATATACAATGAATCTTGCTTTAAAACGCAAAAATGAAGAGAAAGTTGCCAAATTTAAAAAAACATTGTCGCGGGCGACAATGGATATTGCCGGTCGGCGACAGTAGAGAATTATAAAACGCGTCTTTTAGGGTTAAGGCTATCGCGGGATCACTTCTTTCTGAACACCTGCGGCGAAAAACACACCCTTGCTACCGGAAATCCACAATCAAGGAATTTTTCATGAAATTTTTCTTTCCTTTGTGAAAATTTTTTGTGATGTAAACCTTTGGTAGAGGAAATGGTAGAAATAATGGAAAAAAATTCAGATTTTGGTTGGGTCTATGCTTGAGATTTGGATTTTATGTGAATATGTGAGAAAAGATGACATTTGTGAGAGATAAGGGCATAGATCGAAGAACGTAGAGGAGTGGTGTGGTTGTGTAGTGTAGAACACCGAAATCTTGACTGGAATACAAAACACCACACTCAGAGTTTGAGATTTCGAATTTATACTATCGCCGGCGATAGTGAGTGTCGTTCGACGATAGTGGCTATTTTTTTTTTTGTAGAAATGGCATCCAGTTCTAAAGCACGAAGGAGTACATGAAGTGACTCGTATTCGTCGTATCACACATATCCGGGAATTGAGAGTGCAATTGTAGGAGTGGGCAAAGTTATTTAATTTGATCTTATCCAGCATGCACACATCCAGGACATGTTAGCCATGGCAGGTATAATGTCAATCATACTCCCTGATTCGTTTTCATCAGATTTGATTAGGGAGTTTTATAATAAGTTGATGGACCCTAATCATACAGATTTGAATGGTGGAGTACGATCTTTGATTCATGGAAAAGTAGTAGAAATAACACACCATGACCTTAGGGAGGAGTTCGACTTGATTGCACATGAGAATATGTTGGATGTGGTGGAGAAATATAGCAAGGATAGAGACTGGACATTACTAAATATGGTGTTACACGAAAACTCCATGAAAACTTTAAACCACTCTACGGATACGCTTACTCCAAATGCACGTTTAGTGCAAGAGATTTTGAGAAATACGGTGTTGCTCAAATCCGGTGACACGAGGACGACCACAGCTCAATTGAGCTATGTGACATATATAATATTGGAGCGAGAACCCTTTGATATGGCGGACTTCATCCTATCGATTATCCGGTACACATTTAGGCTAAAAAGCCCTATGTGGAAAAAATTGAATACACTGCCTATGGGGCGGTCATTCAACGTATCTTGCTCAAGAAATATTCTTGGATAGATTCAGGTTTCTATTTGCATGACTGTGTGCCCGGTATCTACTATACATGTGGTTCATCGACCTTTGGCCGATCAGCAAGAGGGGGTTCTACACAGAGCAGTGAACCAGTGACTGATATCCGAAACCCACCTATGTCAAGGGCTGGTTCATTACGTGAAAGTGTGGAAGATTTGCGAGAGTCATTTGAGGATCATAAGAGAGATGTTAAGAAAATATTTTCTGGTATTCAAAAGATCTTTAATTTCTTGACCAAGAGCCTTAAATTGAAGCCGAATCCAGCGGAGGTGGCTGAATGGGAGAATCTAGTTGCAGAGCCTCCTCGACAATCTACTCGTCGACCTCGTCGTACACGAAGTAGTGGAAAAAGCTCAGCTGAAGGCCAGGATGAATCAGGTGCAATGGATAGCAGGGATTTCTGAAGAGTTTTGATGAATCTGGCCCATTACCGATATCGCTTGGCGATAGTCATTGTCGCCGGCAATAGTGTTTTGTTATGTTTTTTTCATATTTCTGTTTAGTATTTTGTGATGTAATATTTTATGAATTCAGATGTGATGGTATTATTATTGTAATGCAGTTTATGACTCGTGAAATTAACGGCTTTCATTAATCTTTTTTTTGTTGGTAATTAAGATTAGTTTTTTTTTTATTTGTGTATTAATGCAAAGCATTAACTTGATAAATCCAGTATTCCTAGTTCTAGTCTAAGATGAGAGAAACGGGAATCTGGAAGTGGTTTTGTGAATATATCAGCTAGATGTGCATCGGTGCTTATAAAATTAACCTTAATTGTTTCTTGTTTAATGTCGTCTCTTATAAAGTGATGACGAACATCTATGTGTTTAGATCTAGAATGATGAACAGGATTATATGTTAAGTCAATTGCACTTTTGTTATCACATTTTAATTCAATTGATTTATTATAAACTCCAAAGTCCTCTAAAGTTTGTTTCATCCAAAGAGCTTGTGCACAACAACTACCTAGTGCAATGTATTCATCCTCAGTGGTGGATAGGGCAACATAATTTTGTTTCCTACTTGACCACGAAATTAGTGAAGGGCCAAGAAAGTGACAAGTACCACTTGTGCTCTTACGGTCTAACAAACAACCAGCATAGTCTGAATCAGAAAAACCATGTAGTATAAAGGTATCATTGTGTGGATACCATAAGCCAAAATTAGATGTACCGATAAGATATCTAAAAATTCGTTTACCCGCTTTTAAATGAGACTCTTTGGGATTAGCCTGAAATCTAGCACATAAACATACAGCAAACATAATATCAGGTCTAGATGCGGCCAAATATAATAATGATCCTATCATTCCCCTATACAATGTTTGATCTTTAGAAATACCACTTTCATCTTTTCCTAATTTCAATGAGACACTCATGGAGGTATTTGCTTGTTTTAGATTTTCAAATCCAAATCTTTTTAAAACATCATGTAGGTTTTCAAATCCAAATCTTTAGCTGTTCCACAAAACAGCTTCTTTTCACCCACATCAATAGAAAATGAACTTCAGATTAGGGATAGACTGTGTTGTTTAGTACTTGCAGAGATTCTCTATTTCTTCAAGCTTTAGAAAGATTATTTTGAAGACTTGTGAAGCTTGAAGACAATGAATTGATCTTTCTTGTCGACGGTGACTTTTACAAATTTGGGTTTGCAGAATGTTTTTCCAAAACTCCTCTTAAAAGTCTCACGCACTTAACTTATATATCTCAGCATCAGCAACGACTATAATCCATTTTTTAGAAAGCGGCATGACCGGCTTTAATAATTGAATCTTACCGAGATTGCGTATGGGAAGAATGCAGTGGTTTCCATCATTTAGCGCACTATTGGCGTCAATTTGAATTAAGCATGATGACGTCAGCAAAATGTCTTTACGCCTTTTGACTTACAATAAATATTTGTGCTTCTGTAGAGATGTTGAGTGATAGAGATTGACATGACGCCATTTGACTTAGTCTGAAACTTGAAATTCTATAGAGGCGTCGAGTGACCGCAGATAACTCGGCACATTTGACTTAGGCGTTGAGTGATCTCTTGTGTCTCGATGCATTTGCACTTAAACAGTTTCTGCTTTACTGCTGAGGCGTTAAGCAAATGGCATTCATTTGACGCATTTGTACTTAGACAGATTTTCTGCTTTACCGCTGAGGCGTTGAACGAATGGCATTCACTCAACGCATTTGTACTTACATAGATTTTTAGCTTCTCAGCCGTATCTTTGAGTGAATAACATTCAGTTAGCGCATTTAGGCCTTTAGCGTCGAGTGATGTGTGATGACTCGACGCATTTGTACTTAAGCAAATATCCTTCACTCTAGGGTATGCTAACTTATCTCCAACTGAATTTCTGATAATCCTAAGCTGGTTTATAATTCAATTACTAATAACATGCACATTTTAACTCAGAGAAATATCAAATACATATTTGTATATATTATTGACTTATGTGACTTCTTCAAATATAGGACATTGTGATCAATGTTCCCAACATTGACTTCAGGACTTGTTTAGCAACACACGATTTTATATGGCGCATTCGTGTTGAGTTCTCGTTGATAGTCAGCAGGTTTGCACAGTTCTTACATTTCTTCTTTAAATTGTTTTTGATTCACACTTTTTTGAAGTGCTCCCAACTGGAGCGGTATGTTTTTGCTCTACAACTTCATGAGTGGCATCCGATGAAAATGAAGCCATCACATGGGAGAGTGGAGCCTATCACGCGGTGGAGTGGAGAGAATGACGGCTCTTACTCTTAAGCGTTGGAGTGGAGAGAATGAACAAAGAACTACTCATTCTCTCCACTCCCCCCACTTACAGCTTATGTTACCTCACATCTTCTGTCTCATGATCTTCTTCGCCTAGGGAATCGAGCAACCCATATGAATTGGCGCTTTTCTTCAAGTTGAATTGGTTTAATACCTTCTTTAATTGTGGTAGTTGTGATGTAATCAACGGCTCTTGCAGCCGAATGTGGGGGCCAAGCCAGGCTTGCTCAAGCACAAACCTAGCCGGGATTTATCCAGGGAGGGCCCGGGCGGGCTTTCAAGGCCCGGTCGGGCTTTCAAGGCCCGGTCGGGCTTTCAAGGCCCGAGCCTTTTGTTCACGACTATTTTTGGGTAATAATGTAATATGCTATTTATAAAAGCTAACAAAACAATAGAAAGTATGGATTGAAATATTCACATTTCATGACAAATGTAAAGGGAGATCCTAATTGTATCCAATATTACTCCATTATATTATTGGAAAAAAAACTTTAGTTTTAATTTTCTTGGACGCATTTCTTATAATAAAAGTACTCAAGCACTAAAGTCCCCGTGGATGCTACCAACTGTGATCGTCTCCATTCAAGACCCCAAATAGAGGTATATTTTATGGTGAGCATAGATTCTTCATTCAATCAGAAATTAATCTTGACCGTGAAATAAATACTACTCTTGATACCAACTGCACATACCATCGCTCAGTCACACTGATAATTGTTTTGAAAAACTATGGAAGGCTTGGGGATCTGATGCCATTTTCAATGTTTTGATCAAGCAAAGATTTTATAGGCAGATATGCAGCATCTGGCAAACTTATCATTATGCAGGACTGCTTATAAATGTTTAGATAAATAAAAAGGGAGCTGATATTTGTAGGGCTATTATGGATACTTGCAGGCCCATTTTATAAAAAGAGAATCAATTTCTTATCCTAATAAAAGCCTCTAATTGCCGCCCCCTCATCGCCAACCCTAATTTCCCGATTTCCTCTGTCGCCGCCCGGAGAATTCATCGCCCATCTCTGCGCTTCCGGGCCGACATCCGCCACCGTCCAAATTTCTTGCCAACGCCGCCGGTGCCACTCCGAAGCCTCTCTGCTGCCGGCGCCGCCACCTGGAGAATTCATCGCCCACCTCTGCACTTCCGGGCCGACATACGCCACCGTCCGAAGTTCTCGCCAACGCGGCCGGTGCCACTCCGAAGCCTCTCTGCTGCCGGCGCCGCCGCCTGGAGAAATCTTCGCCCAACCCAGTTCTGTGATTCCCTCCTCCTGGTATTATTTCCTTTGAGCCTCTTTGCTGCCGATTCAGTCTGTGATAGTTTAAGTCTGCGATAGTTTAAGCCTCTCTGCAGCCGATTACCCTAGTTCATACTAATAAAGAGAATCAATTTCTAGTTTAAGGGCGCTGATCTAGTTTAAGGGCGCTGATCTATAATTACCCGAGTTCATACTAATCTACTTGTTCTTTCTAAACCATGATCTATGATTTTTTACTTCGTCCTTATTATTGTCTTATTAGTTATGAATTCATTTGCCCTGTCATTGATTGAACTTGGTCTGCGATGGTTTATTTCAGATTGGAACTTGGTTTTTGTAGGGATTCTGGTAGTGGGCTTCTCTGTCAACCTCCTAATTGCATATTTCTACTTCCACTTCGTATTGCTCAGGCTAGTGTTCGGGCTCTAGTTAACAAATACTCCTATTAACAAAATGAAATAATTTTTTTTTATTTTCGTGCAGGTTAGTGTTCATTTTGGGAAAATGTCAAACCCTTCATCTCCAACAATAGCTCCCAATTATGAGGTAATAGACTTTATCAATTCTAACTTGTGTTTCTTGCTTTTTTTTGTTTTTGATAGTTAGCATTGATTTTTTGTGTTCATCAATTCTAGAATGAAAAACACAATGAAGTGGTAAAATTGTTGACTTATGAAGATGTTCCTCAACAACCACATATAGATGTTGGACAATATTTTGTAACAAATATGAGTTTTTCTACTAAAGAAGAATTGATTGCATGGGCTAGACATGTTGGTAGAGGGTTGAGATTTTTTGTTATCATTCTAAGGGCTGACAAACTAGAAAAAAGAGCAAAACCTAGAGTTACTCTTGGATGCGATAGATATGGAGTTGTGCAAGCAAGTTAAAATCCTAAAAATTTTGTAAAACAAAATCTACGAAAATCTAGCTCAAAGAGATGTGGTTGTAAGTTTTCACTAAGAGGATGGAGAGAAAAAGAAAATGAATGGAAAATTACAGTTGAATGTGGTATTCATAATCATGAGATGGTTCATTTAAAAGCACATCCATATGCTGGAAGATTAAGCAGATGCGAGCAGAAAATAGTTGAGGATATGTGTAATGCCAGTGTGAAACCCCGGAGAATACTAACGGCACTAAAGAAAAGAAATTCTGCAAACACTTCAACATTGAGACAATTTACAATCAAAAAGCAAAGATACTCAGAGTCGAATTGGAGGGCGGGACTCCACTATAATTTTTATATAAGTGCATTGTTGATTATGGATATATCAGTTTTAATGTCATGAGTTCTTCTACTAATCAATTGGAAAATTTGTTCTTTGCACATTCGACTTTCATTATGTTGACTAATATGTTCTCAAATACTTTCATGATTGATTGCACTTATAAGACCAACCGATATCGGTTACCTTTGTTATGTATTGTGGGTTTAACATCGACAAATCAGTCTTTTTTCTCAACTTTTGCTTTTATTTCAAACGAAACAGAGGGTAGTTATCGATGGGCATTGGAGTGCTTTAAGAGTATTTTTGATGAAAATAACTTGCAAAATTGTTTTGTCACTGATCGTGAAGTTGCTTTAATGAACGCAATCACGGGTGTATTTCCTGAAGCAAAAAATCTACTATATCGGGTTCATATTAGTAGAAATTTTGGCGCATTGCAAAAAAAATTTCACAAGTGAAAAAGATTGTGACATTTTTGTGGGTGTTTGACAACATATTGTAGAATCTTGTACTGAAAATGAGTTCAACATGAGATATAATCAACTAATTATTGATTATGGAGTTAAGCACCCTAATGTTCTTTCATATGTTACAACAACATGGCTCGACCCTTACAAAGAATATTTCATCTCAGCATGGATTGAAAAATATTTGCACTTTGGCAATACGTCTACAAACCGTGTTGAAAGTTGACATAGCAAGTTGAAAAAATTCTTAGAAGTTTCCGCTGGTAATCTCACAACCGTATGGAAAGCTTTTGATCAGTTACTTATGTTACAACATACAGAGATTAAGAAGATGTTTGGATAAAGCAAGATTCATGTTAGCACATGGTTTAAAAGTTTATTGTATACTGAGCTAGTTGGTAATATTTCAATGTTTGAGTTAGAGCTTATTAAAAATGAAGAAATTTCTAGCAAAGTAAGTCATTTTGAACCAGATAAATGCATGCATAAAGTTAGATTTACATTTGATTTACCATGGGCACACGAGTTATTGTCATATGTTAGTGGTTGCAAAGCATTGCCCCTTTGGATGATACACAAGCATTGGAAAAAATTGACTTTGCATGAGAAAAAACATAGTCCTTCAATCAAAGTTGAATGCACAGATGGAAATGATATTGATAATGATATTGAAGGACTCTTAAACAGGTATAAGACAAGTACTGATCTACAAAAAAAGAATTGAAAAGAAAGCTTCGTGAAATAATCAATTCACCGTTAAGTAAAACTCAAGAAACAAAAATTCTGAGAAAACTATGGGGGCGTCCAAAGGGGAGTTTGAAGAGAATGGTGGATGATTATAAGTCAACCAAAAGAGAGCCTTCATATTTTGAGCATGTCTTGATGCTTGATCAACATCCCATAAATATCAAACCTTTAAAGATGAATATAAAGAAAGTTGCAAGAAAGGTTATCCAAACAAACAAATACTTTGCTTGAGCATATCAAATCACAAATGCCCCCATTCATGTCAACACATATTATTGATGTCACCGATGTAACATCTCATTTCCGACTAGACCCCTAGGAGTGGTTTTGTCATGACTAGGTCATGACAAAACCCTAAGAAGCCCAAGAAGACAAAGAGAGCTTAGGTAGGAAGGTGAAAATCACCTTGATCTGCAAATAGTAGGTCAGAAACTTGCTTAAAATAAGATTAGGACTCGGGCGTTGAGTGCGTCGAGTGCACTCAACGCCATAAGCAGAATGGCATTAAGTGCACTGACTGCACTCAATGCCATCTTACAGGTGGGTTGGCGTTGAGTGCGTCGGGTGCACTCAACGACATAAGTTGAATGGCGTTGAGTGCAGTGACTGCACTCAACGCCATCTGGTGTTGTCTGGATGGCGTTGAGTGAGCTGAGCTCACTCAACGCCATAGTCCGGGTGGCATTGAGTGAGCAGAGCTCACTCCACACCATAATCTGGATGGCATTGAGTGAGCTGAGCTCACTCAATGCCATAGTCTGGGTGGCGTTGAGTGAGCAGAGCTCACTCAATGCCAAAATCTAATGGCGTTGAGTGAGCTGAACTCACTCAACGCCATAGTCTGGATGGCGTTGAGTGAGCTGAACTCACTCAACGCCATAGTCTGGATGGCGTTGAGTGAGCTGAGCTCACTCAACGCCATAGTCTGGATGGCGTTGAGTGAGCTGAGCTTACTCAACGCCATAGTCTGGATGGCGTTGAGTGAGCTGAGCTCACTCAACGCCATAGTCTGGATGGCGTTGAGTGAGCTGAGCTCACTCAATGCTATAATCTGGATGGCATTGAGTGAGCTGAGCTCACTCAACGCCATAGTCTGGAAGGGCCGTATTCTGGATGGCGTTGAGTGAGCATAGCTCACTCAATGCCGTATCCTGGATGGCGTTGAGTGAGCAGAGCTCACTCAACGCTGTATCCTGGATGGCGTTGAGTGAGCTGAGCTCACTCAATGCCATTTTACTTAGAAACTTTTTTTAAGCTTGGCTGATGGTTCAGTTGAATCGGGCCGTTTCAGGAAGTGGGCCAGAATGCGTTAAAAAGGTCGTTTCTTTTATTAAGACTTAATTAAGTCTTATTAAAATAAAGTCTAATCGGTCAATGCTACGTGGCAGCCGCCTCCTCTTCCTTCCAGTCATGGCCAAGCAACGGTTTGCATGGCCATTAATGGCTTTTAAGGCTCGGCTCCATCCTCTCCCCCTTGAAATGGCTGGATTCAACTCCTCTCGGGGAGAGGAGGAGTTTCCAGCCTTCTCTTAGCTATTTTGGAGACATTTCATCTCCCCTCCACCATGGCCGAAGCATGCTTTTAAGGAGGCATTAATGGCTGGACAGCTTATACCCCCATCTGCAGCCTTGTTTCTCCTTTAAAAGACTCTCTAGACTTAAAGAGGAAGTTTTCACCCTTGCCCGATAAAGCTAGAGCTTACTACCTTGCTGGTTAAGAATTCCGGCGATGCCACCACCGCGCAAATGGCATCCCGACGATCGGCTCGACTCCAAACCGCGAATAAGGTCCTCCTCTACCTCTTCTTCTATGGAAAAATATTAGGAATTATTAGGAGAGACATCGGGCTCAAAAGATCTGGATCAGGTGAGCGTTTTCATGGCTTTTCCGAAATTCATGGTGGTCGGGTTCGCCGGAAACCACCACCTCCAGCGGCCAAACCACCGCCGACCGATAGCCACCACCTCGACGGAGGTAGTGGTGGCGGTGGCTGGACAGGGAGGTGGCAAAATGGACGGCGATGGCTCAAGCAAAGCTACAGGTTTTAAGCGTTTTTAGGTTGCTGGTTCGGGCTTTTGAGAAGATGAACATTAACTTATAATACTAAATTATTATATTTATATATAATATGTAGTGATTTATCAAGCTCATTTTGATGCTATTAAATGAGGTACTTAGAGGTCGTTTCAGGAAAAATGGCTCATCACAGAAGTTGTAGACCTTCGAGTCTAGATTATTCTAAAATTTATTTCAACTCGATTGGGTAAGTGGTTTGACCACAACACCCATTTTGGTGGGACCTATACCTAGGGCTATCCTGAGGTTCAAATGGATATTCACCTTTCATCCCTTGTCTAAATGAGCTGAAATTTGGTCAGGGGGTCTACCTTAGCTATATCTAGGGCCTGTCTAAAAATGGGAGTTTCTGGAGAATATTTTTCAATAGTTTTTGGAAAAATTTAATAAACCATGTATAAATTATTTAGGTGTCTTAAACACCTCAAAATTCCCCCAAATTTCGGTGGGTAGTCTTAGAGGGCATGTTAAGGCTTTGGTAAAAATTTTATCTCATTTGGAGATGTTTTGAATAGGTTTTTATCCAACTCTAGGTTGACCCTTATAGGGTTATTTTGGATCAAACACCCCCTTGGGGTTTTTAGTGGTCAAATCACCTCAACAGAGGCTGAAATTTTGGACACTGACTTGGCATGGCTAATGTCATCCTTTTAAGGAAAATGGTGTGATTTAGGGTTGATTTACCCTAGGGTTCATGCTCAAACCCTAAGGAAAGGTTTTTGAGTGTTGTGAAGGGCATAGGGTTAAATGCCCTTGTGTGACCTTGTAACTCAGTAGAGTTGTTGGAGTTATGTGGATGATTTCACTATAGAGGGATAGGAAGAGTAGTGATAAGTGGTTTGGCTAGAGTCTAGAGGTGTTCGGGTTCGACGAAAGATCGTCCTCTCCGAGGAGAGGAAGAGTCAAAATCACCCTAGGACTAGCCTACTGTAATATGAGAAGGGAATAGGTTAAGGGAATCAACCAATAACAATAAGTGCCTTGCGAAAGGGAACGATGAGCTTCAGCTACCATCATAATTCCTAGTGCCCTTTGAGAGCCCTTCACAGGGGATACCGGGGGCAGTCCTTGGTTAACGTAAACTGTATTAACAAACTGATAAGAGTAACTTAGTAATTAGGGTTGCACGTTTAACAAACACTGTTAACACATGAAGATTGTTGGGAGCTTCGGCTCGGTTGGTTAAGAGACGGACAAAATGGTCCAGGGTGCTTCGGCTCGGTTGGTTAAGAGACGGACAAAATGGTCCAGGGAGCTTCGGCTCGGTTGGTTAAGAGACGGACAGGATGGTCCGGGGAGCTTCGGCTCGATTGGTTTGATACGATAAATATTGCATGTGCATAGTCAGGAAAGAAAATTAAGGTGGTGGGTCTTCGGTATTGGAGGGTCGATGCACCGATGCCAATACGCTGACTCGGCAAGTGTGGTTAGCACTTTGCCAACAGAAGTCCGGTGCGCCAGCCGGCAAGAGTACGCAGGAGTCCGCTTTGTGCACCAAGCGTTGAGGCATACGATAGGTCTGACCGGTAGTGCTTTACTGGTTTAGAGGTGGGTGAGGCCCAACCCACTGCTTCCGTCTGCCACTACGGAGGTATCCTGGGAGGTAACGGCTCTGAAAGGGGGAACTAAAGGTCTGTGTACACAGAGTTGGGTGTGTGTGTTGCACTTGCATGATTCATCATACCCACTAGCATGTCATGGCATAATCGATTCATTTAACCCCTGACACCTAATGTATAAGTGGAATGGGACACTTATACAATAGGCCTTACAAAATGACTCCTTAGTCTATAAGCTTGTGTGGGCAAGTTTATAAATTAAGGTTAAATTCTATATATATATGCTGATGTTTGATAACCGACACCCCAACGTATAAGTGGTATGGGACACTTTATACGATGGGAGCCTTGCAGAAGATCCATTGGCTTAGGTGCTTCTGCATATAAGTTAAGGTTACATTTCCTACTTTCTGTTATTGCCATTATTTATAATAGAATTGCTAGCATAGGTCCGTTGTCACCTGCTTTTGATTTATTCCCCACCTTCATGTCCTTTCCTTTACTCCTCTCTGCTCGGTACTTAGGAGACATGGGGGAAGGGGTAGGGGATGATAGAGCTTAGTCTTTATGACTAACTGTTTTCGGACCACATCATTTAGGGGATCGTGGAGCCCAGCATGGAGGAGCAGCCTCGGAGGTCGGCCCGCTTGGAGATAGGGCAGTCTAGCACAGGAGTTCAGACAGCTGGGACTGTGAGTTCCGACTTATAGTAGATGTTATAGTTTGCTTCCGCATTAGTGACCTGTAGTGATGATTATGATGTACCAAGCATAAGCCATTACTTTCAGTACCTTTTACACTATTTCTATGGACTCTCCCTTCGTGGAGACTTTTATTTCTATACATGTGACTTCTATGGACTTGCTTTTAATTTATTGTGCTATCTTTCTGTGATCGAATTGGCCGGCAGAATCGGCGTTTTGTGGTGATGACCCTTCAGAGCGTGAAGGTGTCACCGCAAAGCAGCGATCCTGGGCATAAGACCCCGGTGTTCAAAAAGAAAAAAAATGGGGTCTTACAAGTGGTATCAGAGGGAACCTCGATCAGAAGAGTAGCATTCCACTAACCCTGGGACACCCCCGCTCGAGTTTAGTTTGGGGACAAACTAAGCAGCGGAAGCGTGGTGTGCCCATGTTGGGGTCACATGTAATTGTCCACTATTAATTAGGCTTGAGTCAATTGCTTACAAACGATTTTTGATGTGCAGCCTCCATCACAGCCTACACCACAGGGCGGAGTCCAGCAGACTTCGAATGATGCACCACCTCCCCCGATCCCCATTCCGTTCCTACAGTCGGAGATGGGGCAGAATCTGACAGCCATTCTGGAGGCTTTTAGAGCTTAGCAGGTTCCAGCTCCGCAGCCAAACCCGGGAGCCAACTGGCTAATCATCTTCCAAGGACTCTCTCCCCCGTCCTACTTAGGGACAGAGTCAGCTGTCCGGACAGAAGAATGGTTGGACATTATGTACGAAATGTTGACAGGGATACGGTGCCCCTTGGAGGAGAGAGTGTCATTGGTGCTCTCTTGCCTGGAGTCTCACGCCAAGAGATGGTGGAAGACGTCACTGGACACGACCTTTGCGGATATGGAGATTGCAGAGATTACTTGGGGGGAGTTAAGGGCCACGTTACTGGAGCATTTTGTTCCACAGTCGGCTAAGAATTAGCTAGAGGACAGGTTTTTACAGCTGAAGCAGGGCACCAGGACGGTGGCGGAGTACCACCGAGAGTTCAACCACCTAGCCCAGTTTGCGGACTCATATCAGTTAGACGAGGCTGGATATATCAAGAGATTCTACAAGGGCCTCCGAGAAGAGCTGAGGGATGCACTGCTGCTTGTATTTGATGGGCCCATTTCCTGGATACTGGAGATGGCTAAAAGGATAGAGGCTAATTGGCAAGCTACTCGGGGCTGGAAACGGCCAATGGAGGATCAAGGTGGAGGAGCAAGGAACGATCAGAGACAAGCCCGTATCACGGACGGGAGAAGGGTCGAGGACCAGCCTCGTCAGGAGGCAAGACAGGAGATAAGGGAGCTAGTAGTGGTGGCTCCACCCCTTCTTCAGGCACGGGAGGGACAAAGACGTGGGGTAATGGCATATCCCCCGCCAGAGTGCTTCCACTACCATCAGGTTGGTCACATCCGCAGAAATTGCCCCATGAGGGGGGCACCCCCACCAACACCACCGGCTTCCAAGCCAGCGCAGTATTTTGGAGGCCAAGGTCGTGGCCGAGGACGAGGATACCAGGGTGGGGATCGTAGACAAGGAAGAGAGCAGGTATATGCTTTGGACCTGGAACAACCTCGGAATCCAGAGCAGGTCATAGCAGGTATGCTGCAATGTTTCATTATTTTCATAGAATTCCCCTCTTGGTTGTTAAATTATAAAACTGCACTAGATAGAATAAATAGAAAAGAAAAAAAACTCGTTATAGAATCCTAAGACATTTAATCACCCCAGGTATAGTCTTCATCAGCGGCAAGCCTACCCGCGCGCTTTTTGATACCGGAGCTTCTCACTCCTTCGTGTCGGAGACGTTCGTAGAAGGATTGGAAGGCGTGGAGCGATTCACGGGCTCAGTGATGAGGGTGCGACTACCCGATGGATCTGAACTCCTTACCTCAAACCACTGCAACATGGAGGTAGAAATCAGTGGAAAGGCGTTTGAGGCTCCGGCGACGCTTTTGAAGTTGATGGACTACGACTTGATCCTGGGCATGGTATGGCTGCACTGGAACCATGCCCAGATTGATTGCCAAGCAAAGAGGATCACCGTGAGACACGGGGACTCTTTTATTATTATCGAAGGTATAAGACTTGCCTCCCATATTCTCTTATCATCAGTTCAGAACGTTAAGTCCGATCTACAGGGGGAGGAAATTTATCAGGTTCTATTTGAGATGGCGGAGGTCAGGGAATCAGTGACAGACATTCCAGTCGTACGAGACTTTGCCGATATTTTTCCAGGGAAGCTGTCAGGTCTACCTCCGCATCGGGAGAAGGACTTCAGGATACAGCTTGTGCCGGGGGACAAGCCGGTATCTAGGGCCCCTTACCGGATGGCCCCGAAAGAGTTGACAGAGTTCCGAAGTCAATTACAGGAATTAGTAGAGGCAGGGTTTGTCCGGCCAAGCTCTTCACTGTGGGGAGCCCCGGTGCTATTCGTCAAGAATAAGGACGAAAGTATCCGCTTATGTATTGATTATCGAGCGCTGAACAGACTGACGGTCTGAAATACATACCCACTGCCACGGATTGATGGGTTGTTCGATCAACTGGAAGGAGCGCATTTCTTCTCAGAACTCGACTTAAGGTCAGGGTACTACCAGCTACGGATTCGAGAGGAGGACATTCCGAAGACTGCCTTCAACAGTAGGTACGGACTGTACGAGTTTACAGTGATGCCCTTCAGGCTCACAAATGCACCTTCAGCATTTACGAGCCTCATGAATAGTGTATTCAAGGAGTATTTTGATGTATTCAAGGAGTATTTGGATGTATTCGTCATCGTATTTATTGACGACATCCTTATCTACTCAAAGACAGAGGAGGAGCATACATGACACCTGACATTGACTCTAAAGAGGCTACGGGAGCACCAGCTGTACGCGAAGTTCAGCAAATGCCAGTTTTGGTTAAAGGAGGTGGCCTTCTTAGGTCATATTATCAGCGGAGCGGGGTTGGCAGTAGATCCGGCCAAGATTCAGGCAGTGCGGGACTGGCCACCGTTGAAGACAGCCACGGATGTACAGAGCTTCCTGGGACTTGCCGGATATTACCGGAAGTTCGTCGAAGGATTCTCCCGAATTGCGCTCCCTCTTACTTCCCTGAAGAAAAAGGAATCCCCTTTCATTTGGACGCCACAGTGCGAGGCGGCCTTTGTGGAGTTAAAAGGTTAGCTTACCTCGGCTCCCATTCTCAATCTTCCGTCAGGGAGGGATTCCAGGTGTACACGGACGCCTCCTACCAGGGGATAGGTGTTGTTCTGATGTAGAACGGGAATGTGATAGCCTACGCCTCCCGGCAGCTGAAGATATATAAGAAGAACTATCCAGTGCATGATCTAGAGATGGGTGAAGTGATTTTTGCTCTGAAGATTTGGCGACACTATCTCTACGGGGTTCACTGTGACATCTTCTCAGATCACAGGAACTTGAAATACGTGGACACACAGAAGGAACTCAACATCAGACATAGACGTTGGGTGGAGTTCCTGTCGGATTACCAATACACCATGCACTACCACCCTGGGAAGGCGAACGTGGTGGTAGATGCTTTGAGTCGGAGAGGAGATACCTCAGGGAAGGGACCACAACTGATGTCCATAGAGCTAGTCCGGTCCTTCAGAGATATGCAGATATCCCTAGTGTCCGAGAATGATCCAGAGCTGTATATGGAGTATCTAGCATCGATGGTTGTCATAGATGACATTCGGGACCGCATCCGGGATGGACAGAAGACAGATGTATGGGCAGAGCCGATATTCCGAGCCTTAGAGGAGGGTTCGACAGGGGATTATTCCCTGAGAGAAGGATTGCTATATTTTAGAGGGATGGTTTATATACCCGCAGGAGGTCATATTCGGGAAGACATTATGGCAGAAGCGCATTATAGTAGATATTCTATACACCCGGGGGTCACTAAGATGATGACAGACTTGAAGAAGACGATGTTTTGGCCAGGGATGAAGAAGGACATTACATCGTGACTCATTGCGAGGCATGCCAACTGGCGAAGGCGGAGTGCAGGAACCCGCGGGATTGCTACAGCCACTTCCGGTGCCGGAGTGGAAATTTGAAGACATTGCGATGGACTTTATTCAAGGGCATCCCCGATCACGGACGGGAAACGACTCGATTTGGGTCATCGTCGATCGGTTGACGAAGGTGTCCAGATTCATTCCGATCAGGAAGGATGACTTTGTGGGAGTACTAGTGCGGAGATTTGTGGAGCAGTTTGTTCGATACTACGGGGTGCCCAGGACGATCGTGTCGGATCGGGATGGCCGAATCACTTCCAGGGAGTGGAGATCCGTGCAGGCTTATTTAGGCACGCGATTGACCTTCAGCACCACATTCTATCCCAAGACGGATGGGCAGACGGAACGTACCAATCGGATGTTGGAGGACCTCCTGAGGCTATGCATATTGGACCGTGGGGAACCTTGGGAGAAGCTCTTACCACTGGTCGAGTTCTCCTATAACAACAGCTACCAGTCCAGCATAAGGATGGCTCCTTATAAAGCCTTGTACGGAAGGAGATGTAGGACTCCACTTTTATGGATTCAGGATGAGGATCTGAACGTGTTGGGATCAGATTTTGTTGAAGACATCGAGGCTCAGGTGAGACTGATACGGGACAGGATGCTGGAAGTGCGGAGCAGACAGGCTAAGTACTATGATGCCCGGCATCGTCAGGTTGAATTTCAGGTGGGGGACCGAGTGTTTTTGAAGATCCGGCCCATGCATGGAGTTTCACGGGTGCGTGGTCGGAAGAAGAAGCTCAGCCCTAGGTATATGGGCCCTTACAGGATCTTGGAGCGGATCGGGCCCCTAGCTTACAGGCTGGAGTTGCCCCCAGAACTGGCAGGTTTACACGACGTATTCCATATTTCTTCACTTTGGAGGGCTCTACTGCGCCCGGAGCAGCAGATTTTGGCCACAGATGGGCCAGTAGCTTCCGACCGGTCAGTTCACTTGGAGCCGGTTCGGATCGATGACAGAGGAGTACGGACCTTGCGTCGCAAGAAAGTTCAGTTAGTCAAAGTTCTGTGGAGGAACCACAGTCAGGAGGAGCATACCTGGGAACCACATGACCTGATGCGGCAAAAGTATCCGGAGCTGTTCAGTCAGGTATACCTCACAACCTCTCAAGACGTTCAATTTACTTTCCTATTTTAAACTAGTAGGACTGAAATTTCAAGAATATGGGCTAATCTTTTGTTTATTGGGGTATAGACTTTGTCAATTGGGCGAATTAGTCTTAGATTTGACTATCGCCTTCAAAACTAACATAGCAAACATGGGGTCGTGATGTAAATATTTCAATTCTCATGGGATGTTACAAGTTTCTTTCTCCCGGATCGGAGCCCCCGTAGGCTTAACCTTGATTTCGGGGACAAAATCTTTGTTTTGTTTATTGGGATTTGTAACATTCCATTTCCGACTAGATCCCTAGGAGTGGTTTTGTCTTGACTTGGTCATGACAAAACCCTAAGAAGCCCAAGAAGACCAAGAGAGCTTAGGTAGGAAGGTGAAAATCACCTTGGTCTGCAAATAGTAGGTCAGAAATTTGCTTAAAATAAGATTAGGACTCGGGCGTCGAGTGCACTCAACGCCATAAGCAAAATGGCGTTGAGTGCACTGACTGCACTCAATGCCATCTTACAGGTGAGTTGGCGTTGAGTGTGTCGGGTGCACTCAACGCCATAAGTTGAATGGCGTTGAGTGCAGTGACTGCACTCAATGCCATCTGGTGTTGTTTGGATGGCGTTGAGTGAGCTTAGCTCACTCAACGCCATAGTCCGGGTGGTTTTGAGTGAGCAGAGCTCACTCAACACCATAATATGGATGGCGTTGAGTGAGCTGAGCTCACTCAACGCCATAGTTTGGGTGGCATTGAGTGAGCAGAGCTCACTCAACACCATTATCTGATGGCGTTGAGTGTGCTGAACTCACTCAACGTCATAGTCTGGATGGCGTTGAGTGATCAGAGCTCACTCAACGCCATAATCTGGATGGCGTTGAATGAGCTGAGCTCACACAACGTCATTGTAACGCCCCGTCTTTTCAGCGATTATTTTATTCTCGTTTGGCGTTACGATGACGCGTTTCCGTGGCTTGTGCCATGTGTGGAGTGTGGTTTAGCTCCTTAGAACTGAGTGCCCTGTTTGGTAGCCTGTTGGCAAGATCTCCCTAGCAAACCGAGTCGTTTTGGTGACCCGGTGTGGCCTCTCGGGGGGATGTTTGTGTTTGGCTTTATTTGGGTATAACTCGAGTTCTGTTCGTCGAAAGTTAATTTCGACTTCGCCGTTGTGTTCGTAGCGTGGGTATTTAGCTACGGTGCGAATTTCGTCGAATTCCGAGGTGAATCGGTTTTCGCGTCGATTTGGTGCTTTATGTAATTTTGTAATTAATTATATAATTATATAATTATATATATATATAGTATTAGAAAAGCCATCATCTTCCTCACGATAGAAAACCGCCGGCCCCTTGTACGAGAGAAACGGAGTAACCGCCTACCTTGCCTTCGGACGCCGATTCCCGGAGCGTTTGTGGACGGAATTCGATTCCGAGAGTGGATTCGGATTGCTCTCGTCGAGACCTTCATTCCTGCGGTAAGAAATTCAATTTTCGTGGAGTTTTGGAAGGATTGGAATTTTCAGTTTTGGAAGTTTTCCGCCATTAATGGCCGAATCTTTGTTCTAGGTGTTGCGGCCGTCTTGATCCGTGCGAAGAGAAGGAAAGCAGTCCAAAGCTTCGCTGAGATTTGAGGCAAGTGGTATTCTTGCCCTTGCCAAGTGTTTTCTTTGATTTTATTTGCTGAAATTGAAATCCCGGTTAGCCCAGGTTAGAGGCCTTGTTGTTCTTGTTTTCTTGCTAACTATAGGGCTTAGTTCTTCCTACTGAAACCCCTCCTATGTTGTGGTGTTTGGAATCCAAATTGTCGGCGTGAAGCCATTGTTTCCCTTGCTCTGATTATTGCTCTGGTTCGGGCGTAGCCGAGAGGGAGAGTTAGGAGGGGGGGTGTGGTTGCCAATTTTCCTTCGTTAAGGTATTATTCGAATGGTTAGGCATAGTTTGAATGGTAGTAGCGTGCGACGTGATAGTTGTCTACTGCTACTGCAGTGGCGTGGGTCGTGTGCGCGTTCCGGTGTCGTTCGGGAAATTCCAAACGGTGCAGGTTGACCGCGCACGGTCATCAACCTTTAGGGCGCACGACCACTGGTCGTGTGCCTCTGTTCGTGCGCGTATATATTTCAGTTTCCAAAGTTCTGTCTCGGGCAATCGCACGAGCGCTGGCAACAGTGCGCACGACCACTGATCGTGCGACACTGACCGTGCGCAGTTGCTAGGTTTTTTGTCAGGTTTCCAGGTTCGTTTCGCACGATCATCAGCCGATGAGTGTGCACGACCACTGATCGTGCGTCACTGATCGTGCGCTTTGTATATTTTATGTTGCTAGGCGAATTTGGCTGGTTTCGAGTGCGGGAGTTTAGATACTCAAGTGGCAGGCAACTACTCGAGTTCTGGATCTTCTGCCTTGGTCGTTCGATTGTCGTCGAGCTCCGTTTTCTTTAGTGGGCTTGTGGGTAGTGGTATTACTTTGGCGGCAAGTGAGGCTAGCTCACTCAACGCCAAAGTTTAGGTAGGCACTGAGTGCGTTTCACTCAACGCCTAGTCGTGTTGGTTTATTTCAACACTCTTCCTTTACCTTGTATTTCGTTTCCGAGTGGATTTTTCCAGTTGTATTTCTGGGTTTTCCTTGTCGGCCGTTTTCTTTACTTTCCTAAAGGCCGAATCGTGGGTCGTGGATAGTAGTGGTGGTTGTAGCTCTTTATGGGGGTGGAGTTGTGTGATATAGCCAAGGCCACCCATGGATTTCTTGCTCCAGGTACGGGCTGGGCATGTCGGGTGGAAGGTCCCTTGTGTTTTCACGTATTGACCCTCGAGCTTTTGACTTGGACATGATGGATTGGGGGACTGCGTTTGCCTTCGATCCGGTTCCTCGTTGTTGTTTTTGCTACTATCACTTCCCGCAGTTTAGGGTGTTAGAAGTTTCTTCTTTGGTAGTTTGCAGCGTTCTGGCTCTTGGTAGCCTAGTAGGCCCTGCAGGATGTTGTTCCTGGGCTGGGTCGTTGCTGTTTCTTTGCACGTTGTGCATTTCTTGTTGTCCTGTTTTGGACAGTTGTGACTCTTTCTACTGCATGTTTTCTGTTATTTTGTCCTTTTGGTTGACTCTTTCATGCAGTTTTACCTTGATTTTTGCTTGCTGAGGTATTCTGTTTTCTTTTGGAATACCCCAGGTTCTGAGCTGTAGCTAGTCTGGTGGCTAGTTGGAGGTATTGTTGTTGGTGGACTCCCGGACTTTGGAGTTTTGCTTACCTTGTTTGTGAGGTTGTTTTCAGTACTTTCTTACAGACATATATGTGTGCTGGTGGGTTCGTGTCAGGTTGTTGGCGCCCACCAGTAGTTTTTACCTTGTGCTAGATATATACTATTGCTGCTACCATTTATTTTTCTGGAGATAGTCTACTTGCTTTGAGAAGGTTTTATGCTAGGTTGCTAGTTATTTTTAAACTATAATTATGATTATAAATGAAGCTCATGATCAGCATGTTTTGTAAACTTAATCACTATTTTCCAAACCACGTACGAAAACCGTTTTCTTATACGTATTATATAAACTAAGTGTAGTGTCTTGCATAGCATGAGTGGTTCTCTTGGGACCCTTATGCGCTCTTTAGGGTGTAAAACCTAATTAAAGTATTTTTCCGCAGCGTTTAAATATAGTTTTCTTTTGTGGACTAGATGATCCACTGAGCCGAGGGATACGGACTCTAAACATAACTGATTTTCTATTCATTAAGCACATGATTTTCTTGCATAAAGATTGTAGTTGGATTTGCCTGAGCGTCAGCAGTTATCCCCTGCTTGACGTGGCATCATGACGCGTGTTTTCTCTTACTCTGATAATTCTTAATTCGGAGAAAATGCGGGTTGTGACAGTTGGTATCAGAGGGAGGTTGCTTGACAAGTTAGTTGGGCAACCTTCCTTGGATGCTTTTAGTAGTTCAACATCATGTCATTCACACACCGATATGTCATCAGCACGTCTTGGCAAAAGCACGAACACTACACTCATAGCATAACATGAAGTATACGGGGCATATTATGTAGTATGGGATGCATAATATGTGTTCGTATATGGATCCACCATAGGGGCTACATGTGAGGGTTATGTAGTATGGGATGCATAACCTCACCACATGACTGCGACTAGCACGTTTCTTTTTTCGTTGCATGGAAATGTTATGTAGTATGGGATGCATAACCTCACCACATGACTGCGACTAGCACGTTTCTTTTTTCGTTGCATGGAAATGTTATGTAGTATGGGATGCATAACATTTTCATGTGTACGCCGCTCATATCATGCATTAGGGCCTTTGTTTTTAGAATGCATAGCACAATCATGCATATCATAACATTGCATAAGCACAACGCGCCGAGCTAAAGATTTGCAGGATGACATATGTACACACATGAGTTTTCAAATTAACATAAGTTCATGCATCCGATCTAGGCACAAGAGTTAGTAAGGTGGTGGTTAACCATCCTAGGATAGGGCATATCATCTAATTATTGTGAAGAAGATAAACTCTCAGAGCAAGTTTAGCAGCTTTAAGTCTATATCTACATATGTATTGTCTGTACTGGTAGTTGGTTCTAGTCGTGGGATTTGGATCTGATTTGCGTTGTATTGATTTTTAGGATGGCTAGGCGTCCTGCGACTCGATCGACTCCCCTGTCTGAGGGTGAATCTTCTGGAGCTCAGAACGATGCGGTGATCGAGGGTCTGCGTCAGAGTAGCGAAGCTATGGGTAGGCAGTTGGAGGAGGTGCAAGCCCAGATTCAGTCTTTGGTGGCAGTTGTGGCAGGGCAGGCTCAGGGTGCGCAAGTTCCTGCAGGGGGGTTAGCTGTTCCTCCTCCTCCTGCACCCTTGAGGCCTCCATTGGTGGTGCCAGTAGAGATGGCCTTCATCTCGCAGTTTCAGAGGCTGAGCCCTCCCACTTATGATGGGAAGGCAGATTTCATGGTGATAGACGACTGGCTGATCTCCATGGAGGAGATGTTCTCGTACTCAGGGATTTCAGATGATCAGAGGGTGATAATAGCCGCCTATCAGCTTAAAGGTTTAGCTAAGAGTTGGTGGCTGAGAGAGAAGGAGAGCCTGGTAGCCGGATGCTCTTGGGAAGTGTTCAGGGAGATGTTATTGAGGAAGTTCTTACCCTCGGTCGAGCGTGACCGCCTCATGAATGATTTCCTCTATCTGAAGCAAAGGCAGCTCACGGTGGGTGAGTATGAGATAGAGTTTAGTAAGTTGAGCCGTTTTGCTCCTAGATTGGTCAGCGTTGAGGCTGATCGAGTTAAGCGATTCCTCGGTGGTTTGAGGAGTGAGGTGCAGCAGTTGGCCAGTGCTTATGGGTCAGTGACTTATGCTGGAGTTGTAGAGGCTGCTCTTAAGGTTGAGGCCATTGAGACGGCGAAGAGCAGAGGCCAGCAGTTGAGGAAGGATAAGAGGAAGTTGGTAGAGGAGAAGAAACCCCTGGTACCCGATGCTGTTCCGGGAAAGAGGGGCAGGGTGGTGTGCAGTTTTTGTGGCCGATCAGGCCATCCTGTTGAGAGGTGTTTCAAGAAGGCGGCAGCTCAGAAGAAGGAGCAGGTTCATGCTATTCAGGGTGCTCCTGGGAGAGATGTCTCCTGTTCAGTTTGCAAGCGATCCGGGCATGATACAGCCCAGTGTTGGTCCAGGGATAGAGTCTGCTATCAGTGTGGGCAGAAGGGTCACGTTAAGTCGAGGTGTCCTCAGGTCCAGTCAGCTCTTCCTGCAGTTCCATTGCAGGCATTACCTCCACCTCAGCGTGTGGACAAGGGAAAAGGGAAGCTGAACGTGATTTCTTCCGAGGAGGCTCAGACTTCGACCCAGGTGATCTCAGGTTAGTAGTTTGTTAGTTTCTTTCTAGCCTGGTAGTTTAGTTGCTAGATTATTTGCGGTACTGTTGTGCTAGTTCCTTAGTTTTGTGCGTTCCTATAGGGAAATTTAAGGTGAAGAACCGCTGGGCGCGTGTTCTGTTTGACTCCGACGCTACCCACTCGTTCGTGGCTAGAGCCTTTGTGGAGCGTCATCGGTTGTCTCTAGATCGTGTTCGGGATTCCTTCCGTGTCAAGTTTCCCTCTGGTGAATCTGTGTTGTCAGATTTGGGTATTTTGGATTGCCCGGTTTTGTTGGGGGATTTTCTTGCGAAGGCGGATCTGAAGATGATTGATCTAGAGGACTTCGATGTCATTTTGGGCATGGACTGGCTCTCTCGGTATGATGCGGTCATTCAGTGCAAGGGAAGCGCTTGGACTTCATCAGGGACGACGGTCAGCCCGGCAGCGTGTATGCTGATCCGTGTCAGGATTCTCCTGTTCTCTCTGCGGTATGTGTTCAGAGATTGTTTCTTTCTGATTGTTGTGTTTGTTTAGTCTCGGCGGTTGGAACCGTTATTAGCGTGCCACGCTTGGAGGAGATTCCTATTGTTCGTGGTTTCGCCGATGTTTTTCCTGATGATCTTCCTGGTATCCCTCCTGAGCGGGATGTGGAGTTTGTTATTGATTTGGAGCCGGGTACGCGTCCTATTGCTAAGGCGCCGTACCGGATGGCCCCTCGTGAGTTAGAGGAGTTGCGAATTCAGTTAGATGAGTTGTTGGCTAAAGGTTTTATCAGGCAGAGTTCGTCGCCTTGGGGTGCTCCTGTTTTGTTCGTAAAGAAGAAAGATGGGTCGATGCGGCTTTGCATTGACTATAGAGAGTTGAACAAGGTCACTATCAAGAACAGGTACCCTCTGCCGAGGATCGATGATTTATTTGACCAGTTGCGTGGTAGCACAGTGTTCTCCAAGATCGATCTTCGTTCGGGCTATCATCAGCTCAGGATCCGTGAGGAAGATATTCCACGGACTGCGTTTAGGTCGAGGCATGGGCACTTTGAGTTTTTGGTGATGTCGTTTGGTCTGACCAACGCACCATCATCCTTCATGGATATGATGAACAGGGTGTTCAAGGATTTCCTAGACAAGTTCGTTGTGGTCTTCATTGATGACGTGTTGGTTTATTCTCGCAGTGCTGAGGAGCACGAGCAGCATTTGCGTTTGGTCCTATCTGAGTTGAGGAACCACAAGTTATTCGCCAAGTTGAGCAAGTGCGAATTTTGGTTGCCTCAGGTTTCTTTTCTAGGTCACGTGGTGAACAAGGATGGGATCTCGGTTGACCCAGAAAAGATTGCAGCAGTGACGGATTGGAGTAGGCCGAATACTCCTAAGGAGATCAGAAGTTTCTTAGGGTTGGCTGGCTATTACAGGAGATTCGTGGAGGGTTTCTCTTCTCTAGCCGCACCGTTGACCAAGCTGACTCAGAAAAATGTGGCTTTTGTTTGGAGCGAGAAGTGCGAAGAAGCTTTTCAGGAGTTAAAGAGGAGATTGTGTACTGCTCCCGTTCTGACCCTTCCTACTGAGGGCATGGATTATGATGTGTATGTAGATGCTTCACATATAGGTCTGGGATGCGTATTAATGCAGGATGGAAAAGTAATTGCTTATGGGTCAAGGCAGTTGAAAACTCATGAGCGGAATTATCCTACGCATGACCTTGAGTTTGCAGCGGTTATCTATGCGTTGAAGTTGTGGAAGCACTTACTTTATGGGACTCAGTGCAAGATTTTTACGGACCATAAGAGCCTGAAGTACGTGTTCATGCAGAAGGAGTTGAATCTGCGTCAGCGGCGGTGGCTTGAGTATGTGGCGGATTATGATGTGGAAATCCAGTATCATCCGGGCAAGGCCAATGTGGTGGCCGACGCCCTGAGCCGAAAGACGGGAAAGATCTTTAACCTCTCCGCCGATCGATTAGTTGAGGAGTTCCTCCTTATGGATATTTCAGTGGGATGTTGTAGTTTGCAGAGTAGCTTATTAGTGGAAGAGCCGTCCTGGATTTCTTTGACTAGGCTGCATCAGAAGGACGATCCGGATCTGTTGCACCTTTTTACCAGGACAGAGAAGGGAGAGTTGCCAGATTTTTCTATTGATGATGCGGGTACTCTAAAGTACCGCGGCAGGTTTTGCGTTCCCGCTGTTGGGGACATTAGGAGTATGATTTGCAGTGAGGCTCATGGTTCCAGCGTTGCCTACCATCCAGGATCTACGAAGATGTACCGTGACTTAAAGCAAATTGCTTGGTGGTATGGTATGAAAGGAGATATAGCCCGATATGTTGCTGAGTGTCACACTTGCAAGCGTGTGAAGGCCGATCATGGAAGGCCTGGTGGTAAGTTGACTCCGCTAGAGATCCCGACTTGGAAGTGGGAGAGCATATCTATGGACTTCATTACGGGTTTGCCAAAATCCCCGAGAGGATTTGATTCTGTTTGGGTTATAGTGGATAGATTGACGAAGTGTGCTCACTTCGTGCCTTATAAGATTGATTACCCGATGAAGAAGATAGCGGAGTTGTACTTGAATGAAGTCATTCGACTCCACGGTGTGCCGGTTAGCATCATTTCTGATCGAGACTCCCGGTTTACTTCTCGTTTTTGGCAGAGTCTGCAGGAGGGTTTGGGTACGGATCTGAGGTATTCTACTGCGTACCACCCTCAGACCAATGGGCAGACGGAGCGGGTCAATCAGATTGTTGAGGATATGATCCGGTGCTATATTTTAGACCACGGTGGAGCGTGGGATGAGCGTCTGCGACTCATGGAATTTGCTTACAATAACAGTTATCAGGAAAGCTTGCAGATGGCTCCGTTCGAAGCTTTGTATGGGAGGCGCTGTAGGACTCCGTTGTTTTGGGCTGAGGCTGGTGAGAAGCCTTTGTTGGGTCCTGATGCTCTAGAAGAGATGGAAGTCGCCGTGAAGCTTATTCGGGAGAAGCTTCGTTTAGCCCAGGAGAGGTATGAAAAGAACGCCAATCGGCGTAGGTCTGCTTTGGAGTTTTTAGTAGGGGATCATGTATACCTCAAGGTTTCTCCAATGGTTGGTGTGAAGAGATTTGGTAAAAATCGAAAATTGGACCCAAGGTATGTGGGCCCGTTTGAGGTCTTGGAGCGGATTGGTGTGTCTGCATATAGATTGGATTTGCCAGCGAACTTCCCTGGTGTTCATAATGTTTTTCATGTTAGCCAATTGCGGAAGTGTGTGCGCAGCAGTGGGCAACTCTTGGATATTGTGCCCCAGTTAGAGCCCAACCTCTCTTTCGTTGAGGTGCCAGTTCGTATTTTGGATACTCAGGAGCGTGTGCTGCGAAAGAAGTCCATACCGATGGTGAAAATTCTATGGAAAAATCAGGATTTGGAGAGCGCGACTTGGGAGCTAGAGTCGGCCATGAGGAGGGCGTACCCTCACCTGTTTCGCTGATTTGATCGGTATGTTTCCCTTTGTAACTTCTGTTTGTTACTTTTTCCTTCTTTTGTAGGAGGGTTGTGCGTAAAGTTTCGGGACGAAACTTTCTTTTAGGGGGAGTGACTGTAACGCCCCGTCTTTTCAGCGATTATTTTATTCTCGTTTGGCGTTACGATGACGCGTTTCCGTGGCTTGTGCCATGTGTGGAGTGTGGTTTAGCTCCTTAGAACTGAGTGCCCTGTTTGGTAGCCTGTTGGCAAGATCTCCCTAGCAAACCGAGTCGTTTTGGTGACCCGGTGTGGCCTCTCGGGGGATGTTTGTGTTTGGCTTTGTTTGGGTATAACTCGAGTTCTGTTCGTCGAAAGTTAATTTCGACTTCGCCGTTGTGTTCGTAGCGTGGGTATTTAGCTACGGTGCGAATTTCGTCGAATTCCGAGGTGAATCGGTTTTCGCGTCGATTTGGTGCTTTATGTAATTTTGTAATTAATTATATAATTATATAATTATATATATATATATATAGTATTAGAAAAGCCATCATCTTCCTCACGATAGAAAACCACCGGCCCCTTGTACGAGAGAAACGGAGTAACCGCCTACCTTGCCTTCGGACGCCGATTCCCGGAGCGTTTGTGGACGGAATTCGATTCCGAGAGTGGATTCGGATTGCTCTCGTCGAGACCTTCATTCCTGCGGTAAGAAATTCAATTTTCGTGGAGTTTTGGAAGGATTGGAATTTTCAGTTTTGGAAGTTTTCCGCCATTAATGGCCGAATCTTTGTTCTAGGTGTTGCGGCCGTCTTGATCCGTGCGAAGAGGAGGAAAGCAGTCCAAAGCTTCGCTGAGATTTGAGGCAAGTGGTATTCTTGCCCTTGCCAAGTGTTTTCTTTGATTTTATTTGCTGAAATTGAAATCCCGGTTAGCCCAGGTTAGAGGCCTTGTTGTTCTCGTTTTCTTGCTAACTATAGGGCTTAGTTCTTCCTACTGAAACCCCCCCTATGTTGTGGTGTTTGGAATCCAAATTGTCGGCGTGAAGCCATTGTTTCCCTTGCTCTGATTATTGCTCTGGTTCGGGCGTAGCCGAGAGAGAGAGTTAGGAGGGGGGTGTGGTTGCCAATTTTCCTTCGTTAAGGTATTATTCGAATGGTTAGGCATAGTTTGAATGGTAGTAGCGTGCGACGTGATAGTTGTCTACTGCTACTGCAGTGGCGTGGGTCGTGTGCGCGTTCCGGTGTCGTTCGGGAAATTCCAAACGGTGCAGGTTGACCGCGCACGGTCATCAACCTTTAGGGCGCACGACCACTGGTCGTGTGCCTCTGTTCGTGCGCGTATATATTTCAGTTTCCAAAGTTCTGTCTCGGGCAATCGCACGAGCGCTGGCAACAGTGCGCACGACCACTAATCGTGCGACATTGACCGTGCGCAGTTGCTAGGTTTTCTGTCAGGTTTCTAGGTTCGTTTCGCACGATCATCAGCCGATGAGTGCGCACGACCACTGATCGTGCGTCACTGATCGTGCGCTTTGTATATTTTATGTTGCTAGGCGAATTTGGCTGGTTTCGAGTGCGGGAGTTTAGATACTCAAGTGGCAGGCAACTACTCGAGTTCTGGATCTTCTGCCTTGGTCGTTCGATTGTCGTCGAGCTCCGTTTTCTTTAGTGGGCTTGTGGGTAGTGGTATTACTTTGGCGGCAAGTGAGGCTAGCTCACTCAACGCCAAAGTTTAGGTAGGCACTGAGTGCGTTTCACTCAACGCCTAGTCGTGTTGGTTTATTTCAACACTCTTCCTTTACCTTGTATTTCGTTTCCGAGTGGATTTTTCCAGTTGTATTTCTGGGTTTTCCTTGTCGGCCGTTTTCTTTACTTTCCTAAAGGCCGAATCGTGGGTCGTGGATAGTAGTGGTGGTTGTAGCTCTTTTTGGGGGTGGAGTTGTGTGATATAGCCAAGGCCACCCATGGATTTCTTGCTCCAGGTACGGGCTGGGCATGTCGGGTGGAAGGTCCCTTGTGTTTTCACGTGTTGACCCTCGAGCTTTTGACTTGGACATGGTGGATTGGGGGACTGCGTTTGCCTTCGATCCGGTTCCTCGTTGTTGTTTTTGCTACTATCACTTCCCGCAGTTTAGGGTGTTAGAAGTTTCTTTTTTGGTAGTTTGCAGCGTTCTGGCTCTTGGTAGCCTAGTAGGCCCTGCAGGATGTTGTTCCCGGGCTGGGTCGTTGCTGTTTCTTTGCACGTTGTGCATTTCTTGTTGTCCTGTTTTGGACAGTTGTGACTCTTTCTACTGCATGTTTTCTGTTATTTTGTCCTTTTGGTTGACTCTTTCATGCAGTTTTACCTTGATTTTTGCTTGCTGAGGTATTCTGTTTTCTTTTGGAATACCCCAGGTTCTGAGCTGTAGCCAGTCTGGTGGCTAGTTGGAGGTGTTGTTGTTGGTGGACTCCCGGACTTTGGAGTTTTGTTTACCTTGTTTGTGAGGTTGTTTTCAGTACTTTCTTACAGACATATATGTGTGCTGGTGGGTTCGTGTCAGGTTGTTGGCGCCCACCAGTAGTTTTTACCTTGTGCTAGATATATACTATTGCTGCTACCATTTATTTTTCTGGAGATAGTCTACTTGCTTTGAGAAGGTTTTATGCTAGGTTGCTAGTTATTTTTAAACTATAATTATGATTATAAATGAAGCTCATGATCAGCATGTTTTGTAAACTTAATCACTATTTTCCAAACCACGTACGAAAACCGTTTTCTTATATGTATTATATAAACTAAGTGTAGTGTCTTGCATAGCATGAGTGGTTCTCTTGGGACCCTTATGCGCTCTTTAGGGTGTAAAACCTAATTAAAGTATTTTTCCGCAGCGTTTAAATATAGTTTTCTTTTGTGGACTAGATGATCCACTGAGCCGAGGGATACGGACTCTAAACATAACTGATTTTCTATTCATTAAGCACATGATTTTCTTGCATAAAGATTGTAGTTGGATTTGCCTGAGCGTCAGCAGTTATCCCCTGCTTGACGTGGCATCATGATGCGTGTTTTCTCTTACTCTGATAATTCTTAATTCAGAGAAAATGCGGGTTGTGACAGTTGGTATCAGAGGGAGGTTGCTTGACAAGTTAGTTGGGCAACCTTCCTTGGATGCTTTTAGTAGTTCAGCATCATGTCATTCACACACCGATATGTCATCAGCACGTCTTGGCAAAAGCACGAACACTACACTCATAGCATAACATGAAGTATACGGGGCATATTATGTAGTATGGGATGCATAATATGTGTTTGTATATGGATCCACCATAGGGGCTACATGTGAGGGTTATGTAGTATGGGATGCATAACCTCACCACATGACTGCGACTAGCACGTTTCTTTTTTCGTTGCATGGAAATGTTATGTAGTATGGGATGCATAACCTCACCACATGACTGCGACTAGCACGTTTCTTTTTTCGTTGCATGAAAATGTTATGTAGTATGGGATGCATAACATTTTCATGTGTACGCCGCTCATATCATGCATTAGGGCCTTTGTTTTTAGAATGCATAGCACAATCATGCATATCATAACATTGCATAAGCACAACGCGCCGAGCTAAAGATTTGCAGGATGACATATGTACACACATGAGTTTTCAAATTAACATAAGTTCATGCATCCGATCTAGGCACAAGAGTTAGTGAAGTGGTGGTTAACCATCCTAGGATAGGGCATATCATCTAATTATTGTGAAGAAGATAAACTCTCAGAGCAAGTTTAGCAGCTTTAAGTCTATATCTACATATGTATTGTCTGTACTGGTAGTCGGTTCTAGTCGTGGGATTTGGATCTGATTTGCGTTGTATTGATTTTTAGGATGGCTAGGCGTCCTGCGACTCGATCGACTCCCCTGTCTGAGGGTGAATCTTCTGGAGCTCAGAACGATGCGGTGATCGAGGGTCTGCGTCAGAGTAGCGAAGCTATGGGTAGGCAGTTGGAGGAGGTGCAAGCCCAGATTCAGTCTTTGGTGGCAGTTGTGGCAGGGCAGGCTCAGGGTGCGCAAGTTCCTGCAGGGGGGTTAGCTGTTCCTCCTCCTCCTGCACCCTTGAGGCCTCCATTGGTGGTGCCAGCAGAGATGGCCTTCATCTCGCAGTTTCAGAGGCTGAGCCCTCCCACTTATGATGGGAAGGCAGATTTCATGGTGATAGACGACTGGCTGATCTCCATGGAGGAGATGTTCTCGTACTCAGGTATTTCAGATGATCAGAGGGTGATGATAGCCGCCTATCAGCTTAAAGGTTTGGCTAAGAGTTAGTGGCTGAGAGAGAAGGAGAGCCTGGTAGCCGGATGCTCTTGGGAAGTGTTCAGGGAGATGCTATTGAGGAAGTTCTTACCCTCGGTCGAGCGTGACCGCCTCATGAATGATTTCCTCTATCTGAAGCAAAGGCAGCTCACGGTGGGTGAGTATGAGATAGAGTTTAGTAAGTTGAGCCGTTTTGCTCCTGGATTGGTCAGCGTTGAGGCTGATCGAGTTAAGCGATTCCTCGGTGGTTTGAGGAGTGAGGTGCAGCAGTTGGCCAGTGCTTATGGGTCAGTGACTTATGCTGGAGTTGTAGAGGCTGCTCTTAAGGTTGAGGCCATTGAGACGGCGAAGAGCAGAGGCCAGCAGTTGAGGAAGGATAAGAGGAAGTTGGTAGAGGAGAAGAAACCCCTGGTACCCGATGTTGTTCCGGGAAAGAGGGGCAGGGTGGTGTGCAGTTTTTGTGGCCGATCAGGCCATCCTGTTGAGAGGTGTTTCAAGAAGGCGGCAGCTCAGAAGAAGGAGCAGGTTCATGCTATTCAGGGTGCTCCTGGGAGAGATGTCTCCTGTTCAGTTTGCAAGCGATCCGGGCATGATGCAGCCCAGTGTTGGTCCAGGGATAGAGTCTGCTATCAGTGTGGGCAGAAGGGTCACGTTAAGTCGATGTGTCCTCAGGTCCAGTCAGCTCTTCCTGCAGTTCCATTGCAGGCATTACCTCCACCTCAGCGTGTGGACAAGGGAAAAGGGAAGCTGAACGTGATTTCTTCCGAGGAGGCTCAGACTTCGACCCAGGTGATCTCAGGTTAGTAGTTTGTTAGTTTCTTTCTAGCCTGGTAGTTTAGTTGCTAGATTATTTGCGGTACTGTTGTGCTAGTTCCTTAGTTTTGTGCATTCCTATAGGGAAATTTAAGGTGAAGAACCGCTGGGCGCGTGTTCTGTTTGACTCCGGCGCTACCCACTCGTTCGTGGCTAGAGCCTTTGTGGAGCGTCATCGGTTGTCTCTAGATCGTGTTCGGGATTCCTTCCGTGTCAAGTTTCCCTCTGGTGAATCTGTGTTGTCAGATTTGGGTATTTTGGATTGCCCGGTTTTGTTGGGGGATTTTCTTGCGAAGGCGGATCTGAAGATGATTGATCTAGAGGACTTCGATGTCATTTTGGGCATGGACTGGCTCTCTCGGTATGATGCGGTCATTCAGTGCAAGGGAAAGCGCTTGGACTTCATCAGGGACGACGGTCAGCCCGGCAGCGTGTATGCTAATCCGTGTCAGGATTCTCCTGTTCTCTCTGCGGTATGTGTTTAGAGATTGTTTCTTTCTGATTGTTGTGTTTGTTTAGTCTCGGCGGTTGGAACCGTTGTTAGCGTGCCACGCTTGGAGGAGATTCCTATTGTTCGTGGTTTCGCCGATGTTTTTCCTGATGATCTTCCTGGTATCCCTCCTGAGCGGGATGTGGAGTTTGTTATTGATTTGGAGCCGGGTACGCGTCCTATTGCTAAGGCGCCGTACCGGATGGCCCCTCGTGAGTTAGAGGAGTTGCGAATTCAGTTAGATGAGTTGTTGGCTAAAGGTTTTATCAGGCAGAGTTCGTCGCCTTGGGGTGCTCCTGTTTTGTTCGTAAAGAAGAAAGATGGGTCGATGCGGCTTTGCATTGACTATAGAGAGTTGAACAAGGTCACTATCAAGAACAGGTACCCTCTGCCGAGGATCGGTGATTTATTTGACCAGTTGCGTGGTAGCACGGTGTTCTCCAAGATCGATCTTCGTTCGGGCTATCATCAGCTCAGGATCCGTGAGGAAGATATTCCACGGACTGCGTTTAGGTCGAGGCATGGGCACTTTGAGTTTTTGGTGATGTCGTTTGGTCTGACCAACGCACCATCATCCTTCATGGATATGATGAACAGGGTGTTCAAGGATTTCCTAGACAAGTTCGTTGTGGTCTTCATTGATGACGTGTTGGTTTATTCTCGCAGTGCTGAGGAGCACGAGCAGCATTTGCGTTTGGTCCTATCTGAGTTGAGGAACCACAAGTTATTCGCCAAGTTGAGCAAGTGCGAATTTTGGTTGCCTCAGGTTTCTTTTCTAGGTCACGTGGTGAACAAGGATGGGATCTCGGTTGACCCAGAAAAGATTGCAGCAGTGACGGATTGGAGTAGGCCGAATACTCCTAAGGAGATCAGAAGTTTCTTAGGGTTGGCTGGCTATTACAGGAGATTCGTGGAGGGTTTCTCTTCTCTAGCCGCACCGTTGACCAAGCTGACTCAGAAGAATGTGGCTTTTGTTTGGAGCGAGAAGTGCGAAGAAGCTTTTCAGGAGTTAAAGAGGAGATTGTGTACTGCTCCCGTTCTGACCCTTCCTACTGAGGGCATGGATTATGATGTGTATGTAGATGCTTCGCATATAGGTCTGGGATGCGTATTAATGCAGGATGGAAAAGTAATTGCTTATGGGTCAAGGCAGTTGAAAACTCATGAGCGGAATTATCCTACGCATGACCTTGAGTTTGCAGCGGTTATCTATGCATTGAAGTTGTGGAGGCACTTACTTTATGGGGCTCAGTGCAAGATTTTTACGGACCATAAGAGCCTGAAGTACGTGTTCACGCAGAAGGAGTTGAATCTGCGTCAGCGGCGGTGGCTTGAGTATGTGGCGGATTATGATGTGGAAATCCAGTATCATCCGGGCAAGGCCAATGTGGTGGCCGACGCCCTGAGCCGAAAGACGGGAAAGATCTTTAACCTCTCCGCCGATCGATTAGTTGAGGAGTTCCTCCTTATGGATATTTCAGTGGGATGTTGTAGTTTGCAGAGTAGCTTATTAGTGGAAGAGCCGTCCTGGATTTCTTTGACTAGGCTGCATCAGAAGGATGATCCGGATCTGTTGCACCTTTTTTACCAGGACAGAGAAGGGAGAGTTGCCAGATTTTTCTATTGATGATGCGGGTACTCTGAAGTACCGCGGCAGGTTTTGCGTTCCCGCTGTTGGGGACATTAGGAGTATGATTTGCAGTGAGGCTCATGGTTCCAGCGTTGCCTACCATCCAGGATCTACGAAGATGTACCGTGACTTAAAGCAAATTGCTTGGTGGTATGGTATGAAAGGAGATATAGCCCGATATGTTGCTGAGTGTCACACTTGCAAGCGTGTGAAGGCCGATCATGGAAGGCCTGGTGGTAAGTTGACTCCGCTAGAGATCCCGACTTGGAAGTGGGAGAGCATATCTATGGACTTCATTACGGGTTTGCCAAAATCCCCGAGAGGATTTGATTCTGTTTGGGTTATAGTGGATAGATTGACGAAGTGTGCTCACTTCGTGCCTTATAAGATTGATTACCCGATGAAGAAGATAGCGGAGTTGTACTTGAATGAAGTCATCCGACTCCACGGTGTGCCGGTTAGCATCATTTCTGATCGAGACTCCTGGTTTACTTCTCGTTTTTGGCAGAGTCTGCAGGAGGGTTTGGGTACGGATCTGAGGTATTCTACTGCGTACCACCCTCAGACCAATGGGCAGACGGAGCGGGTCAATCAGATTGTTGAGGATATGATCCGGTGCTATATTTTAGACCACGGTGGAGCGTGGGATGAGCGTCTGCGACTCATGGAATTTGCTTACAATAACAGTTATCAGGAAAGCTTGCAGATGGCTCCGTTCGAAGCTTTGTATGGGAGGCGCTATAGGACTCCGTTGTTTTGGGCTGAGGCTGGTGAGAAGCCTTTGTTGGGTCCTGATGCTCTAGAAGAGATGGAAGTCGCCGTGAAGCTTATTCGGGAGAAGCTTCGTTTAGCCCAGGAGAGGTATGAAAAGAACGCCAATCGGCGTAGGTCTGCTTTGGAGTTTTTAGTAGGGGATCATGTATACCTCAAGGTTTCTCCAATGGTTGGTGTGAAGAGATTTGGTAAAAATCGGAAATTGGACCCAAGGTATGTGGGCCCGTTTGAGGTCTTGGAGCGGATTGGTGTGTCTGCATATAGATTGGATTTGCCAGCGAACTTCCCTGGTGTTCATAATGTTTTTCATGTTAGCCAATTGCGGAAGTGTGTGCGCAGCAGTGGGCAACTCTTGGATGTTGTACCCCAGTTAGAGCCCAACCTCTCTTTCGTTGAGGTGCCAGTTCGTATTTTAGATACTCAGGAGCGTGTGCTGCGAAAGAAGTCCATACCGATGGTGAAAATTCTATGGAAAAATCAGGATTTGGAGAGCGCGACTTGGAGCTAGAGTCGGCCATGAGGAGGGCGTACCCTCACCTGTTTCGCTGATTTGATCGGTATGTTTCCCTTTGTAACTTCTGTTTGTTACTTTTTCCTTCTTTTGTAGGAGGGTTGTGCGTAAAGTTTCGGGACGAAACTTTCTTTTAGGGGGAGTGACTGTAACGCCCCGTCTTTTCAGCGATTATTTTATTCTCGTTTGGCGTTACGATGACGCGTTTCCGTGGCTTGTGCCATGTGTGGAGTGTGGTTTAGCTCCTTAGAACTGAGTGCCCTGTTTGGTAGCCTGTTGGCAAGATCTCCCTAGCAAACCGAGTCGTTTTGGTGACCCGGTGTGGCCTCTCGGGGGGATGTTTGTGTTTGGCTTTGTTTGGGTATAACTCGAGTTCTGTTCGTCGAAAGTTAATTTCGACTTCGCCGTTGTGTTCGTAGCGTGGGTATTTAGCTACGGTGCGAATTTCGTCGAATTCCGAGGTGAATCGGTTTTCGCGTCGATTTGGTGCTTTATGTAATTTTGTAATTAATTATATAATTATATAATTATATATATATATAGTATTAGAAAAGCCATCATCTTCCTCACGATAGAAAACTGCCGGCCCCTTGTACGAGAGAAACGGAGTAACCGCCTACCTTGCCTTCGGACGCCGATTCCCGGAGCGTTTGTGGACGGAATTCGATTCCGAGAGTGGATTCGGATTGCTCTCGTCGAGACCTTCATTCCTGCGGTAAGAAATTCGATTTTCGTGGAGTTTTGGAAGGATTGGAATTTTCAGTTTTGGAAGTTTTCCGCCATTAATGGCCGAATCTTTGTTCTAGGTGTTGCGGCCGTCTTGATCCGTGCGAAGAGGAGGAAAGCAGTCCAAAGCTTCGCTGAGATTTGAGGCAAGTGGTATTCTTGCCCTTGCCAAGTGTTTTCTTTGATTTTATTTGCTGAAATTGAAATCCCGGTTAGCCCAGGTTAGAGGCCTTGTTGTTCTCGTTTTCTTGCTAACTATAGGGCTTAGTTCTTCCTACTGAAACCCCCCCTATGTTGTGGTGTTTGGAATCCAAATTGTCGGCGTGAAGCCATTGTTTCCCTTGCTCTGATTATTGCTCTGGTTCGGGCGTAGCCGAGAGGGAGAGTTAGGAGGGGGGTGTGGTTGCCAATTTTCCTTCGTTAAGGTATTATTCGAATGGTTAGGCATAGTTTGAATGGTAGTAGCGTGCGACGTGATAGTTGTCTACTGCTACTGCAGTGGCGTGGGTCGTGTGCGCGTTCCGGTGTCGTTCGGGAAATTCCAAACGGTGCAGGTTGACCGCGCACGGTCATCAACCTTTAGGGCGCACGACCACTGGTCGTGTGCCTCTGTTCGTGCGCGTATATATTTCAGTTTCCAAAGTTCTGTCTCGGGCAATCGCACGAGCGCTGGCAACAGTGCGCACGACCACTAATCGTGCGACACTGACCGTGCGCAGTTGCTAGGTTTTCTGTCAGGTTTCCAGGTTCGTTTCGCACGATCATCAGCCGATGAGTGCGCACGACCACTGATCGTGCGTCACTGATCGTGCGCTTTGTATATTTTATGTTGCTAGGCGAATTTGGCTGGTTTCGAGTGCGGGAGTTTAGATACTCAAGTGGCAGGCAACTACTCGAGTTCTGGATCTTCTGCCTTGGTCGTTCGATTGTCGTCGAGCTCCGTTTTCTTTAGTGGGCTTGTGGGTAGTGGTATTACTTTGGCGGCAAGTGAGGCTAGCTCACTCAACGCCAAAGTTTAGGTAGGCACTGAGTGCGTTTCACTCAACGCCTAGTCGTGTTGGTTTATTTCAACACTCTTCCTTTACCTTGTATTTCGTTTCCGAGTGGATTTTTCCAGTTGTATTTCTGGGTTTTCCTTGTCGGCCGTTTTCTTTACTTTCCTAAAGGCCGAATCGTGGGTCGTGGATAGTAGTGGTGGTTGTAGCTCTTTATGGGGGTGGAGTTGTGTGATATAGCCAAGGCCACCCATGGATTTCTTGCTCCAGGTACGGGCTGGGCATGTCGGGTGGAAGGTCCCTTGTGTTTTCACGTGTTGACCCTCGAGCTTTTGACTTGGACATGGTGGATTGGGGGACTGCGTTTGCCTTCGATCCGGTTCCTCGTTGTTGTTTTTGCTACTATCACTTCCCGCAGTTTAGGGTGTTAGAAGTTTCTTCTTTGGTAGTTTGCAGCGTTCTGGCTCTTGGTAGCCTAGTAGGCCCTGCAGGATGTTGTTCCTGGGCTGGGTCGTTGCTGTTTCTTTGCACGTTGTGCATTTCTTGTTGTCCTGTTTTGGACAGTTGTGACTCTTTCTACTGCATGTTTTCTGTTATTTTGTCCTTTTGGTTGACTCTTTCATGCAGTTTTACCTTGATTTTTGCTTGCTGAGGTATTCTGTTTTCTTTTGGAATACCCCAGGTTCTGAGCTGTAGCCAGTCTGGTGGCTAGTTGGAGGTGTTGTTGTTGGTGGACTCCCGGACTTTGGAGTTTTGTTTACCTTGTTTGTGAGGTTGTTTTCAGTACTTTCTTACAGACATATATGTGTGCTGGTGGGTTCGTGTCAGGTTGTTGGCGCCCACCAGTAGTTTTTACCTTGTGCTAGATATATACTATTGCTGCTACCATTTATTTTTCTGGAGATAGTCTACTTGCTTTGAGAAGGTTTTATGCTAGGTTGCTAGTTATTTTTAAACTATAATTATGATTATAAATGAAGCTCATGATCAGCATGTTTTGTAAACTTAATCACTATTTTCCAAACCACGTACGAAAACCGTTTTCTTATATGTATTATATAAACTAAGTGTAGTGTCTTGCATAGCATGAGTGGTTCTCTTGGGACCCTTATGCGCTCTTTAGGGTGTAAAACCTAATTAAAGTATTTTTCCGCAGCGTTTAAATATAGTTTTCTTTTGTGGACTAGATGATCTACTGAGCCGAGGGATACGGACTCTAAACATAACTGATTTTCTATTCATTAAGCACATGATTTTCTTGCATAAAGATTGTAGTTGGATTTGCCTGAGCGTCAGCAGTTATCCCCTGCTTGACGTGGCATCATGACGCGTGTTTTCTCTTACTCTGATAATTCTTAATTCGGAGAAAATGCGGGTTGTGACAGCCATAGTCTAGAAGGGCCGTATTCTGGATGGCGTTGAGTGAGCAGAGTTCACTCAACGCCATATCCTGGATGGCGTTGAGTGAGTAGAGCTCACTCAACGCCACAGCATGGATGGCGTTGAGTGAGTAGAGCTCACTCAACGCCGTAGTCTGGATGGCGTTGAGTGAGCTGAGCTCACTCAACGCCATTTTACTTAGAAACTTTTTTTAAGCTTGGCTGATGGTTCAATTGAACCGGGCCGTTTCGGGAAGTGGGCCAGAATGCGTTAAAAAGGTCATTTCTTTTATTAAGACTTAATTAAGTCTTATTCAAATAAAGTCTGACCGGTCAATGCCACGTGACAGCCGCCTCCTCTTCCTTCCAGCCATGGCCGAGCAACGGTTTGCGTGGCCATTAATGGCTTTTAAAGCTCGGCTCCATCCTCTCCCCCTTAAAACGGCTAGATTCAACTCCTCTCGGGGAGAGGAGGAGTTTCCATCCTTCTCTTAGCTTTTTTGGAGCCGTTTCATCTCCCCTCCACCATGGCCGAAGCATGCTTTTAAGTTGGCATTAATGGCTGGACAGCTTATACCCCCACCCTCAGCTTTGTTTCTCCTTTAAAATACTCCCTAGACTTAGAGAGGAAGTTTTCACCCTTGCCCGATAAAGCTAGAGCTTACTACCTTGCTGTTGAAGAATTCCGGCGACGCCACCACCCCGCAAATGGCATCCCGACGATCGGCTCGACTCCAAACCGCGAATAAGGTCCTCCTTTACCTCTTCTTCTATGGATAGATCTTAGGAATTATTAGGAGAGACATTGGGCTCAAAAGAGCATGATCGGGTGAGCGTTTTCATGGCTTTTTCGAAATTCATGGTGGTCGGGTTCGCCGGAAACCACCACCTCCGGCGGCAAAACCACTGTCGAACGATAGCCACCACCTCGACGGAGGTAGTGGTGGAGGTGGTTGTCCAGGGAGGTGGCCAAATGGCCGGCGATGGCTCAAGCAAAGCTACTGGTTTTAAGCATTTTTAGGTTGCTGGTTCGGGCTTTTGAGAAGATGAACAGTAACTACGTAGTGATTTATCAAGCTCATTTTGATGCTATTAAATGAGGCACTTAGAGGCCGTTTCAGGAACAATGGCCAGTCACAGAAGTTGTAGCCCTTCGAGTCTAGATTATTCTAAAATTTATTTCAACTCGATTGGGTAAGTGGTTTGACCACAGCACCCATTTTGGTGGGACCTATACCTAGGGCTATCCTGAGGTTAAAATGGATACCCACCTTTCATCCCTTGTCCAAATGAGCTGAAATTTGGTCAGGGGGTCTACCTTAGCTATATCTAAGGTTTTTCCAAAAATGGGAATTTTTGAAGAATATTTTTTTATAGTTTTCGAAAAATTTAATAAACCGAGTATAAATTATTTAGGTGTCTTAAACACTTCAAAATCCCCCCAAATTCGGGTGGGTAGTCTTAGAGGGCATGTTAAATCTCTGGTAAAAATTTCATCTCATTTGGAGATGTTTTGAATAGGTTTTTATCCAACCCTAGGTTGACCCTTATAGGGTTATTTAGGATCAAACATCCCCTTGGGGTTTTGAGTGGTCAAATCACCTCAATAGAGGCTGAAATTTTGGACACTGACTTGGCATGGCTAATGTCACCCTCTTAAGGAAAATGGTTTGATTTAGGGTTTATTTACCCTAGGGTTCAATCTCAAACCCTAAGGAAGGATTTTTGAGTGTTGTGAAGGGCATACGGGTAAATGCCCTTGTGTGACCTTGTAACTCAGTAGAGTTGAAGGTAGTGAATCCTAAGTTCTCTGGTAGAAATCTTAGAGGATTTTGAGGTAGGTAGACACTTCAAAACCCTAATCCTAGTTTTAGGGTAGAAGCTCAATTATGAAAGCACAGCCACTAAATCTTAGTTAAAAGTTGTGAAACTTGGGTGGAGTAAGTTTTAGACTAGGAAGAACCCTTAGTAATTTTATGAATTATATTTCAGGTACTTTATTTGTTAGGTATCAATTTGCTCAAACTGGTCTTTTAATTATTTTGATTACTCTGTTCATTTGAATCTGATGGAACTTTGTCAGCAGGTGTTTTAGGTCTAAATGAATATCCCTGAATTTTGTTACAAATTTGAGTTGATTATATCTAGTACTTCCCTCACAAGTTCCAAAAGGGCAATTATGGTCAATAAATCATTTAGAGCAAATTACCTACTGTAAAATTATGAAACCTGGCCAATGATGTTTTCAGATCAATATCTAGTTCTATAATTTTATTCATGATTTTTAAGAAGAATATTTACAATACTTGTTTCACAAATATAGCTTTTTGAGATTTTGGTAATTATTTATTCTACAGCTCAATCCCCATTGAAGAATTATGAAATTTGGTCACTGATGTTTTTAGGACAGTATCTGCTCTAGAAGATTAATTAAGAATTTTTGGATGATTATCTACTGCACTTACTTCATTAATGATAGGAGATAGGATTTATTATCAAAATTAAATTAGAGTCCTTAAATTACTGGAAAAAAATGTTATATCTTGGATTTACTGTTAAACTATTGTTTAAGATTTATCATGATTTTATGAAGCTTTATACATTCCTGAAAAGTGCACTTCATATTCAATTGGTAGCCCTTAGAAGCTTTAAAGAAAATTAATTAAATGCCAGATAAATTAGGAAAATTACAATTTTCTGGATTTAGTCTATTTGTGTCATGATAAGTCTCCAGTAAATAATTTAGGGCATTTGGATGATTATCTAGACTATCTCCTATTCGGTTCGACATATAGCCTAGGTTGGTCTGCATATAGAAAAATATTAAATTGCAATAGGATATGATCTGAGATAGTTGTTGGAGTTAGTTATTTTAGCTGGGTGGACTGATGTGGATGATTTCACTATAGAGGGATAGGAAGAGTAGTGAGAAGTGGTTTGGCTAGAGTCTAGAGGTGTTCGGGTTCGACGAAAGATCGTCCTCCCCAAGGAGAGAAAGAGTCAAAATCACCCTAGGATTAGCCTACTGTAATATGAGAAGGGAATGGGTTAAGGAAATCAACCAATAACAATAAGTGCCTTGCGAAAGGGAACGATGAGCTTCAGCTACCATCATAGTTCCTAGTGTCATTTGAGAGCCCTTCACAGGGAATACCAGGGGCAGTCCTGGGTTAACGTAAATTGTATTAATAAACTGATAAGAGTAACTTAGTAATTAGGGTTGCACGTTTCACAAACACTGTTAACACAGGAAGATAGTTGGGAGCTTCAGCTCGGTTGGTTAAGGGACGGACAGAATGGTCCGGGGAGCTTCGGCTCGGTTGGTTAAGAGACGGACAGGATGGTCCGGGGAGCTTCGGCTCGATTGGTTTGATACGATAAATATTGCATGTACATGGTCAGGAAATAAAATTAAGGTGGTGGGTCTTCGGTATTGGAGGGTCGATGCACCGACGCCAATACGCTGACTCGGCAAGTGTGGTTAGCACTTCGCCAAGAGAAGTCCAGTGCGTCAGCCGGCAAGAGTATGCAGGAGTCCGCTTTGTGCACCAAGCGTTAAGGCGTACGATAGGTCTGACCGGTAGTGTTTTACTGGTTTAAAGGTGGGCGAGGCCCAACCCACCGCTTCCGTCTGCCACTACGGAGGTATCCTGGGAGGTAACGGCTCTGAAAGGGGGAACTAAAGGTCTGTGTATACAGAGTCGGGTGTGTGTATTGCACTTGCATGATTCATCATACCCACTAGCATGTCATGGCATAATCGATTCATTTAACCCCTGACACCTAATGTATAAATGGAATGGGACGTTTATACAATAGGTCTTGTAAAATGACCCCTTGGTCTATAAGCTTGTGTGGGCAAGTTTATAAATTAAGGTTAAATTCTATATATATATGCTGCTGTTTGATAACCGACACTCCAACGTATAAGTGGTATGAGACACTTTATACGATGGGAGCCTTTCAGAAGATCCCTTGTCTTAGGTGCTTCCGCACATAAGTTAAGGTTACATTTCCTACTTTCTGTTATTGTCATTATTTATAATAGAATTGCTAGCATAGGTCCGCTGTCACCTGCTTTTGATTTATTCTTCACCTTCATGTCCTTCCCTTTCCTCCTCTCCGCTTGGTACTTAGGAGCCATGGGGGAAGGGGTAGGGGATGATTGGGCTTAGTGTTTATGACTAACGGTTTTTGGACCACATCATTTAGGGGATCGTGGAGCCCAGCATGGAGGAGCAGCCTCGGAGGTCGGCCCGCTTGGAGATAGGGCAGTCTAGCTCAGGAGTTCAAACAGCTGGGACTGTGAGTTCCGACTTATAGTAGATGTTATAGTTTGCTTCCGCATGAGTGACCTGTAGTGATGATTATGATGTACCGGGCATAAGCCCTTACTTTCAGTACCTTTTACACTATTTCTGTGGACTCTCCCTTCGTGGAGACTTTTATTTCTATACATGTGACTTCTGTGGACTTGCTTTTAATTTATTGTGTTATCTTCTTGTGATCGAATTGGCCGGCAGAATCGGCATTTTGTGGTGATGACCCTTCAGAGCGTGAAGGTGTCACCGCAAAGCGGCGATCCTGGGCCTAAGACCCCGGTGTTCAAAAAGAAAAAGAAATGGGGTCTTACAACCGACGTGATGGGAGATGGTCACTACAGATATAGAGCGGTAAGTATTGCTATGAACATGAAGGAAAATTGGGTTCAAGAGCGTCAGGATTTATGCCAAGAATTATGTGAACATGAAGAGTTGTACAACATGATAATGGGAGTGACAAGGAGATTGGAGTTACTAAGCTCACTAGATTGTTATATTACTCCTGCCCCGATGGATAAATGGATGTCCATGTCAGATATGGGTCTAGTAGTGGCATCATGTTACAACGTCCAATTTGTTCATTACTCAAGAGAACAGTCATTCACATTTCTTCCATTGTATTCAGCGCCACCACCTTTTAGAATGGTCATCAATATTGATTTTGTTAATGACAACCACTTTGTTCTTTTGAAAATCCATGAAGATTGCCCGCTACCAACATTATTTCCGGTATGGTCGAGGTACCGTAAAGACATAGCGGAAGAATGAGAAATTCCTTACATAACACGTATTTAGAATATGTAAAAGGTATGCAGTTGTTCACGTGTGATTTATTTTTGACATAATTGTTTTTAATTTATATACTAAAATTTTTTGTGGGTTTGCCATCCAATACATTCACGCTTAATTTATCAGGGGCATCAAAAAAATTCATATATCTATTTTGTAAGATCTTCGCAACTTCAAAAATCTATTTCATGATAGCAATTCCGTTTTAGAATACTAAAATAAAATCATTTTTTAATTTCGTGCAGGCTAGTGCTTATTTTGGGAAAAATGTATTCAGGTTGAACGATATGTGTTCATTGCTATAGAGGAGCTGAATGAAGAAAATATAGTTTTTATCATTTTTGTTTTGTTAGAATGATAAAATGTATGTTTTGATTTATTAATTTTGGAGAAAATTGATAAAGTGTAGTTTTGAGTTTATTAATTTTATCAAATAGTGGAGAAAAAAAGATTAAAAAAATCAAAAATAAATTTTTTAAAAAAGGCTGCAAATATCCGTCGGGGCTGCAAATATCTATTTGTAGGCTGCAAATATCTAAGAACGTCAAATATCGATTATATGCCTTCAAATATCAGCGCTCAATAAAAAAATACATTAAATATTCTAAGGATATAAATACAATATTTATTAATAGGATAAAAAATATAAGATAGTGTAATCTTTTTAAATTTAAAAGAGTAACAATTTTAAATATAAGAAAGTTTTAAAATGTAAGACTTTAATTATTCACAAAAACAACGTGAAATGGTTATTCATTTAAAATCATTTTATCACTCTAAAAACTATTGTTATTTTGAATTACATGGAGACTTTTCGCCAGAGATAAACTTAGGCACTGTTTGGCACGGTACTGATAGTCATGATCACGCTAGTGCAGTATCTTTGAGTGAATAACATTCAGTCAGCGCATTTAGGCCTTTAGCGTCGAGTGATGTGTGATGACTTGACGCATTTGTACTTAAGCAAATATCCTTCACTCTATGGTATGCTAACTTATCTCCAACTGAATTTTTGATAATCCTAAGCTGGTTTATCATTCAATTACTAATAATCTGCACATTTTAACTCAGAGAAATATGAAATACATATTTGTGTATATTATTGATTTATGTGACTACTTCAAATATAGGACATTGTGATCAATGTTCCCAACAATGACTTCAGGATTTGTTTAGCAACACACGATTTTATATGGCGCATTTGTGTTGAGTTCTCGCTGATAGTCAGCAAGTTTGCACATTTCTTACATTTCTTCTTTAAATTGTTGCTGATTCACACTTTTTTGAAGTGCTCCCAACTAGAGCCGTATGTTTTTGCTCTACAACTTCATGAGCGGTATCCGATGAAAATGAAGCTATCAAATGGGAGAGTGGAGCCTATCACGCGGTGGAGTGGAGAGAATGATGGCTCTTACTCTTAAGAGCTGAAGTGGAGAGAATGAACAAAGAACTACTCATTCACTCCACTCCCCCTACTTATAGCTTATGTTACCTCACATCTTCTGTCTCCTGATCTTCTTCGCCTAGGGAATCGAGCAACCCTTATGAATTACCGCTTTCTCCAAGTTGAATTGGTCTAATACCTTCTTTAATTGTGGTAGTTGTGATGTAATCAACGGCTCAGAGAGTTGTGGGTTGCACATGCCCGCTCGGCCTAGCCAGGTGAAGATCGGGCCGGGCTGGGAACCAGGCTAGACATTGCAGCCGAATGTGGGGGCCAACCCGGACTTGCTCGAGCACTAGCCGAGATTTATCCAGGGCGGACCCGAGCGGGCTTTCAAGTCCCGAGCCTTTTGTTCACTACTATTTTTGGGTAATATGCTATTTATTGTTTAGAATAAAAGCTAACAAAACAATAGCAAGTATGGATTGAAATATTCACTGGCAGATGTAAAGGGAGATCCTAATTGTATCCAGTATTACTCCATTATATAATAAAAATACTCAAGCACTGAAGTCCTCCTGGACGCTACCAACTGTGCAGATTGTGATCCACTCCATTCAAGACCCCAAATAGAGGTATATTTTATGGTGAGCATAGATTCTTCATTCAATCAGAAATTAATCTTGACTGTGAAATAAATATTACTCTTGATACCAACTGCACATACCATCGCTCAGTCACACTGATAATTGTTTTGACAAACTATGGAAGGCTTGGGGATCTGATGCTATTTTCAATGTTTTGATCAAGCAAAGATTTTACAGGCAGATTTGCAGCATCTGGCAAACTTATCATTATGCAGGACTGCTTATAAATGTTTAGATAAATAAAAAAATACATTAAATATTCTAAGGGTATAAATACAATATTTATTAATAGGATAAAAAATATAAGATAGTGTAATCTTTTTAAATTTGTATGATAGTGTAACAATTTTAAATATAAGAAAGTTTTTAAATGTAAGACTTTAATTATTTCACAAAAACAATGTTAAATGGTTATTCATTTAAAATCATTTTATCACTCTAAAAACTATTGTTATTTTGAATTACAGTGAGACTTTTTGCCAGAGATAAACTTAGGCTTCGTTTCGCACGGTGCTGATATTCATGATCATGGGGGATTAAATTGTCATTGGTTAACACTTAACATCCTCCTAAGAAACTTCATCCACTTTTATATTCAAATGAATGATGTTTGTTAGGCGATCCTTAACGAATGACAGTTTAACTCATGCATTTATGACCGCCGCCACCATGTCAAACGAAGCCTTCTATTAAAATATCAAAACTATAAAAAGCTACGTGATGTAGGCTCACACGTTTGACACCGAATAGATCTACGGACTAGCACGTATACCTCTCCACAATCCAAATCCTATATTCGCACAATCGCTCTACGCGGCACCACGTTAATTAATTCTATCAATTATATGTTAGTGTACGGGTAGCCAAAACCGATTTGGATTGAATAGAGGCGATAGGTCAATATTCTTTCCGGCTAAAAGGACCTACCCGGTCCGAACGAGCGATGTTGTACCAGAAGAGATCTACCAAATAAAATATGATTTGAAGAAGATAGATCTCTCCCAACAAAAGAAAACGAAGGTTCGCCAAACCTTTCTCGAAATTAGATCAATCAAGATAAACACAAACCGATCGAAGAAAAACCACGATGAATTAATGCTATCAAAATTCAACGGTAAGAATCTATCACCACAGGAATAAATCTAGGAAAAGAACACACAAAGGTAGAAGGTTTCGTTACCCAATCGAAATAGATGATTCCGATTTCTCTACTTGGATCACTCTTCAACGGCTCCGCCGGAGTCAAGCCGGACGGAGAGGAAACTTGTCCGCCTTTGTCGCGTCACGCCGGAGTTGGAATCCACAAAGGAGATCTTTGCCTTGGCCGATTTCTTCAAAGAGGTGGGTTAAATGGTTGCTTTGTTGGAGGTCGGTTTTTGGGAGAGGAGGAACTAGCCTTGGATGAATTTTGAAGAGGAAGAGGAGGAAGAAGAGAAGGAAGGCCGAAATTTGCCTAGGGGGAAGAGGGAAAGAGGGGAAAAATTCAATTTTTGAATTAAGGTTTTAATTTTTCATTCTCCCTAAACAATCCTTCATCAACATGGCTATATATAGCCTACACCACTCAATCTCTCTCCAATCAAAATTCAAAATTCAAAATTCAAAATACAAAATACAAACTGAAAATAAGATGGTTATAGGCACTCATCATTACACATGAAATGAAATAACACAGGATGGTTATAAGCACCCATCATTACACATGAAATGAAAATTAAAACATGAAATAAATACTTAAAATAAAATTACTAAAATAATAAAATTATTAAAAATATATAATTATAATTATTTAATTTATAATTATATATTTTTATATAATGGCGGCGGACGTCGATCCCATCCTCGAGCTTGCGGCAGCGATCGTCCCAATCGACGAACTCTCTCAGACGGGGATCACTGGCGGTCGTTTCAGCAACCTCTCCATCACTACGCAACATTTCAATCATTTTGTTTAACAAACAAATAATCAAATATTGTTATTACATTCAAAATAGCTGTAAAAACAAACAAATAATCAAATGATTCCCACATTTTCCTACAATTATATTCCGCTGCACATTTTCTCACTGTTTCTTATCGCCCCATTTGCAACCATCACCCAGCTGCTTGATGAGCACAAAGCAAACTATTGTCGCAGTTTACTAAAGGGGGCCATGTAAACAGAGGAAAGCGCCTATCTGAAAGGCACTGATGGAAAGTGGCAGTCCCCGACGCAGCGCCGAGAAGAACCGTCCCACGTAATGCTACTATAACAGAACGAACAAGCATATGTTCAAAAAAGGCCATAATCAAATCTTCCTTTATACAGATGAGTGGGAATAAAAATAATAATAATCCCCATTTTCAGACATTTTGTAACTATGGAGGTCACTCTGAATAAATACTATCAAGATATCAAAGTAGTGCACAATGAGTAAAGATGAGCATTATATCCAAAAACACATTTAAAGAAAACAAAACACCACCACAATGTTTTTAGATTATCCTTCCATAATTCTAAAGCTAATAAATCATACAAATAAGTAAATAAAAATTACTGAATATAGGCTCTGTTTGACACGGTGATGATGGTCATGAACATGGGGGTAAAATTGTCATTCATTAACGCCCATCTAAGAAACTTCACCCACTTTTATGTTCACACAGATGATGTTTATTAGGTGATTCTTAACGAATGACGTTTTAACCCATGCGTTTACGACCGCCGCCACCGTGCAAAACGGAGCCTTGGAAAAAAAATTTCATATAGAAGAGGGTTTCTTTTTTCTCATCTAATATACCCTCGTCAATTCCACGTGTTTGATGGCAACTGAGTCATTGTATGGCGAGCCTTTCTCTCCCCGCAAAAAGAACACATGAAAACTAATTTCGGCGAGAGGATGACTTCGACTTCTCGACTAGAATGATCCTGCCGTTCCACTCAGCCTGGTCCACAGCACGTATCGCTGCATCGGCATCCTCATCCCGTTCCAAGGACAAAAACCCAAAACCGCGTGAATCGCCAGTTCTGTTAAAAAAAAGAACAACACTGACTCAATATATCGAAATAATATTAAGAGAACTAAATAGTGGTAATTAAAATGATGCTCTTCGATTGCAGCAAGATATTAGTACTTGTGCTGAGGCTAATTGATGCAGTAAAATAATATTTAAATCTATACTATATTAAGATTTTATTTCAGTTTTATTTTCATATTGACGTAGATACTGTTTCTACTTTGGAAGAGACATACGATTATTGTTAGAAAAGCCCAATTAAAGGCCCTTGTTTTCTCTCTTTTCTCTCTCCTTGTATTAGTCCCACATCTTGTATTTAGGTTTTCTCTTCTCCTTCTTTTCCTATATAAGTGTATTCATACTTGTAACTATTCATTCAGGAAGTATATACAAGCTTTGAGGCCTTTCTCTACATGGTATCAGAGGGAAACCGGTCTCCTACTGTAGTATCCGGCCTACCCGTTTTCTTCTCCTAACCGCAACCGGTCTCTTCTCCTAACCGGCTGTCCGCGCGGTCTCTCCTTCCCGCGGACTCCTGCGGCTTGGTCGTTTCTATCCGCTTCCCCCCCCCCCCCCAACCCCTCTGTTTCTTTCGTGGCCTCCACCTCCTCCCTTCCTCCTCTCTTTTTATACTCCTCTCTCACGTGGGTCCACTTTCTCTCCCCTTCTCTTCCCGCGCGGACTCTTCCTATCCGCTGCGGTCTCTCCCTGCATTTGGATCGATGTTCGCAGCGACCTGCATCTCCTGCTCACCGCGCGGTCTCTCTCTATCCGCTGCGGCTTCTCCCTGCTCGCTAGTCGCTGCTCGCAGCGACCTGTTTCTCCTGCTCGCCGTGCGGTCTTTCTCTCTCCGCTGCGACGTCTCCCTGCTCGCTGCTCGCTGATAGCTGCTCGCAGCGACCTGCCTCTCCTGCTCGCCGCGCGATCTCTTTCTATCCGCTGCAGTCCTTCCTACTCGCTATTCGCCTGCGGCCTGTAGCGACCTGCTTCCTACTCGCTTCTCGCTGCGGCCTCGCCTTTCTGCTGCTGTCTTGTCGTTTTTTGGTCGCGATCTCCTGGTCGCTGGCGTGTCCGCCGAGACCGGTCGACTTCTTCCTTTCTTGCCTACCCGCACGGCAATCCTCTTCTAACCGCCCGGCCTCTTCTGCTGGCCGCGCATGACGTCTGATACCTCTGCTGCTACTTCTGATCCGCCAGCCCGCGCGGCTGCCTCGGCTTCCGAACTTCGTGACGAATTACGGATTACAACTATCTCCCTCACTGGAAAAAGGAACTTTGTTGAATGGGTTCACTCGGTTCGCCGTGTTCTGCAGACAAAGGGACTTCTTCACCACTTGACCCGGGCCCCTGCGACTGCACCCTCCGATGACTGGCTTCGCGACGATGGTCGGGTCCAGTCCTGGCTTCTCAACTCTATGGATCCTGAACCTTACAGGATGGCAATGTATCATGATACGGCTAAATCCATGTGGGAGGAGCTTCACGCCTTTTACTCTGGTCATGACAGCCTACAACATCTGTATGATATTATTTCCGATCTTCAGAATCTTACCCGGTGCTCCTGGTGATATGCTCTCCTTCGTGGCTAAAGCCAAGAGTTTGGCAGAGGCTTGGATTCAGCATCAGCCTCCTACTACCGATCTCACCACTCAACGCAACCAGAAAGAAGCTGTCTCCATCGCCATGATGATGTCCCGAGTTCCTCCCCACCTACATAGTATCCGGGCTCAGATCCTCTCCTCCGCCACAACTCCTTCACTGCCTGATGTATGCTCTATGCTGCTCAAAGTCACGCCTCCCTCTGAGGCTCCTCATGATTTTGCCCCAGTTCTTCTTCAGCTACCTCTCCTTCCGAACCCTCCTACTCGTGGATCTTCCACTCGGGGGGGCCGGCCACCGTCTCGGGGACGCGGACGTGGTGGTCGTTCTTCAATGAAATGCACTTACTGTGGCCGCGATAATCATCTTGAAGCTACTTGTTACCGCAAGCACGGCCTGCCCCCTCATCTTACTGCTACTACCACTGCTGCTCCTCCTCCCACGGGGCCGTCTGCCCCCGATCTGGCTTCCACTACCCGCCAGGATATTGATGAGCTTCGCACCCAACTCCAACAGCTTCAAGGTGCTCTCAGCCGCTCCTCCGGCTCCGTCGCATCCTTTTCTGCGGAAGGTATAACCTGTCTCTCTCATAGTCCCTGCTGGATCGTTGATTCCGGGGCCACTCACCATATTACTTCCCAGAAGCCCACCAAGTACCAACGGACGCCTCACCCCCTTTGCATCACTGTGGCCAACAGTGATACCCTTCCTGTCTCTGGCACTGCTGCTCTTCAGCTTATTCCGACTCTCTCTCTTTCCTCGGTTCTGCATGTCCCGGGCTCCCCTTTCAACTTACTTTCTGTTAGTCGTCTCACCCACGACCTTGATTGTTGCATAACTTTTTCACCTTCTTCTTTCCTTATGCAGGATCGTCGCACCCGGAGTACCATTGGTAAGGGGCAGCTGTTGAACGGGCTCTATATCTTGGACATCCCACCTACTACTCTATCTGCTATCTCCACGGTCGATTGGCATCTCCGCCTTGGGCATGCCCCTCTACCGATTCTCAAGCGGGCTCTTCCTGATGTACCTCTGCAGGAGTTCTCTTGTGAATCTTGTATCTACGGCAAACAACATCGCTCTTCCTTTCCCCCTACTTGTACCAGGAGTAGTACTCCTCTCTCTTTAGTGCACTCTGATGTATGGGGTCCTTATCGTGTCCCCAGTAGTTTTGGTTATCGTTATTTTGTCACGTTCATTGATGACTACTCGCGTACTACATGGCTTTATTTATTACATGATCGTACTGAACTTACTTCTATATTTCGTGCTTTTTTGACTGAGATGCGTACGCAATTCGATACCCCCTCCGCGTCATCCGCACCGATAATGCTCGTGAATATACCGGGCGTGCCTTCTCTGCTCTTTGCACCGAGTTCGGTATCATCCATCAAACTTCATGTGCCTATACCCCTCAGCAAAACGGGGTCGCCGAACGGAAAAATCGTCATCTTCTCGATGTTGCCCGCTCCCTTATGTTCCAAATGCAGGTTCCGGTCGAATATTGAAATTTTGCCGTCTCCACAGCCTGCCATCTTATTAACCGCCTCCCCTCCTCTGTGCTGAATTTTGCCTCACCACTCCAACTTCTCTCTCCCTCCACCAACCCCACCTCTCTCACACCACGGGTCTTCGGGTGTGTGTGCTATGTCCACCATCTTGGCCCTCCTTCCGACAAGCTTGCTCCTCGGGCTGCAAAGTATATGTTTGTTGGATACTCCCGGACTCAAAAGGGATATGTCTGCTACTCTCCTTCTGATGGTCGGCTGGTTGTTTCTGCAGATGTCACCTTCTGCGAACACCAGCCCTTCCACTTGCCTTACCCCACCTCGTCTTCTGCTCCACCTCTTCCCCGGCCTGTCGTACCAGTCACGCCATCGTCTCTACCCTCTTCTTCCTCCTCTCAACCAGCTCTTCCTCGGGTTCCTCCACCTCTTATCCGGGTATACTCTCGACGTCCATCCAAGGATACTCCCGTGCACCAGCTCCCCGCTACCAGCGATACCTCGGCTCCGGCAGATCCGGCTCCCGTCTCTACAGCTCATCCCTTGGCCAACTACGTCTCTCTCCATCGGCTGGCACCACCTCTCTACGCCTTTGCCACCTCTCTTTCCTCTATTTCTATTCCTAACTCTGTGCAGGAGGCGCTTACACATCCAGGGTGGCGGGCAGCCATGGAAGATGAAATGCGGGCTCTTTGGGCGAACCAGACCTGGGATCTGGTACCTCTTCCTACTGGTCATACCTCTGTGAGCTGCAAATGGGTCTTTGTTGTCAAGCATGCGGCGGATGGCACTGTTGACCGCCTGAAGGCCCGCCTCGTAGCCCGGGCTTTACTCAGCAACATGGTCTTGATTATGAGGAAACTTTCTCTCCAGTGGCCAAATTGAACACGGTCCGCGTCCTTCTTTCCTTGGCAGTTCATCGTCACTGGCCGCTCTATCAATTGGATATTAAGAATGTCTTCCTCAACGGCGATCTGCACGAGACAGTTTATATGCAGCAACCTCCCGGGTTTGAGACCACGGGGGAGTCTTTGGTATGTCACCTTCGGAAATCCATTTATGGTCTCAAACAGTCCCCACGAGCGTGGTTTGAAAAATTCAGTAAAGTGGTCCGTGCTAGTGGCTTCACTCGGAGCTCGGCTGATTTTTTCCTCTTCACCCGCCACCGGTCAACCGGAACTGTGATCCTTCTGGTCTACGTTGACGATATCCTGATTACTGGCAACGACACGGCAGGAATACAACAGATCAAGGAACAGTTAAACTCCGCCTTTCAGACCAAAGATCTGGGCAACCTTCGGTACTTTCTTGGCCTCGAGGTCGCACGACGCTCTGATGGTCTTGTGTTATCTCAAAGAAAGTACTATATGGACCTCCTTCATGATGCAGGCTATTCTGGATGCAAACCTGTGGAGACTCCTATGGACGCCAATCACAAGCTCTCGGCACATAGTTCTGACTCTGACAAGCTGCTTACAAATCCGGAATATTACAGACGCTTGGTTGGAAAACTGATCTACCTTACGGTGACTCGACCAGACATCTCATTTGTTGTAGGAGTTGTGAGTCGGTTTATGCACGCTCCTCGGACATCTCATCTTCAAGCGGTCGAGCGTATCCTTCGATATCTCAAGATCGCCCCCGGACAAGGACTTGTGTATAAGCCATCCACATCTCTATCACTCGTCGCTTACTCTGACGCTGACTATGCAGGATCTATCGATGATAGGCGCTCCACTACGGGGTTCTGCACTTACTTTGGTGGTCATCTCATAACATGGCGTAGCAAGAACAATCTGTGGTTGCACGCTCTTCTGCTGAAGCCGAGTACCGGGCTATGGCTGCGGTTGCTTCCGAGCTAACCTGGCTTGAGAGCCTTTTGGGAGACTTGGGTGTTCGTCTCTCATCACCGGCTACCTTATTTTGTGACAGTCAGGCATCAATACATATTGCCAAGAATCCGGTGTTTCACGAACGCACAAAGCATATCGAAGTTGATTGTCACTTTATCCGGGAAAAGGTACAGTCAAAGAAGATAGATTTGGAGCATGTTCCTGCTAAAGACCAAATTGCGGATATCCTGACTAAAGCTCTCTCCAGGCCTCTATACTATCAGTTTTTATCCAAGCTTGGTGCCTACGACTTGTACGCTCCAGCTTGCAGGGGAGTGTTAGAAAAGCCCAATTAAGGGCCCTTGTTTTCTCTCTTTTCTCTCTCCTTGTATTAGTCCCACATCTTGTATTTAGGTTTTCTCTTCTCCTTCTTTTCCTATATAAGTGTATTCATACTTGTAACTATTCATTCAAGAAGTATATACAAGCTTTGAGGCCTTTCTCTACAATTATTAACAGTGCGTGATGCTTTTTAATTTTTATAAACAGGGGATTTCAGACTTTTAAAAAATGTATACTTGGTCTCTCTCAGGAATAAAGTTTATGCAATCCCCATAAAAGTTGGCACATGGTGAACTGTGTGAAACCTCAAACAAAGGACGCAACTGCATCAGGCCCCAAAACAGCCCCAAACAGAGCTTAAAGTAAAAAAAACATTCAGTTTAAACTGAACAATGACATTTCAATTAAAGAACTATTAGGCTTCATTCGTTTGGACGGAATTGGAAGATAAGAATTGGAATTGTCCCCCAAATTTCAATTCCGCTGTTTGGCGTGCCTATTAATAGGATGGCATTAGAATTTACCTCAATTCCATAGGAATTAGTAATGGGCTTATTCCTTCTCCTAATTCCCACAACTGCAGGTCTTCTTTCAAAATTCCGTCTGTCCTCTCCACTGACAGCCAACGCGAAGTAGCAACCCTAGGTGAGAGACGAGAGTTCTTAGAAGCCCGGCAGAAGATAAGCACTGTTGGTGACAACCTCGCTATCTTGATCACCCATCTCGAGTACCCCTGCAAACGAATCGTCACGCTGGTTACTTCTCCCTTCACCCATCTCGAGAGGTTACGTTGTCATCTTCCGGCAGGGAAGCCACCAAGCCGCTCGATGTTGTCTCGGTATTAGGGATGATTTCGAGTCGAATTCGAGCGATTTTGGCTTGGCTCGCAATCGAAATTTTTGACTCGAACTCGGCTTGAAATCGACGCCTCGATTCTGAGTTGGCTCGAAATCGAATCAAGCTGGCTCGAAATTGAGCATTTTTCTTTTTATTCCTAGTTGGCTCAAAATAAAATTGAACAATCTATAAATTTAGCGAATGAAACACTTAAAGTCTTTAACTCTTTTTATTTAGATTTAAATTTTATTATTTGTAATTTTAAAATAAGAATATATTAACAAATACATAATATTTTTAATTAACATTTTCTGTCATTTTTCAAACCTTATGGGAGCAAAAGAATGAAAGTTTTATATTCTTTTTAACTATTTTGATTTCCATGGAAAAATTGGTTGCGTAGATTTTACCTAAAATACAGCAGCTGAAGATTTTGTTAGTGAAAGGAAGTAAAGATTTAAAGGCAATTAAGTTCTTTAGGTTGATAGAGTTGGGGTAGATCCAGATGAGCCTTCGTGGCAATTAAAGGCAATTAAGTTCTTTAGGTTTATAGAGCTGGGGTAGATCCAGATGAGCCTTCGCGGCGAACATCAATAACAAGAAACACGAGGCAATGTTGCTAGGCAGGTTAAATTTAGCTAGATTCAGCAACAATGAAACGCGAGGCAATGTTGCAAGGCAGGTTAAATTTAGCCAGATTCAGCAACAACAAGATGCGATTTAACTTGGTTCAGGGTAATTTCAAGCAGGATGGTTCACATAAGATTTGGATGGCTCAAAGAGGATTTAGATTTAAATCAAGCATGAAGCTTATTCCTTAGATTTTGAGAACTGAAAATTTTAATGGGTTAGAAAAACAAATCTTTAAAATTAGGACTGGTTCAGTGGAAGATGGCAAAAAATTGGATGATAGTTGCATTTGTTCATATTTGGAAGAAACTGTGTGCTTATGAGTCACGATCCAAATGGTAGAATGGGGATTGAATCGTAAACTTTAAATATTAATTGATTGAAGAACAAATATAGGATAACTGATCTCTCCTAAGAGCCGAAGCGTTGAATAGATCGATCTTCCGACGAGGGGAGGAGTTCTCGTTCAGCCGCTAAACACACCAAGACACAAAATCATTCAACATACCTTAATAAGACTTGACAACAACCATATATAGAGATATATATATGTAATATTACCAAACTACCCCAATCTCATTATTTGGAACCCATCATTATTCCATCCTCCAAATCGAGCTTAGCCCTTAAGCTCGAACTTCGCATTGGGGGTAGAGTCGTCTGACATCTTGACTTCACACCAGAACAACTCCCGATAACGCGTCGCGGCGGTTAGGGGTTTGTCGAGCAACGGTCGCGCCATCAAAAAATCAGGCCCCAAAAGAACGGGGTCCGACAGTGTTGGTGGGGTGGTAGTTGGCAATATTAGTAAGGCAGACGGAAGAACAATGCCCCAAGGCAGGAACGGGTCTTGTGGTGCTGACGAAGCGGTGGTAGGTGGTAGTACGAAAACCGAAGATGGAATGACCGACAGAGGCGGCGGTCGGCTACGAAGCACAGATACTTAAAAATGCCTCACGTATCGGCTTGGACGCGTATCGGATACGGGACACACCCGGAAGCACATTTCCGAAAGTCTAGGAAACATTTTTTTAATATATTAAACAAAATCGGAATTGTGTATCCCTCTTCCGGGATAAGCAATTCCTTTGGAAAGGCTCGTCCATTTCGTGGAAGAGTGCCTTCTTATCTATTCAAGTGGTTTGGGTTTTGGTTTTATCTATTCTCCCGCATCGCACCTGAGCCGATACTCTCCCCTCTCTCGCTACTTCTGCCACTGCTGTTTCCTATTGCCACTCGACTGACGCTCCAGATCCGGCGCTCCCGTCTCTCGATCCCACCTGCTCGCAGTCGTAAGCTCTTCCTCTTCTTCTTCTTCATCCTCCTCTTCTTTCTCCTCTTCTTCTTCCTCCTCTTCCGCCTCCTCTTCTTCCTCCTCTCCTTCTTCCTCCTTCACCTCCTCTTCTTCTTTTTCTTCTTCCTCTTCTTTTTCTTCTTCCTCCTCAGTCGTCACTTCCGTGCCCTAGCTTCCTCCTCTGACTCCTCTTCTTCTTCCTCCTCCGCCTCCTCTTCTTCTTTTTCCTCTTCCTCTTCTTCTTTTTCTTCCTCCTCAGTTTAGGTTTAGATTTTCAGCCTTCTTAGGCTCTATTTGTTTGGGCGTTTCACTTCTCCGTTTTGGGCAAACGCCGTCGGAAGGAGGGTAAACATATGAACCTCTGGCGGCGTTTGCTCCGTTTCCACCCGCCCGCCTTGAGAAACGCCCCAAAAAGCTCTGTTTGGAGCAGCCACCTCCCCCCTCCGGTTCAAACACTCCGTTTTCACCCGCCGGATCGACCCGCCACCGCCGAACCAAATGGAGCCTTATTTTCATCATTTTATTTGCAGTTTTGAGACATAATAATGTCAGGTTGTGAAGACTAAAGAGAACTGTCGATTGTGAAGGAATTTTAGCCATCTTCACAATTTACTGTCCATTGTGAAGAGAACTCTAGAGTCTAATACGGTACTCCCAACACTTATTCCAGTCATTTAGTAGTTAGACCAAATCTTTTACTCCAACTTTTATAATGCAGATGTCAAATTTTCCATCATATTTGGGTGAAGCACCGTTAATAGCATATATGGATCTATATACATTTAGTCCCTAACCTCTATTCTGCAAACACTTTTTGTCTAATGGAATACCAATAGAATAATCCCTGGTTAATTCAATGTACACAATTCAGACCTATATAATAGTGCTTCTATAGCTTTATTTATAAGTAATTTTATTTGCTGTGTATAATGCTTTTTTCATGCTTACATTAAGTAGAATGCTTATTTTCATGATTACATGTACTCCTATTCATCTTAATAATCTTTTGTACATCACATGCTAGTTCGAGATTAATTGCTAGTTTACATTATTTGTTGTGTTTACATTATTTAGAACTTATCATTGAAATTATTTGTTGTTTAAATTAGGTCTTATCTTGCGTAACATGAATTCAAGTAGTGGTGTTACTGAAAATGACGAAAAACCTCTTTGAAAATATGTAACAAGAGAGAACAAGTTAACTAACGGAGGTGGAAGTATAAGTTGGACATGTAATTTTTGTGGTAAGTCCTACAAAAACTCATACACTCGTGTAGGGGTGTGCATGAAAAACCGAAAACCGACCAAACCGGCCCGAACCGAACCGATTTTACACTGAACCGAACGACTCGGTTCTGTTTCGGTTTTCCTCTCTAAAAAACAAAACCATGCCGACTAATGACTATTTTTATTAACTAAATAATGTACACAAATTATATCATCTTAATAATTTCAATATTATTTGAACCTAAATAAATTTTTGTAATGCATTTTTTATGCATCAAGAAGAATTAAACATTTTGTTTAATTGATTCTATTTATATCTTTTAATATTTATTACTCAATTTCGCAATAAAAACATTCAATCATATATTTTTTTATGCAGTATGAACTATTAGCTGTAATATATCATATGTAAATAAAGTTTGATTATATTTATTTTTTAATTAGGGAGTTGTTATAGACAAATCAGATTTGGCTATATACAAACATTTACTATATACAAACCAGTACAGACCAAAAATTATTATACGTAGACAAAATTATTGTATACAAACCAGTTCAAAAATAGAAAAAAAATAGTTTGAAATTCAAGATTAATACATCCATTAGAGCAAAATTAATATATCCATTAAAACAAAATTAATTAGACGTTAAAACATATTAGAGCAAAATTAATACATCCATTAGGTAATTATGCATTACAAAAATTAATAAATCCTAAAGAAGGCATCAGACTAGAGTTAGAATGAGAGGCGGAGGGGGGATCGGGATGACGTCAGGCGAGTCGCCGACGAAAATTGCCAACACCATCAGGAGGGACGGAGGGGGGGGGGGGGGGGGAATCGGGGGAGACGTAGGGGGAAATCGGGGGAGACTGAGGGGGGAAATCGGGGGAGATGGAGGGGGAAATCGGGGGAGGTGGAGGTGGGTGGGGGAATCAGACTAGAGTTAGAATGAGAGGTTCACTCATTTTTACGTTTCATATGGTTTGTATATAGTATTTAAAAAGAGCCTAAAAATTTCAAAATATTGATTTTTATATAGCCAGTTTTGGTTTTTCTATAACAACTCCATTTAATTGTCATAACCTTTTAAAATTTTTGTTGAGATATTTAAGTACAAAATTACTTTAAATAGTATAACTGAAAAACCGAAAACCGAACCGAGAAAACCGACCAAAAAATCAAACCGAACCGATAAACATCAGTTCGATTTCGGTTTGGATCCAAACCGAAACGTTTGCACCCCAACACTCGTGTGAAGGGTCATTTATTGAGGATCAAGAGTAGCAGAATTGGAGCATGTAACAAGATTTTGACTTCTACATACAAGGGCATGTTGAAGGAAGATAAAGATGCTCAAGAGCTTATAGAGCGAAGACTTCCAAAATTTATACCGGTAGCTCCAAGTACTTCAAGTGTAGTTGAAAGTGTTGGGAGTATTGGTGATAAGCGGAGAAGAAATGCTGATCCAAGCGGTAAAGGAAAGAATTCAATTTCCAGTGCATTCAATAATGAGAATAGAGCTCATTTAGATGTTTTAATTGCTAGAGCATTTTATTCAGCGGGGTTGCCTTTCAATCTAGCAAGAAATCCTTATTAGAGGGAATCATAATCTTTTGTTGCTAGTGATAACCTTGCGGGATACGTACCACCCAAATATAATTCACTAAGAATCACATTGTTGTTGAAGGAGAAGATCAAAATTGAAAAAAAGATTAACTCTTATTCGAGGGATGTGGGTAGAGAAAGGAGTTAGTATTGTAAGCGACAGATGGAGTGATCCACAAAGAAGATCACTTATTAATTTTATGGCAATAACCGATTCAAAAGCAATATTCTTGAAAGCAGTTAATTGTGAAGGTCAAACCAATGACAAGTATTTCATTGCCTCTTTAATCAAAGAGGTTATTTTAGAAATCAGATAAGAAAAGGTTGTTCAAGTTATAACGGATAATGCAGGCTATGCAGCGAATTGCAAGGGGGCGGGCCAACTAATTGAGAGTGAGTTTCAATCAATTTTTTGGACTCCTTATGTGGTGCACACTCTCAATCTAGCTTTGAAGAACATATGTGTCGCTAAGAATTCGGAGAATAATGCGGTTACGTATGAAAAATGTTCGTGAATTACCCATATTTATGATAATGTCATGTTCATTAAAAACTATATAATGAATCATTCTATGATATTAGTTATGTTTAATGAGTTTTTGAGCTTGAAATTATTATTTATTGTCGAAACTCGTTTTGCATCAATTATCATCATGCTAAAACGATTAAAACTTATAAAGAATGGACTTCAAAGAATGGTTATTAGTGATCATTGACTTCTATATAGGGGTGCAAGTTGAGTTGAGTCGGCTCGAAAGCTCGATGAGCCGACTCGAAAAAAGCTCGACTCGAGCTCGAGCCTGTGGAGCTCGACGAGCTCGAGCTCGATTACGAGCTCGAGCTCATCTAGTGTTGTTCATGAGCTCGCAGAGGATACAAATAGAGTTGCTACCTTTTTGAGGAAAAGAGAAGATGTTTCTACCTTTTGAGGTAGTACATGTTATCCTTGTGAATCGTTGAAACAAGAATAACACTCTGCTTCGTTGTTTTGCGCATTCATTGAATCCTAGGTACTTATCTTTTTTAATTATAAATATATTATCTTCTGTATAATTAATCATTAAGTCAAATTTTTTTTATTTCACTAGATATTATAGTGAGCAATGGCTAGCGGAGGATACAAATAGAGTTGCTCCTCATAAAGATCCGGAAGTTAGCAAGGAAAGAATTAAATGCCTGAAAAAGTATTTTCCAAGCTTAATGGAGCGCAATGTGGTCGCCAAGAAGTATGCGGAGTTCATTGACAAATCGGGGGATTTTAACGATTATGATTCAATTCAAAATCGTTATCTCTTAAATCCAAAGACTTGGTGGATAAATCATGGCTCGCTGACCACTTCGCTTCAAACCATTGCATTGAGGCTATTAGTACAACCATCTTCTTTTTCATGCGCCGAGAGAAATTGTAGTACTTACTCATTTATCCATCCAATGAAAAGGAATAGAAAGACATCACAATGTGCGGAAGATTTAATAAATATCCATAACAATCTTCGACTTCTTTCTAGAAGATCAAAAGTACAATAAAGGAGAGTCTATATTGTGGGATATTGCGGCGCTTTGAGTCATTCGAAGATGTAGGTACACTTGAGATAGCTAATTTATCGCTTGATGAACCAAGGTTGGAGCTATCGACTATTGAAGAAGATGATGAAGTTGATACTGTTGAAGAGAATGTTTAATTTTAAAATTTAATATTTTGCATGTGAATGTAACAAAACAATGATCAATTGATTTAATGATGTGGACATGTGATATATTATTCTTTATGGTGCTTGTTTTCTTGAATATTCCCTATATTTCAATAATATTATATGAAATGTTATTTATAGCATTATATGAAATGTCAATGATATATAATATAAAATTGAAGTCCCGATTTTCATATGTATGGTCTATGTTGTACTTTTATTAAAAAAAATTGTTACAATTCAAGATATGTACAAAAAGTTTGTTAGTTGTCTTATTCTTATATTATTTAATACTTATATTAAAATAATTAAAAACGTTTCTCGTAAGAGTCGTATCCTTATTTTTTAAAAAGTCACGTTTCCTGCATCCGTTTCGTATCGTATTTGGTATCATGTTTTCGTCCCCATGCTATATAGGCAGTCGGGTGGCCAAAGGTAGTGGCGGCTGACGGGCTACTACGAGAACAGAGGATGGGTACGCCCGCAGTGGCAAGATGACCAAAGGGGAAACGGTCGGCAGTGACGTGGTCAGAGGAGTGGTGGGGAACGCGTCGTCAAAATATGGGGCGAGAGGCTCGGTAGAGCAAGCTCTGACAGTGGCGGCGGCATGATGGTCGACACCGGAGTGAGTGGGGTAATGGTAGGTAGTAGTGGTGGAGACAGCAACAATGGTGAAATTGGCGGACTGGACACCACGGCGGGAGGGTTGGCATTGGTTGTTGACCGTGGCAGTAGTGAAATCGGTGGAGTTGCGGCGGGTTGTAGATGTGGTGGCGGAATTATGGGGAAGTCACCCGCAGTTGGAGGATGCATCCACGAAATGTTGGGGAAACCGCTGACAGAGCACGGTGGAAGCTGAGTGCTAAGATCCTCGATAAAGGCATCATTGCGCGCGACCTGAGCATTAATATTGGTGAGTAGGGTGAATATCCGTGCCTACCGTTGGTCTTGAGCAGCCATTGACGTTGAAGAAAGGATTAATAGTTAATTAATTAATAAGGTGAAAAAAAAATTAATTAATTAGGAACAAAGGAGTGGAGAGAGAATTAAAATATAAAAGAAGGGGTGGGGCTCGAGGACAGCAGGCGGGAGGAAATAACAAAGAGGAAGAAGGATGCAGGGAGTAGCTCGAGGATGATGGACCACAGATAGCCCGAGCGGCAGTTAGCGTGCGGTCGGCACGACAAGGGACGAGTAGCTCGAGAGGGAACCAGAATGCAGGGCGACGTACAAGGCTGTCATCGGAAGGTAGACAAAGGGAAGGGGACGCACAAGACGCAGTAGAGGTGGAGCGGCTTCGGAAATGAGGAGATCGAACAGCAGTTGAGATGAAGGGTTCGACTTCCAAGAGGCGGGGAACGCAAGCGAGCAGTGAGGAAGGCTGAAAGGGATACAGCGGTGGGAGGGGATGCAGAGCAGACAGGAGAGTTTCGGAAAAGGGATTTGGTAGGGGTTGAAAGGATGTGTGACCAGAGGACAGAGGAGGTGGTGTAGTCGAAGATGGTTGCAGCTTGAGGGGGATGGATGCGGCGCGAGATGGATGCGGTGCACGGCAGGGCCGCTGCCGTCGGATTGACGGAGGAGCGAACGTTGCAGCGGATGTCGACGTGGGCGGAGGAGGAATGACTTGTAGACAAGAGGAAGGAATACCACAGATGCCTTTGTTATGATCCAAATGGTAGAATGAGGATTTATGTAACAACCCGAAAAATTCTAATAAGATGTCTAAGGGTGATTTTGTAAATTCCATGATTTCCCCCCCTCTTATACCTAATTGAGCCCCTCCTCTTTATTTCTCCCGTAAACGAACCCGTCGGCCTAGTGTTTTTCCGCAAACCTGACTCCGGAAAGCTGCAGCCGCGATTTATTTTCCTCCAGCGTCGACTCCTGATCTCGTGCCTCCTGCTCGCCGTCGGCTGCTTCTCCCCCTCCGTCTCAGGCCGTCGCTGCCTCCTGCTTATCCTCTTGAAGCCGCCGACCTCTCCTCATGCCGGCACCTCCTATGTTGGGGCCTGCGGCTTCTCTTTCTCAGGCCGTCGACAGCAATTCCTCAGGTCGCCGACTGCTTCTTCTCCTCTCCAGAGCCAGAGGTTCTTCCTCCTCCTAGGGAGGCAACATCAACCCTTATTCCTCCAATCCTTCTTCAATTTGGTCATGTAATTTCAAGAAGATTGTGTAGGGTTTCCTCCACCTCCTCCTTGGGCTCCGTTTTGATCTCCTTGAGGTAAGATTCTCCCTTCTTCCCCTTATTCATATTTTTCTATAACCCTAATGATTTATTTGTGCCCCAATTTACGTACATTTGTGAATCATGATTTTTGTCCCTATCGTAATCGTCTAACCTTTGGGTATTTATGATTTTCGGCGTCGTTCGTCACTTCAATTGACGGTTCGTGAAGGAAGCCATTTCCGATTTAGGGTTTCCCCTAGCCGAGCGTTGTCAAGTCTTCGTCCCGGCATGGTGTCTCATCTCCCCTCACTCTTGAGGGAGGTAAATCTCTTAACCCGCTCTTGATCTAGTTATGCATCGAATCATGCCTATGTTAGTGTAGTGATAATTGGTTATGTCGTTCTTGTACAGGTTCAAAATAAGGGTTCCTGTTTTTGCTAGTGCCACTTGGTCGCCTCCGTCAGATTTCGTCTCCTTCAGGCAAGTAGATATCATTCTCCCTTACAAACATTGAATTTTCTTGCCTTGTCTGATCTTATATTTATAGAAATTCACCATTGATTGCTTGTTTCGTCAAATAAATTTAGACCTCGAATCCCTAGATAGACTTGTTATTAGTTTGAGGTTCACGCGATAGGAATAGCACGAGTTGTGAATGTAAATGATAATATTTGGATAATTGGGAGACGAGTTAGTGAATGATAGTTAATTAGATATTTAATTAGATGATTTGCATCTCATTTGATGAATAATTTGAAGAATCGTATAGCATTAATCACAAGCAACATTATCACGATAATAATTATAACGAATTCGGGTTAACAAGTATATGATTTGTGTTTTGATATATCATGCTCGTAACGATTTTTTTTACTTGGAAAACACTTGTGTCAAAGGATGATTTAACCATGATGAGTACATGATATCTCCGATCAGATACATTTCAACTTACCTCTGCGATTTACTCGAAAAATCTTCTTGATAATGAAACATTAACCCTTCAAACCCGCAAGATTCAAAACTCACTATTTGATTTTTTTTTTTTGTCATCGAATCTGGTTTCTGATGTCTGTCTGGTTGTAGGGCCTAAGTAGAACTTATTCTTGATCTGATCTTTCACTTTAAATGTTTTTGTTTCTGTTAAAATCACTTAAGTATGAATCATGTAACTCATAATATCATAAGCAAACATTGAAATGTGGTGGGGTCACTTGGGTTACAGCCCTCACGATTGTACCAGTCGAGTCCCATTAAGACTCCTTGAGTCAGGCCTGGGACGTGACAATGGTCATGACAAGCAGGAAGTTTTTCCAATAAGACTTGCATTTGGACTGGGTGTGAACCAGGCGCACCCACAAGAAACCACCTACACTCTTCAAGGATTACAGCTTATGATATTGTATGAACAAACATATATTATTTTTCGGAATAGTCTCTTGATTCTTGTTATTTCTGTTGACTTATTTACTTGTCTGTTTTGGTAGCATCGCTTCATGAAAACTAGTATTTGTATATTTTTGTTTCTACTATTCAGTACTTTACTTTGTTCACCTGATTATTTCAATGTTCTGAGACTTTTCTTTTTTGTTTTGGAATTGTCTTAGCGTTCGTGCTGCGTCATCAGGTTCTTGAGCCCGTTTTAAGTCAAACTTCTACTTTCAGAGATTGATCTTCCTGCCGTGTCAGGTTCTATGTTAATGTTTCATTTCTTTTACTGTCAGACATTTATTTTATGTAATAAATATGATCAGTAAATCATGGACAACTGCTAGGATAAATATTATATTTACTAGAACTTAGCAGCATTTGCATGTTCATCTTTATTTTGAATTATAATTGCATAAAATCTGTAGCAGTTCCCTGAAAAACATGAATTTTACAAAATACATGTGCATTTAAAATTCTCATTGTTTTAAACTCTAAAAACTTCTGCATAAAAATTAAACTGTTTTTACTTAAAAGTAATTATTTTAAACATATTAACAGTATCTCTGCATCTGCCTTAACAGACATGATTTTCTTTTCACCCATGCCTGTGGAATCACGGTCCACCCGAAGCGCACTCTGACTTATATTGAGACGGATCGTGACAGTTGGTATCAGAGAGAGATTGAGCATCTAAAGATAAAATATTTTATAATTATCACTTATTTTGAAACATATTTTATAAATATATAAGCATGCATCATTCTTTCACTCAGTTTGTCATTATCTGTTGTTCGCGGCTGAAATACGCACATACTCACTCATAAGCATGAGTAGTATGCGCACAAATATTAAGGGATTATGGGCAAACTTAACATTTTTGTGCATATAAATTTTCACTATGATATACACCGCTTGCGAAAATTAAATTGTATGGGCGATTTAATATTTTCAAGTACGTTGACATTAGAATCATAATATGCATGACATGTTAAGTGATATGAGCGCTTAACATGTCATGTGTATCCATTCATTTGCATTCATATCTTAAATCATTGCACAAGTGTTAAGCTAAGAACAACAATAATGATTGTATACGCATGATTTTACTATCTGCTTGACATCGCGCATGATCTCATTGTTGTACTTGCATGATCATTACTTAAAGTTGTCCAATGAAAATCTTGTAATTATTACATGATTTGTGTACCTGACAGTAGAAAATGTGCTAGAATTTCTACTTTCAAGTCTCTAGTATTCGTATTCAGTCTTCTTGTTCTGCCTGATTATCAATCTTATTCGGTCCTCCTGTATTTCCTTCTAGATAGCTCTTAAGTGTAAACGAGAAATGAGAGTCTTGTAAATGGTTCTGCTGAATTACTTCAGCGTAGTTTTGTGCTCTTCCATCCCTAGGGCGACTCGCTTCCGTCGATACTCAATCGTCATCCAGTTTCTTTTTCTCTTTGGTGTCCTGTCTTCCCTTCGTACAAGATCTTTTCGCTCTCGGATTTTCGTGTTTTGCCGCTCAATTTCGAGCTAATCGAAGGCATTCCTGTGTTTCCTGAAGCCAATCTTTTGTATCTGGCCGAACCCGCTAAGTCTGAAGCGTTCTCTTAGAAACTTGAGTCTGTTATGCGTTGCAAGTATCCGCAACTTTTCTCTTGATTTTGATAAGTATTCACGCTAGTTCTTCTTTTGTTTCTCCACATCCATAGTCGGCTTCCTTGTCTTGATTTGCAAAACCTTGACTCATTTACTTGTCTGTTTTGGTAACATCGCTTCATGAAAACTGATACTTATATATTTCTGTTTTTACTGTTCTGTGTTTTACTTTGCTCGCCTGATTATTTCAATGTTCTGAGATTTTTCCTTTTTGTTTTGAAATTGTCTTAGCGTTCGTGCTGCACTGTTAGGTTCCTGAGCTCGTTTTGTGTCAAACTTTGTTTTCAGAGATTGATCTTCCTGTCGTGTCAGGTTCTATGTTTTTGTTTCATTTATTTTACGGTCAGACATTTCTTTTATGTAATAAATATGATCAGTAAATCATGGACAACTGCTAAGATAAATATTATATGGACAAGAACTTAGCATCATTTGCATGTTCATCCTTTTTTTTGAATTATAATTGCATGAAATCTTTAGTAGTTTCTTGAGAAACATGAATTTTACAAAATACATGTGCAATTAAATTCTCACTGTTTTAAACTTTAAAAACTTCCGCATAAAAATTAAATTGTTTTTACTTAAAAGTAATTATTTTAAACCTATTACCAGTATTTATGCATCTGCCTTAGCAGACATAGTTTTCTTTCCGCTCATGCCTACGGCATCGCGATCTGCCCGAAGCGCACTCTGACTTTTGTTGAGACGGGTCGTGACAATTGAATCGTAAACTTGAAATATTAATTGATTGAAAAACAAATACAGGATAACTGATCTCTCCTGAGAGCTGAAGCTCTGAACAGATCGATCTACCAGCGAAGGGAGGAGTTCCTGTTCAGCCGCTAAACACGCCAAGACACAAAAAATCATTCAACATACCCTAATAAGACCTAACAACAACTATATATAGAGATACATATATGTAATATTACCAAACTACCCCAATCACATTATTTGGAACCCATCATTATGTTTATGCGCTTGTGTGTGTGTGTATTTATGTTTATGTGTAGATAGATGAAATAATCAAACGATGACTTTTTCATTCTATGTTTGAATTTCTAGCGGTGAATGTTTACAAGCACTTTTTGCGTTTGAATTTGTCCTCGGCCGAAGAAAAAAATTTGGAATTAACTTCAATTCCAATTCATGTGAAAATTAGCCAATTCCAATTTCTACCTCTGAATTTCTTCCAAATGAACGGACTCTTATGGATCGACACTGGGTGACGTTCGTACACAAACAGACAAGGGAAAGCACAACGAGTGTTGATATAAAAAAGTAGCAAAGGCCCTAAAGGCTATCAGACTGGCCGATAGGTTCGGATTGGAATCCATTTGGATGATAGTGCCTGTCGGCCAAGCGATTCGCTTTGGTCTTAATCGAAGGTGATAAGTTTCACTGTCGTCTTCAGTCTACTCGAGTTCAGTACTGGAAGGGAGATAGCCCCCTATTTAGCTCACGGCTAGTACCAGTTATATGTCAATACAAGCTACTAGTTATTGCAGTTCGGAAAGGAGATGGGCTAATTTATCCTATAATAGCATGTTTTGTAAAGTCTTCTTGCACTTTTAACCTAGGGTGTCTAGACCCTAGATTTTAGGGGGAACAAGGTATGCAAGATTTAATAACCCTAAACTGGTCGTCAGCTGCTCCCCTTTGAGCACAAGTGGTGTAGGGGTAGACTAGTGGTGCTCGGAGGCTAGGACTCTACGTGCACGTGTGAGGGGATATGCGAATGCAATGCTACATGCAATGAACAGTCGGATAGCAATGACAATTAATTTAATCAATGAAAATTAACAACACCACGCAGTTAATCAAAATAAAGAAGCAATTAAATAATTTTGTCAATTTGGCAACGGCTTCCTCCGTGCGGAGGGCCTAAGCAAGCGGCGGCGATTAATTCCACAAACAAATATTAGCGTACAAGTGCAACAACTACCAAACTATGATCACAGCACAAATATAGATAAACAACCAAGTGCAAATGTCAAATACAAAACACAATACCACGAGATACTCACGATGCAGTGGGCTGATCCGAGGTGGTGCAGAATTTGAGGGACCGGATGCAAAATGAGCGATCGGAGGTGGAATCGGTGAAGCGGTGGCTGAGAGGTGGCTGTCCAAGGCGGAAAATAGGAGAGACGGGCCGGAAATGGAAAGATCCGGCCACGAGGGAATAGATCCGGGTGTAGGTGGATAGATCCGGTGTTTGGGCGGCGGATCCGGGCTTCGGGATGATGAATACGGAGGGAAATGATGGATCGGAGGGTGGTAGCATTAGATCAAGATAGATCTAGGGTTTTCGGAGCGGTGAGAGGTGGATCCACAGAGGGGAAGGAGGAGGAGTGGTCGGCTAGGGCAAGGGGGCCTTGGAGGTGGTCGGCGGGAGGTGGAGTTGGGCGGTGGGGGGTTGGTTGGCTGGCAGCAGGCCGGCGGCCTGATCTGGGCAAGGGAGGGGCGGTGGACAGGGGAAAGGGGCGGCTTGTTGGCGGCTGGCGGCGGGCTTCCTGCAGGGACTGAAATTTGTACAGTAAAATGTATAAATGAATAGTGATTCAAAGGGAACAGTGCTGAAACCTGGACAGCAACCGGAGCTGTTTTCGGGGGCTGGAAAGGGGGCTGCAGCGGGTGGGAACGATGGTTTGAGGCGTGGAAAATGAAGTTGGGGGTAGGGGTTACCTTGGGGAGGAGTTTGGCGGCCTAGGAGTCGTCACCTAGGGTTCCACGGCGTCGGCACCGGGAAGGGATCGCTGGAATCCGGGATTAATCTTCTCCAAATTCTGCAATGGTCTCAAATCAGCCCCCTAGCATCCTATTTATAAGAAAACACAAACCAAGGCATCCCCATCAACGGCTATGATTGGCCGGTGGGTTAGCCCTTAAAATACATCAAAATAAACTCAAAAAAATATAAAGTAATATAGCGTTTTGACTCGCGGCGACGTCCCGGACGCAACCGCGGATTCCGATCGGCGATCTGATCAAGTCTTCCTGCGCGAATACATGTATGTGGGTCCCGCCTTACGGCGAGTTCCTCCAAGTGCATCTGATGGCTCCCCATCAACAAATCTCCCCCTTTCTTCACAGATATCCCTCCAGTCAATACTGCTCCAGCAAGGTGAGAGCACAATGGTCCCACCTCACCTTTTCCCAGGTGCTTCCTCTCCCGTTTCCACAATTGCTATTCCCAGAAGCTCTTAAAGAAAGAAGAAATTCCACTCTGAATCAAATTCGATTTTCCTAACTTTAATGGAAAAGATTACCCATGCGATTGGTCAAATGCAAGCATTTTTCCATTAATGCACCCCATGTATGAAATGGATTGACTTAGATTATTCCACCTCATGCGCACCGAACAGCTATGGTACTTCTAATTAGATGAGAAGTGACATCTTAATTGATAGATTCAAGAAGTGTTGCAAAACCCGATTTAGGCCACCACAGCCGAGCAATCCATGACGTGAGTTTGTGATGTTGAAACAAGTAAAGGGATGATCGGCGAAAACTTGGAGAAATTTCTCTCTCTCTTCACTCAGACACTTTGGTCTCTTGTGAACAACAAATCCCTCATGATTGCCTACGAATTGATGTGAAATTTGAAACATGCCAAATCCTAGTGCCGATGTGAGTCTAGCTAGCATTTCCAAACACAGGTAATGGATAGGTACCTTTATGGAAAGTGATTTGGCCACCTCCACGAAATAAGCCCTCAGCACCCCACAATTCTTGTCAAAAGGCTTTGGAGGCGCGAAGCCATGGTCAGACCAATCCGGTCCAATTTCAAGAAGCTCGCACGAACCAACAACGGACCATCACTTCAAGAAACTCCTTTTGCTGGAATCAAAAGGCCCAGGTGACGAGGAAGAAGGCGTTGACTCCCAAGGATCCTGAAATTTCAGTCCATGCCATGACCTGCATCTGCCATACAACCACAAATCCACCTAGGGTCATCGCTTCAAGAAACTCTTTTAATGGAATTATAAGACCTGGGCGACGAGGAAGAAGATACTGAATCCAAGAATCCTAAAATTTTACTCCATGTCATTACCAGCATCCATGATACAATCACGGTTTATACGGACATATTAGTGTTGGAGAGCACACAAAACTTCATCGGTGTCAATTGTTGGAACCGAGATTCGGCCCGACTAGGAGTTCGGACCCAAGAAAGGGGGCAGCCCGCACCTACTTCTCCCGAGAGAGAAGGTTAAACTGAAGACTTAGAACTTGATATTGACCCTGGATGTAGCACGGAGGACCCACCACATATTCGGAAGATCTTTGAGCGTTTCCCCTCCAAAGCCAATGCTGAAACTGGGCCCCTTGGAGAGCCTATGAAGTGAACCAAAATCTCCTTAAGGAGGAAGAAGCCAAAAACTGAATCCTCCCCAAAGGTGCCCTTCAGGGTCTATTTATAGTTTTTCCTAGCGGGGTCTGTCAATAGCGTAATACCGTCTTTTGGTTTTACTATACGCAGCCCAGATTGATCTGCCAATAGTCAAACTCCGTTGTTCAGAATGGCTATCGGCAGACAAAAATAAATATAACGTTATAAGGAAGATTCTCCTGGGGCTTACCAGCGACGAGACCCCAGCCTCCTGGGATGGCGGATGCCCTGAAGGGACTGGCTCTCGCTGCCCTTCGGCTCGCCTCACCAACCCTCAGCCTTGATGGGGCAGGCTCTCGCCCCTGTTCTCCACTATAGTTTCTATGATAAGCGAACACCACTTACGGGATGGCGATTGCCTAATGGGGCTAGCACTCGCCCACTCCCGGCTCACCTTGAGGCGAGCGGCGAGTGTCAGACGAGGCCAGCACTCGCCCGCCTCCTATTCTTATCCCGGGGAGAGCGCGTCTATACCTCGTGATTCACCCCTCAGACCAATCGCCTGTCGCTTTGGGCGGGTGCGGGCCCGCTTCCTCATCTGCCCACTCACCCGGTCCTGAGTTCTTCTCTTGCCTCATCCACTCGGCGAACACGGGGTTGTACATCAATACTGTCATGCTCCCTCATCTTTCCATTGACACGCTCAAGGGGATGCAAGTTATGGTAACCAACAGGGAGAAGCGTTGCAGTTCGGGCATGTGCATAGGGTCCAACTTCAAGTGGGACAAATTCTTTCACGTCGACTTATACGTCATTCCTTTGGGGGAATTTGATACCATCCTCGACATCAAATGGCTGCGAACAATGGGCACGGAGAGTAACCAACAAGTAATATTGCACGTTTTAGCTTTAATTATATTAAAGGGCCAACACAACCATCCACACGAACCATTACTGCTCAAATACACCGCCATTTTTGAGACCTTGGTTGTTTTACATCCTCGATAATAGGACCATCACATATGCCTCCTTCGAGGCACTTATTCGGTTGTCATATGACTATATCAGTATCAATTTCTAATGTGTTGCATCTTCATCACTGATGATGTTGGTTAAAAGGACGGAAGCTAACACTTTCGAGATTACGGAGAATTGAATTCCAAGACCTAAGGATAAATTCCGAATTCCAATCGTCGAGAAACTCCTCAATAAACTCCCTGGAGCATAGGTGTTTTTCAAATTGGATCTTTCATTTGGCTTGCAAGAGATGTGGACACATCCACGCAACATAGCGAAGATAGCCCTCCATACCCATCACGACCACTTCAAATTATTGGTCATTTTGTTGGAATTAATCAACGGCCCACCCAACTTCCAAACTCTCATGAGCGAAGCATTCCACTCCAACATGCGTAAGTTTGTCCTTGTTTTCTTTAACTTCTTTTTCATAACTAACATGAAGTGGAGCATCTCCACCACCTACAACTTGCCCTCAGTCTAATAGAGAAATGTCGTCTCTTTTTGAATCGATGGAAATGTTCATTTGACAATTGTCGAGTGCATTACTAGGGTCATAGTATGCACGGTGATGAAGTTTCCATTGCCCGAACAAATTTTATATAGTTGCCAATTTGCCGGCTATCGCACTCACCATGAGCTCAGCGGCAATTCCTTTGACTGATAGGGTACTGCCGCAACTTCACCAAAAATTAAGATGTACTTGCAAGCCCGTTGAACAACCAACCAAAGTAAAATTCCTTTAAATGATCCTTGGAAGCGTCTAGCGCATTCACAACATTGCAGACAGCCATTCTCGCTGCTTAAAACCATCTAATTTATTGTGGGAAATTCAATTGCAGTGCGACTCCTCGGAGAGCGTGATATTGATGTAGGTTGCGCTTGGCGCGGCTTATCCCGACTTATTTGCTCCGGTGAGGTTGGACAAAAATGACATTGTCATACCAAAATCTTATACCTCAAAACTAGTTTCTTTTTTATAGCATATGTGATACAAAACATACAGTCTATGACAATGACATTTTTGTCCAACCTCACCAGAGCAAATAAGCTGCGATAAGCCGCGCCAAACGTAGTCATAGTCTTGAAATAAGGGGCATTACCTTATTTTAGTTTCCCAACAACAATACACCACCTCAAGCTACTAACATACAAGAAATAAATGATTAAATTATCCAAGGCGTTACAGCATGAGCGAAGCTGCCTGTGGAATCATTAATTTCTTATAAGTGTTTTAAATGTTCACTGACATGTAGATTTTGAGGGACAAACAATATTTTTTTCAGGAATGAACAAGTTACGTTATTTACTAAAATAGTGACCAACATATCTAATTTTTTCCGATGAATAGGATGATGTGACTTTCGAAAATATCATTTGTGATTTTATTTTAGGTTATGTTAACACTATGCAAGCATAAATCACTTCATGCATAGCATTACCTATGCTTAAATTGATTAGACTTATAGTTCTCACTTACAACAAAGTTTGTATAATCCTCACTATTATAAATGTGCTCTGACATATCAATTTTGAGGAAAAAATGGCTTTTTTCTAAGAAAATGAACAATTCTTTTGTAAAATATAGGTCGACATATCCATTTTTAATATATTGGTCAACACGACTATTGAACATATCGTCCGCTATTTTATTTTATATTATGTTAGCAATATATGTTTAAAAAATATAAATAAATATATGTATACATACATGTAAATACAAACATGTATATATATGTTGGATATATAGAGTCAATGCTGGTTTAGTAGTCATTTTGCTGTGTTTAGGTTTTGTCCCACATCTTTAGTTTGAGTTAGTGAGTCCATGTATTTGTTATATAATGCTCCTATGAGGATGAATATAATTGCACTTTTATTTCTATTTTCCTCTTCCAACATGGTATCAAAGTCATCCATCTAAAAACCTAATTTTTCTCTCTTGCACACTCCCGTTTCTCCCCTCAACTTCTTGTTTCCGCCCGTTCCTGTAGATCGTGCGCGGCTAGGGCTTACGACTAGCGATTTCCCCCTCGCACCTGTCCACAGAATCCTCGTCTTATTCCGGGGAAGGGAGCGAGCCATTCTCCCATCGACGACGGCTCGGTGATATGCTTCTGCCTGCGTAGATGCTCCTGTCGAGCCGTTGTTCCGTCGTCGTCTGTGTCACTATTCGTGCTTCTCATCTACGGCTGACTTCGACGACTTCTGTCGATTCCTCCTCCTCTCCCGTCGGCAGCAACGGGTGTTGCTCCCGTTGGGTCTCAGCTTCTCCGTCTAGTAGTTCCCAAGTCGTTCTTGGCTGCTTCCCCAGTTGACGGCTGCACCGGATTGCATCTCCTGTCACTACTTCTCTCGTCTCTACTTCTCCCGACGCCAGATCCGGCTTATGTCCCTGCTCTTCTTCTCATTGACGGAACCGCTACTCTCCTCCCTCGATCCCGTTTCCTGGGGGTGCGGCTGCTGCTGCGCTCGATCCTGTCAATGACTGCCCCTTCTGCCTCTGTCAACTGCTCCAGGCCATTCCTCCTGTCTTCCCTTCCTCAATGAGACAAGGCAGACACTTCCAGATCTCGTATGCTTCCTATTGCAGCTCATTGACGATGATGATCCTCCCTTCCAACGGTGTGCTCACGGCAGCTTCGCGTTCGTCGGCGTGCTTCTCCCACTGCTTCACTTTGTTGTTGGAGGTCCCTTTGCTGTCGGTGCCCCCATGTTGGTGTTCCCACTGTTGTTCGCAACTACTTCAGCCGCTGCACCATGGTTTCTGTCAATTCCAGCTAATTCCGCCTCTTCTGGGGGATGATCTCTTGCGGATAATGAAGTTTCATGCTAGTTTTAGTTGCTTTTTGCGTGTCTTTAATTTTCCTTGTTTGATTGTTGTTCGTATTTGCTTAGTATTGTTTAGTTATGTTTATGTTCATGTGTGTTCCATGTGAGGAGTGTTTGGATGAGGGCGACTCAGATGAACTTTCCCGTTGTTAGCCTTAGTCCCGCACAGCCTCCATGCTTATGTTGTATGTCGTTTGCGTCTCCCCATGTTTTCTTTCGATTGGTCGTGTGTTGGGAAACGACTGATGTTGGTGTTCTACTCTCAGTGGGTTGTGTCGCGTAGGACCGTGTCATGTGGAACTGTGTCGTGTGGGGCCGGCCTTTGTGCGGATTATCCCCGACAAATTATCCCCGACGGATTATCCCCAATCACTCCTTTGATGATTTGGCTCCACATATTTCGTTCTCTTTTGCATGCTGAGTGTAGGTGATATTGGTTGACCTGTTTCCAGAGAATCCACGTCGTGTGATGATCTTGCGTCGTGTGTGGGTCAGCATCTTGTGTGGTTGTCCCTGACTTGATTCCCCGGTTTGGAATTTTCCCCGGTGGCACGTCTGATGTTTTGTCCCACATCACCTACCTCCTTTGTCGTTATTTGATGTGTTCAAGCGAAGGGTCCCCCTTCAGCTTGAGGGGGAGTGTTGGATATATAGAGTCAATGCTGGTCTAGTAGACATTTGGGTGTGTTTGGGTTTTGTCCCACATCTTTAGTTTGAGTTAGCGAGTCCATGTATTTGATATATAATACCCCTATGAGAATGAATATAATTGCACTTATATTTCTATTTTCCTCTTCCAACAATATAAGTGACAAGGACGGAGTACTGTCCCTACTACCAACCGTGACAGTACCCCGATTGTGATAGGCACAGGGCTCCACCCCTTTCAATTAATTAATGCAGCTTAAAATAAACGCTATCAATTATTAATGCGAAAATAGTTGGTGATAGGCCCTCGAAAATACCTCTGACATGCCAAATAACATCCTTCCTCGAGAATACCAATGGCATGCTTAATGATAGCCTACTTTAGCAGGTATAAGAGCTATAATAAAACTTTTTGATTTAATGAATTTCAATCATTATTTTAAATTTATGTATAGAGTGTGATTACTTGAATGAACCTTATATTTTAATATTTTTTCAAAAAACTTATAATATATGTTAAGTCGTTTGATTAAAACAATAAGAGTATATTTGACAACTTTGAATGTTTTACCAAAGTCATTTTTTTATTTTTTTAATATTGTAAAGATATATATATATATAAATACATATATATATATATAGGGGAAGTATCAAGTGCGGGCGTATGGGCGTACGGGCAAGGAGGCTCCAAATTGAAAAGTGATCAACATGAAAGTTGTAGATCTCGGCGAGACAAACAACTTTCATGTTGATCACCTTTTGATTTGGAGTCATCTTGGCCCTCGATTTGGGCCCCGAAATCTGGGGCGGCGAGATCGCTACTGTAGCACTCTCGCCGCCCCAGATTTCAGGGCCCAAATCGAGGGACAAGATGGCTCCAAATCAAAAGGTGATCAACATGAAAGTTGTTCGTCTCGCGAGATCTACAACTTTCATGTTGATCACTTTTTGATTTGAATCCATCTTGACCCCCAAAATGCCCTGCCCGTACAACCGCATGCAAGCTTGCCCGCATATTATATCTCCCTTATATATATATACATACATATATATATATATATATATAATTAAATCATATTAGAGTTATTGTTTCATACACTTTAATATGTGTTATTTTTATATTTAATTTTTTTTAATTATTTCTCACTGTACATTTTTTTACTTCATCATAGAGGATGTCAAACCAATGGAAAGAAAATATCTTGGTACCTTCGTATAAGAATAAATGAGATATACAAAATTGTGTTAATTACAGATAAATTAAATTGATGAGTCATACCATAAAACTATGGGAACGAATAATAGAAAGAAGAGTAAGACGGGAGACTAACATCTCGGAGAATCAATTTGGATTCATGCCAGGGCGGTCGACCATGGAAGTTATACATCTCTTGAGAAGACTCATTGACAACTATCGAGAAAAAAAACAAGATTTGCATATTTTGTTTATTGATCTTGAGAAGGCTTATGACAGGGTTCCAACTTCCAAGAGAGAACTTATGGAGAGTCTTAGAAAAGAAAGGTGTAAATGTATCATATATTGACATAATCAAAGATATGTAAACAAATTCAGTGACAAGGGTGAGGACATCTGGAGGATTAACACAGGAATTCCCTATCATTGTTGGCTTACTTCAAGGTTCAGCTTTAAGCCCTTATCTCTTTACCCTTATCTTAAATGAGCTCACCAGACATATCCAACAAGCAATAACTTGGTGTTTATTGTTTGCAGATGATATCCTTTTGGTTGATGAGACGGGCGATGGTGTAAACGCAAAACTTGAATCTTGGCGAGATATTTTAGAAAAGAAGGGTTTTAGGTTGAACAGGGCAAATACGGAGTACATTGAGCTTAAATTTAGCAGTACAAGAAGGACGGATGACTTTGTTATTAAGTTGGGTGATCAAAATATTTCCTGTAGTGAGTGTTTTAAATATCTTGGATCGATAGTCCAAAAAGACCGAGGTATTGATAAAGATGTTACACATAGAATCCAAGCGGGTTGGTTGAAGTGGAGAGGCGCGTCAGGAATCTTATGTGATCGTAAAGTACTACTAAAACTTAAGGGCAAGTTTTACCGTACTGCAATTAGACCCGCGATGCTCTATGGTTCTGAGTGTTGGGCAGTGAATTGTGTACATGAGCAAAAAATGGGAGTTGCGGAGATGAGAATGCATGGTGGATGTGTGGACACATGAGACTAGATAAAATTAGGAATGAATGTATCCGGGATAAGACAGGAGTAGCACCAATTGCAGAGAAGATGTGAGAAGCTCGACTAAGATGGCTTAGACACGTACAAAGGAGACCATTAGTGACACGTGTCAGGCGTTGTGAGAGTCTAGTCAATATCCATGTTAAACGAGGGAGGGGTAGACCAACGAAGACTTGGAATGAAACTATAAGGAAGGACATGATGTACTTAGGCATTAGTAAGATTATGACAAAAGATAGGGCATAATGGCGACAAAGGATCCATATAGCCGACCCACTATAGTGGGATAAAGTCTTGAGTGTTGTTAAGTGTTGCTAAGTGTTGTATACATACATTTCTTACTTCCTTTAACAAAAAATATTAAATATTTCGACACAATTATCAATTGATTATTTTTATATTTTTAACATGAATTTGTTAAGTATGAAAAAGACATAAAATCAATAAAAGATATTTAGTTTTTTTGTTTTTTTCTATTTTATATAAAAACTATGTTAAATAACCTACTATGGTGGGATAAAGGATTGAGTGTTGAGTGTTATTGATGGAGCGCAACGCCCAACACAAGTCTATTCTCGCAGGAGGCGGTGAACCGCATACCCATTCGAGCGATGCAAGTCCACGATTGCGCCCGGATGGTTGTGCCAACTCATTTTGATATATTATTTTATATAATTTAAGTTGCATTTGACACAAGATCAGATCAGACAATATGAGTTGTCTGATTTGAGTGTCCTCAATTTGCTTTGAGTATAAGAACATGTAGGCACTGGTTTGGAGGGGCATCAAAGAATTGCTTCCCATTCAGCGGAAACCGTCGGTCACAAATTCTCGGTGCGACGTTGGGACTTCTCCCCTTGGTCCTCCTCCTCACCAGCAACCTGCTGCAAGTCCACGGCCTGGAAGCCTCTATCCACTCCTCCAGCGACCCACCTCCTCCGATGAACCCTTCTGCAATCTCCCTCTCAAACAACTTCCTTTCCCGTAACGGTTGTCGAATCCTCATCGTCTAGCTCATTGTTTAAAAGGAATTGATTCTCCATATGATTGAGATGGTTGAGCAGGTTTTTCAGCTCGCGCCTAATTATCAAAGGCGCAAGACGCACTGAGGCGTAAAGGGCCCCTGAAGCCTAGGCACAAGGCGCAGGTGCGCGTCTGAGGCACGTGAGGCGCAAAAATGGGAGAAAAAGAATTGAGCAAATTGGGCGCTCAATTCGCTGAAATTGGGCGAATTGGGTGCCCAATTTGATGAAATTGGGGCGTCAAATTCGCTGAAATTGGGCCCAATTCGCTGAAATTGGGCGAATCTGGCGCCCAATTCTCCCATTTTTCAGCGAATTGGGCGCCCATTTTCAGCGAAATGGGCGCCCATTTGGGCGCCCATTTTCAGCGAATTGGGCGCCCATTTTCAGCGAATTGGTCTCTCCGCTTGCCATTTTCAGCGAATTGGTCGCCCATTTTCAGCGAATTGGGCGCCCATTTTCAGCGAATTGGGCGCCCATTTTCAGCGAATTGGGCGCCCATTTTCAGCGAATTGGGCGCCCATTTTCAGCGAATTGGGCGCCCATTTTCAGCGAATTGGGCGCCCATTTTCAGCGAATTGGGCGCCCATTTTCAGCGAATTGGGCGCCCATTTTCAGCGAATTGGGCGCCCATTTTCAGCGAATTGGGCGCCCATTTTCAGCGAATTGGGCGCCCATTTTCAGCGAATTGGGCGCCCATTTTCAGCGAATTGGGCGCCCATTTTCAGCGAATTGGGCGCCCATTTTCAGCGAATTGGGCGCCCATTTTCAGCGAATTGGGCGCCCATTTTCAGCGAATTGGGCGCCCATTTTCAGCGAATTGGGCGCCCATTTTCAGCGAATTGGGCGCCCATTTTCAGCGAATTGGGCGCCCATTTTAAGCGAATTGGGCGCCCATTTTCAGCGAATTGGGCGCCCATTTTCAGCGAATTGGGCGCCCATTTTCAGCGAATTGGGCGCCCATTTTCAGCGAATTGGGCGCCCATTTTCAGCGAATTGGGAGCCCATTTTCAGCGAATTGGGAGCCCAATTTCAGCGCCTAGGGGTGCCTCGGGTGCGTCTAAAGATCATGTTTTTGCCCATCGCAAAATTTTTTTAAAAAAACACCTTGAAAGGGTCAGTCGTGCCTGGGAGCCTGTAAGGCGCGCGCCTGGGGCACATCGCCAGCCTCAGCCGTACTGAGGCCCGGCGGGCTGCGCCCGGCGCCTCAGGCGCGCGTCTTGACAACTAAGGCTCGCGCTTGAGTACGAGAAATATTTACACACTGTCGGCCCAAGACAGGTCACCTCACAACCTGATACCACCTAGGTTAGGAGACCCAGTCCCACCAAGGCCAATGCCCCTCCCCCCTCCCCCCTCGCACTCCCGCATATTTGTCCCGGAGGAGGGGGGGAACCTGGGGTGTACAATGTGATCAATATTCTCACAGAGGGCACTCCAAGTCGCAATGCCCGACGAGAAATTTACTGATTGAAGAAGCAGGTGAACCCAGTACTGAGGCTGAGTACGCTACCATCAAGGAGATTACAATCGTTGTAGAGGAGGAATGGGAGAGCGACGTTGAGAGGTCGCTAGAGCTGGGAGTTCTCCATCACCTTCTGCACACCCCACGTGTCGAGGAGGATTAACGTCACACTACAAATTTTTTCACATATTTGCCGAGCGCCCAAGGTCTCTACAAGCCCGTTATTGATAATGGTAGTTGTGTGAATATAATCATCAATAAAGGGTTCGAGAGGATGCACCTTACTGTCGAGCCATATCCGCATCCTTACTGTGTCCTCTGGGTGGACAAATCAACCATCCAGGTTACACAGCAAATAACAATGTCTGGTGTCGATTCACTTGGCGCCCACTGAGGACAAGGTCTAGTGTGATGTTATCCCTATGGACATCGCACACGTTTTACTTGGACTACATTGGTTGTATGACCGTGATGTCACATGTTATGGTCGATCCAATACGTGTGTTTTCTTCGACAAAGCACGGAAAATTACACTTACCCCGACTCAGCTCAGGGATCCTCCTAGGGAAAAGTCGAGTCATCTGTTAGTGCGGAGACATCGAGACCTCTACATGTCTTGAGGAAGGGTGACTTCATGAGAGGGGCTTGGATGCGGGAGTTATGTTTGCAGTGGCAGACACTATGAGTTCTGAGGCATATACTGACATTGAGAATACCGATCCGGATGTTCGTCAATTGCCGGATGACTACGTAGATATTATGCATGAGGAACTCCCCGTTAAGTGACAGCCAGCATGTGATCAATCTGGCCCCAGGTGCATCTTTGCCCAACTTACCCCATTATCGCCTAAATCTGACTAAGCACGCCAAGCTGAAACGGCAAGTTGATGATCTTCGAAAGAAATTCATACGAGAGAGCCTGAAGGATGGGAGTTGTCGCATATGCGTTGATAGTTGTGTCATCAATAAAATCATGGTGAAGTACTACTTTCCTTTCCCCGCCTCGACGACCTCCTAGACTCATGGTCCGTGCCCAGTTCTTTTCAAATATCGACATTCGTAGAGGGTACCATCAAATCAGCGTTAGAGAGGTGATTGAATGGAAGAAGGCCTCCAAGACGAAGGAAGACTCATATGAGTGGCTACTTATCTCGTTCGGGTTATCGAACGTGTCCAACACATTCATGAGGGAGATGATACATGTCTTCTGGCCCAACACGGGCAAATTTATGGTTGTGAATTTTGATGATATACTAATATACAGCCAAAGTCGCACCGAGCATTTGCACCACATTTGCATCGTATTTGAGCTCATACAGAAGGAGCATCTCTACATCAATTTGAAGAAGTGTTCGTTCTTGTTCGCGTCTATTCACTTCTTGGGGTATATATTTTTTGATGTTGGTATCTCGGTTGACCCTAACAAGGTCAAATCCATTCGTGAGTGGCCCATTCCGACAAACATTCATGTGACCAATAATTTTCATAAACTCAACACCTTCTATACAAGGTTTTTCTAAGGCTTCAGCTTTATTACGACACCTTTACGAGATGCCTCCGTAAGGCTGTAAGGGTGATTTTGTGTGGATGAAGGCCGCCACTCAGGTCTTCGAGGAGATTAAGGAGAGACTGTCATCCGCTCTTGTCCTATACTTGATTTCTCTAAGGCCTTCGAGGTGGTCTATCATGCATCGGGAGTTAGAATCGGTGTGGTGCTCAGTCAGGAAGGTCATCTAGTGGCTTAGTTTAAAGAGAAATTGAATGACACCGGATAAAAGTACTCAAATTATGATCGGGATTTTTATGTCATCGTACAGGCGCTTCGCTACTGGCATCATTATCTCCTACATAAGGAGTTTGTTCTGTATTCTGATCATCGGGCCCTGAGGTATCCCGACTCGCTGAAGAAATTAGGTCACCACCATGCAAAATGGGTGGAATATATGCAGGTTTATCATTATGTTCTCAGACACTTAGCGGGTCTCGAGAACAAGCCAACTGACGCCCGATTTGCCAAGTCAGCATCCACCACACCATGAGCACATATGTTGAGGGCTTTGACCGCCTAGTTTATGATTATCCAGAGTGCCCACATTTTGGTGACATTTATGTCATGCTATTGAGGGACCCTCCAGACTTTTGTGAGGGTTACACGATCTCTGATGGGTACTTATTCTTGGGCTCTCTCCTCTGCGTTCCTCAGACATTCCTCCGAAATTTCCACACCTGGTAGTTGCACGCAAGAGCAACGGGACACTTCGGGAGAGACCATGATTGTGTTAGTTGAGGTTCGCTTCTCTTGAAGGACGTTACCCGGCTTGTTAGGCATTGTTGAGTCTGTCAAGCCGCGAAGGGATCTCGCCAGCCTACGAGATTATACACTCCACTGCCCGTCCCGCGGAGGCCTTGGGCTGATATTAGTATGGATTTTGTGCTTGACTTCATTGCACTTTGAAGAAGCTTGATTTGATCTTTGTTGTGGTGGATCATTTCTCTAAGATAACCCACTTTATTCCTTGTCGTAAGACCGTTGATGCTTCACATGTGGTTGCGTTATTCTTTAAAGAGGTATTCAAGTATAACGGATTATCCACTTCCATAGTCTCTGACCGTAGCGTTTATTTACTGAGGTTGTCAACTGTAGTCTACGGACTCTTCTACGTTGTCTTGTTGGGGATAGTCCATCAACTTGGGACTTCGTTCTACTCATACCCGAGTTTGCATACAACAGTTCAGTCAACAAAACCATAAGTTTGAGTCTATTTCACATCAAATTAGGGTATGAACCTAGAAAGTTTATTGACTTGATTGATATCCCACTTGAGTCCCGACCCAGTGAGTCTATAGAGTCCTTTATTCTGTATGTGCATGCACTTCATGAGTCGGTCCGTAAGAAAATAACAAGTAATGATTACTATAAAGATCGAGCAGATCAACACAGGAGGTAACAAATCTTTGAGGCGGGAGAACAAGTGATGATTCGTATATGACCTGAGAGGGTCCCGCAGGGACTAGTACAAAAATTAAGCGCTCGCCGAATGGGCCCTTGTACAGTCGTACAGTGGATTGGTATGAACACTTATGAAATTGACATTTCTCATGGTATGGGCATCAGCCGAGTATTCAACGTAGAGGATCTAGCTCCTTACTATGAGGAGTGCGTGTATGTGGATCATTTCTCCACACCCATACTTGAGCCACAGCCTCCTTTGGTCTCTCCCATTCCATCCATGCTTCCACCTGAGGAGTCGCTCTATGAGGGTCACCCTGCACCATCGACGATTCCACTGGTCCAGGAGTCAGATGGAGATACATTATAGTCAGAGTCACTTACTCCCACTGCACTGCAGACATATTTCAAATCATTTGTCACGACTTCTATGCCACTTGATATATGACGCTACGCGGATTTCTTCAGAGAGTTGGAGTGCAGCGTCTGACACAGGTATACACATTTTTTTATGAGACGAAAATTTGATATATAAAAATATCACAAGTATTTCTCAGATATCTGATATTCATCATTTAAAAACTCAATCCAACACGACGCCAATATCCGATATTTACAACCTTGATAATACTATTACATTTAATAGTTAACAATTTTTATGCTTTGAACACAATTTTATTAAGTGTAAGAAGACTTATTAACAAACAATGACATTTAACTTTTAAATTTTTTTTTCTTGCTATAAAACTTGTTGTCATTTAAATAAAACTAATATACAAAGTAAAACATATTTCACAAAATATTTATTTGAACTTATTTTGGATACATATAGTAATAATAGTATGTTACTAATATTTATTGGGTATTGTTATTAGCAAATTCATTTTCGTTACTAGCAAACCAGAAAAAAAACAGGTTTAGCAAATTTTTGTATTTTTTTCTCTTTCCAAAAAATACTACTAGCAAACCAATCTTGTTCCTTCAGTTTGCTTGAGATTTTTACTCGGAGGCCCTTCCGCCCTTTCATTTTCTTGCTCGGCAGTAGCAACAGATTTGCCATCCACCCCTCAGGCCTGATGAGATCATCGGTGGTGAACTCCATGACGACCGTGGTGGAATACTTCTTCCATGGCTAGCCGAGGTAATTGCGGATCTTGAAGCGGTCAGGGAAGAGGTGGATGTCCATCACGATGCGGTAGTTCTGGATCATGATGTCGGCGAGCTCAGTGGGGCTATCCTTGCCTTGGGCAGTGACAGTTATATATGGGTTTGGAGCGTATACATTTGAGCTAAAATCGGAAAAAATAGCGCGAGTTCAGTTTTTTGGGAACTTGAGCCCCAAATGTTTCTCATTTGAAAAAGTGATCAACATGAAAATTGTAGATCTCATTGAGATCTACAACCTTCATGTTGACCACTTTTTGATTTAAAGCCGTTTAGGCCCCCAAATTGGGCCCCGAAAAAAGTCACGCCCGCAACGAGTCGTCCATACAGATTTTTGGCGTGACTTTTTTCGGGCCCCAAATCGGGGCCCTAAACGGCTTCAAATAAAAAAGTGATCGATGAGATCTACAACTTTGATGTTGATCACTTTTTCAAATGAGATACATTTGGAACTCAAAATCTCAAAATACACGATTCGCGATATAAAAATTCATTTTTAGTGCGAGCTAATTTGCGTGCAAGTTGCGGCGGCAGTCGAGACCGCCCTGCCGATCTCCAACGAACAGATCGAGAAGGCTGTGAAGAGAAGCATAAAGTGGATAAAGAAGTCGGAGGGCAAGAGGGTCAACCAGCTGCGAAATCTCATTTTCCAGTGGTTTGCTAGTAACAACTTGGTTTTCGAATAGCCATTTTTGAATTTTTTTTTAGTTTCTTAGTGGTAATGGTATGCTAGCATCCAAAATGGATTTGCTAGTAACACCACCTTATTTATTTTTGAACACACTTCTACTTTGTTTTGTGATATATATGATTCATTATTTATCTACTTGTTATGTTCTTTTTTTATTTTTAGAATATAAAAGCACACTTATATATATTTATTTTTATTTATGAGCTATGGAAATTCAATATTTTAAAATATCCCTAATATGTCTCTGACATTCGATATTTTAAAACTCAACCCGATATGTCATCGACATTCAATATTTACAACATAATTTCTCGTACAAATGGATCACGTTAGCCTGAAGTACATGTTAGACCATAAGCTTATAACCTCCTCACAACAATGCTAAAAAAAGGTAGCCCTGTGCACATAGCATCCCCGTGCTGCGAGGGTCCGGGGAAGGGTCCCACCATAAGGGTGTAATGTAGACAAACCTTACCTTGCAATTTTGCAAAAGGCTGCTTCCAGGGCTCGAAGCCGTGACCTCAAGGTCACACGACGACACCTCAACCGGTGCGCCAAGGCTCTTCTACACAACAATGCTAGATTAGCAAAAATTATTGGGCTTCGATTTCATTGTTGTTATAATTTGGCGGTTTGGCGGACTGGTCTCGGCGGCTTGTTGTTCGGGCGGTCTGGCGATTTGTCCCTGCGGTCTGGTTGTGTGGCGGCTTGATAGGAGGCAGTGGTTATGTCTAGCGGCTTGTCATGGCAGATTAGCGGTCTGACTGTTTAGCAAGGATTGACGGTTTAGTAGTCGGCTTCCCTCAGAACTTTCAAGTCTCGGAGGACTACTTGCAGATGCGGTCTGAGAGCTACCCGCAACTGCGGTTTGATGGATATCCGCAGCAGCAGTCTGGTGGCAACCCGCAACTGCGGTCTGGTGGCACCCCGCAATTGCGGTCTGGAGGCCTGTAGTGGCGGTCTGGCGGCCTGCAGTAGCGGTCGAGCGGCTTACCTCTATTGTCGCTGGGTGATCTCAGTTCTTTGTATAGTGTTGCGGTTTGACACCATCAAACCGCATAGACCGCGCGGCTTGTTTTTAATCCCACATCGTTTGTTATATTCTCCTATCTCCCCCAATTTTATATAAATAAGGGAGCATACCTTTGTATTATTTATCTTTTTGAAGAAATAAAATTTACCTTTTATTTAGCTCTTTTTACATGATATCAGAGCCAGGTTCCAATTCTGGGACCTGTGGATTATGGGCCACAGCACCCAGCATCTCCATATAAGCTGACTTTGAAGTAAAAACCCCATTCGAGGAGAATCTCCATGACCAAGGACAAGGGACTGTGAATCCATCTGAACAAGGGACTGGACTGTGAATCCATGGCTGCCTATAGTGGATCGTCTCCCCTACGCTTAGCATATTGGATGATTTCACCTTCCCGCCCACTGAGTGAAAGGTAGCAACATGACAACGAAAGCCAATCTCTGCATGAACCAATACAAAGCCAGTGTGAGAATACCCTTTCCAGGAAGTGGTGTGGTAAGAGAGGGAAAGTCGTCCTCTCACTTTGTCTACATCTACGCACCCTTTGCAACCTCGTTGATAGCTCCGTGACACCAACACCATGTCCAACCCCGCCGAATTCGGGTATATCAAACCATACTAATCTGGCTAAGCAATGACGCTGGTTTCATCAACTCTAAGATCACATCTCTTTTAGTCCCATCACCCATGGACTGAGTCCAAATCCGAGAGAGAAGAAGAGAACTTGTAATTATCTCCTAAATCGTGTAAGGAACGTTAGGACCCGTAAGTTGAAGAGGGTACGAAGTAGCTCGAGCTGCTACACGGCGAAGAGGAAGGGTAGAACGTCAGGCAGGTCAGCCTATAGGCGAACAGTAAAGCGTAGAAGGTTTCTGTGATTCAGACTTTTAGGAGCTCCATACCCGCGTAGCGGCGAACAAGATGAGTCATTTTTAGATAGGCGAACAAGGTGACCTGACGAAGAGGACAATCAAGTAGTAGGCGGAAGGTTGGACCAGCTCACCAAAACACCTCCTTAGCTTAGTAGTAAGTAGAGGTTAGAAAATTTCAACCGCAACGATTGATTAGCTTCACTTATCTCGAGTGATCGTAGTAGGGCTGGACAATTTACAAGTAGTACCCGTCTTTGGGGGCTAGACTACAGGAAGGGCCCTCTTTCTTTTTGTTGCTTGTGGAGATCTCTTTGAAGTCAAGATCTGGATCCGCTAAGAATAGACTTATGAGTCTATCTGAGGGTTGTATTATTTATCTTTTTGGAGCAATAAAATTTGTCTTTTATTTGACTCTTTTTACAATTGTCGAATACCAAGTCGGGTAATTCAATCAAACAGCTAACCTAATTCCAGAATATCAAAACTGACATCGATAACACCCCCGAACAGACTACATTACATGAACAATTTCAGCTGGGGAAGCCAAACCATAGTGGACGATAGCCAAAGGCCCGATCTACTAAAAGAGGAAGATTCACCTCTCCATGTCGCCTCTAACATCCACCACTATAGCCATTGCGCACGACCACACACACAAAAGAGTTCAGAAGACCCTTCATCCTACACACACAAATTTCTTTTGGAAGGGTTTCAAAACAGCTAGATGCTCCATTGCCAGTTGCATCACCTGTCATTCAAGCAAGGTTGAACATCTTCGCGCAATGGGTCTACTACAACATATATCTCTTCCTCTTCCAATACATGTATGGGCCGAAATATTCATGAACTTTGAAGAAGGCCTGCCCAAATTAAAGGGCAGGCCCATTCTACTAGTCATGGTGGAAAGCTTCTCGAAGGCCCACTCATTTTCTGCTGATGCCTCATCCTACTTTAAACAAATCTTTTGTCACTGTATGTTGGAATCAATCGTCTCGCATCATGACAAAGTGATAAAAACTTCACTGATTTGGTGGCAACAAATTTTCCCGTACATACCACCCCAATTTGACATTCATATCAAGATTTCTAACTGCGCTGTCATGACATACCTAAGTTGTTTCACATATGCTAAGCCAAAAGAATGGGTTCAGCATCTCCTACAGATGGAATACTGCTTGAACATACCATACTGTTTTTCAAACAATACTATTCAAGATGATGTTGGAGTCCGACCACGACGCCTTATCTTACACTGGCCAGACACCAAATGTATGTATATTAAGCCCAAAAGAAACAAGACAAATTTTAGCGATGACAAGACAACATTTTCTGCAAGCCCAATAACAAATGAAGAAGTGTTACAATCAAACAATTGTGAAGTGTACCTCAATCCGAGTGGGTGGGCAAGGTTGCAATTACATTCTCACTGAAAAATCACTATCCACCACAACTCCTCAAACAAACTATCCCCACATTTCTACAGGCAGTTTGAGATCACGGGCAAGGCCGGCATGGTGGCCAACTACCTCCAGTTCCCATGAAACTCCAAAACAAACATCCTTCATGTCCCTCAGATGAAACACATTGAAGATGTGTCAGCTAACATCCCAACTCTACCACCATTCAATGAAAAAGCACACTTTATCACACCCAATGCAAGTCCTTAACTATTGTAACAAATCAGGGTATGAGCTCAATGTGTTTAGTACATGTCCGCATTCCAATGAAAAGAAGCATTCAATCAAAGATCAGAAAAAGAATAGACGGAAAGGAACATGAATTTTAAATTATTTTAAAGCTTGTAAACAGGTGTCAAGGTTAGAATGTATCCATAATATACTAAAACGTTCAAGAATAACCTTCGATGCCAGTCCTAAATTGATCGGGAATGAAACAATTGTTATTTTAAATTTTACTAGTTCATTATGATAAGAATTAGTACATGAAGCATTTAGAAAAACTGGATTTACCTTCTATCCCGAACAACACGAACATCTGTGACACGTCCAAATTTGGAGAATTTCCTCTCCAGATCTCTCTCAGTAGTACCATAACTAAAACCTGCAACATACAAATTTTTGCCAGGTTTGCCAATTCCAGTGTTTCGATTAGAAGGAGGTGACCATCGTCTGCCGGGCGAGCGTCGACCAGAATGATAAGTTGGAGATCTTCTCCTTGGAGATCGCTTCCTAACGTCGAGATGAACACAGCAAAAGAATCAAACATATCAGAACATGCAGATAACAAACAGCCAAACAACTTCAGATTTTTTTTTTCTTCCTAATATAATCTCCAAATATGATTATCGTGGTTGAACTGGAGAAGCAAGTCAATAATTTTACAAAAAACTCCTAAAAATTAAACCATTCATACTCACACTATTAGCACACCAAAATTATCTAGCAAATACTCTTGTTATAATTACCTCGCTTACAAGGTATTTGAAATAAACTAATTAATTTTTCATGAAGCATAAGAAGCATTGCTAATGACAAGAATACAACAAACTAAAACCAAGAAGAAAAAAAAAGACATCCTTTCTCATTGCAATAAAGTGATGGATTCTGTAAATTGGTATTATCATGAAATCATAACAAGGTTGAGAAGGGTTGAACACTAAACAATCTTCAAATCACTTCTGGTAGTTGCTAAAATTACTGATGTACTAACACAGGCACAGAAGACGGTAAGAAAATGTACTTAAGAAAAAAATCCAATGTAGAACAAGATGAGGAGAGGTAAATGAAATGAAGAATAAAGAAAAGTAGAAGAATTAAAGTGGCGCAACCATGTGAGAGGGCATGTAGGAGTGTTTCATGGAAAACATTTATCATGTGGGACCAATGGTGTTTAGGTTATCTCCAGTGCGGCTAGTGTCTAATGGTACTCTATGTGATAAGAGTGTCGTTTTAGTCCCACATTATGTTTCTAAGTTGCATCATGTGTTTTAAAGGTTCTGGGTGGTCTCTTCACTCAAACCTGCTAGCTTTGAGTTTGGATGAACCCTAATTTTCTTTAAGGTTAGAGCAAGATTTTTAGGACCCGCGCCTCTAGTGTTCATGTGGCCGTCCATGTGAGAGGGCATGTAGGAGTGTTTCCGGTAGGACATACCCCTCAAATAAGGAAGTCCTTGGGAGTCTAATTTAACATAAAATCTTGGTAAGCAGCAATATTTTATGAGTCTAGAAATCTCGAAATACATATTGATCTTTGTGAATCAATGCAGGCATTTTTTTGAATCTTCTTCCTGATGCGAGTATGTTTGGTTGTAAACCTTCATAGACGCACATGGATCCTCAAGTTTTACAAACAATAGGGTTTTTTTCAAGTGATGTACATACGTACAAGCACTATTTTAAATATCATGTCGGGTATGCCGACATGCCAATTTTTTAGGGGAAAATAAAATTTTTTTATATAGATTGCATCCTTTGGTGAAATATTGGCTGACATATCTATAATTTTTTCTGATATATCAGCCAACATGATATTTAAACATATCTTCTACTGCTTTATTTATGTTTTTGTCAATAGACTGGCAATATATGTTGAAATCACCAATATGTATTGTACTATATATATTTAAGTCGTTAGACTTATTGTACTGTTCTTTTTTATGTGTTATTTTTACAATCAATTTTATATAATTATTTTACATTATAATTTTCTTCCTTCATATTACTTAAAATGTTAAAACATTTAACAGTTAACACATTTATTAGTTAATTATTCATATGCTTTTCACAAAATTTATTAACTTCGAAAGAATTATGCTCAATAAAAAATATTTAGTTTTAAATTTTTTTACTTGCTATAAAACATAGTCTCATTAAAATAAATTTACTGCGCAATGTATTTGTTAATAATATTATTTGGATACTCTTTGAAATTATTTTGAGAAATACATACATGGTCATTGTTCGTCGACTTGTTATGCTACTTTTTTACTTTAGAACAAATGATAATACTTAGTATGCAAAAAAAATCTTTATTTTAAGAAAATAGAAATCCAATATTTTAAAATATCTCCAACATTTCTTCAACTTTGGACATCTAACAATTAAAATTTCAATCTGACATGTAGCTTGCTAGAAAAACCTCTAAATTTAATATAGCAGATTATGTTAGAAATATAGGTAAGTCTTTTGTTTGTACAAAAAGAGAAAGAGTTTACTTAAGTAATAACAGAAAGAAACTCGAATGTATACTGGAAGAATGTGTCGTGTGCAGAGAACTTACATTGAGGCTTTGTTTGGCGCGGCGTTTTTTTAGCAGTGTGCTGCTGATTTTAAAAATGCCACGCCAAACAGCGAAATGAGTCCTGCTGTGGGAGAAGCCACCGCTGTGAAATCGCGGAAAATAACGATTTTGGAGTCGTGAAAATTTTTCACGACTCCAAAATCGTGTGGGCTGCGATTCCTTCTCGCCTTCAGGTTCCTATTCGCGCTCACCAGCTGCCGACCCTCCTACTGAGACCGGCCGACCTAGGAGGGAGACAAAGAGGTCCTCCTCCAGATTCGTTGTCGGGTTCCTGTTCGCACCATCGTCCTCCTCCAGATTCGCCGCCGGAAGTTCTCGACCCTCCTTTTCCAACCTTATATTCTTGTCGGAGGAGTCGTCAACCGCCCACGACAGTTCTTCCCCATCATCTCCAGCCAAGCAGTACTCTGGATCAGCCATTATCTCTGGCCTTGTTTTCTGTCACTAAAAATTCCAGCGATAAATCTGCAAAACCTGGGCCAACTCGAGCTTGATCGAAGAACGGAATCAGGAAATCCATAACAGTAGCATCTCTTTGTTCAGATTATAAAGCCACTGAACTCATCGGACATCAGATTGATTTCTAATATTTTTTTGTATTATTTGGTTTGATTAATTATGCCTATATTTACTTTTCTTGTTCAAGAAGAATCAAACCCTAATCTGGGTGGAAGAAGAAAACCGGATTTTATTTGTAACAACATTGCAAATGCTGTTCTTTCAAAAAATTTCACAAATTCTGCTGGAACTCTTCAAAACAGCTGATTATTCCACCACTGCTTCTCCAATCGCTACAATTGAGCCAAAGAGAGCCTGAGTTCTACTCGACAAACGTTGAGAAAATTATCAGCTTCCGTAAAATTCTACTTAGTCAAAGTAAGCAGTGGTTATTTAGAGTACAAAAGTAAGTAGTTGATAAACATTGAGATGAAGTCAAAGTATAAAGAGTTTACGTCGACTAATAGCAGTATGTCAGAGTATTTTTCTTAAAGGCTTGCGGGTTATCATTAAGAAAATCAAATTGAGTTGTTACATATTTAAGAAAAGAAGACGGTTTAAATTTAAGAAAGAATATGCCTAGAATATTGGACATTCTAACTACAGAAAATTTAATATTTAGAAGCATTGAGTGTTATCTTATTTTGACAATTTTTGAAATTGAAAAATAAGGATTTCGACAGATTATAAACAGAGAGTGCAGATTATAGACAAGAGAGTGCGGATTATAGACTTCGTCTTCTTAGAAATTCTTCTCTCATCTAATTTATTCTTTTATGTGAACCCTTCGTCTGTCTCCTTTCTAACTCATCTCTGAGAAAGATTGTTGAGACATTCTAAAGAAAAGAGAGGTGGCATCTCCCTTTCTCTAATTGAAGAACAAAGGCAGATCAATTCAAGTAGTATCCATACCATGTAGAATTCAATATCCATTCAAAACTTGTTGAAGAATAGGATCACATTGTGGAAAACTTCACTTCATCTCAGAAAAAATTCTGTAAGAGTTTTAAGAATCTCTCTACAAAGAATTCAGGAATTTGGTTCTAAGATTCTTCATTTATCCTTATTAAGAGATTATGTGGCTCTTAGAATCTTCTTATCAAAAGATTTAAAGTGTAGTTCTTCGAGTTTCCTTATCAAAAGACTCTAGCCATTTGTAGAGAAACAGTGGATAGTAGAATCCTACCTATGGTAGAAAAGGACGACGTAATTTTTAGGAGAACCCCTAAAATCAGTGTCTTCTGGATTGTTTTTCAAACTTTTATTTTCTTAATTATTCTATCTTTTTATTATTTGCGATAATCTGTGATTTGTGGCTGATGTTGTGATTATCTGTGGTGAAATTTATGATACTTTATTTACCCCACCCTACCCAGATTAATAAATTAAGATTCGCTTAATTCATTTTATATTTTTAATTGGTATCAGAACTAGGTTAATCATTATAAGATCAACGCCTTGATTAATCAAAATAGTTGATTCAGAAAATTACTTCTTAATTACTCAATAATCATGAGATCAACATACTTAGAGATTAAGTCACTACAAGATCTCATATGGATAATTTAGACAAATTCTCATTATGGGAGTATAGAATCAAATTATATATAAATTATATTATATTGATGAAGATATTTTTTATTCTATTATTGTAGTTCCTTACATTCTAACAGATACATACATTTGGTATAATGTTTTAACCATGTATTATGCATGGATTTCATTATCTTTTACCCTATTTTCTTTGCGGTTTGACTAAAGATTCATCCTTATGATTGTTGCATAAAATTTGGGTGTTATATAAGTTTAATGCATGCGTGGATTATTTTCTAAGCTTTAATAGAAGTTATGTGCAATTTTCTTCATGCACACACGTGCGTCATTATGAGCGTGTGCGTGCGCGCATAATTCATTTACATAGATTCCTGGGTCAATTTCCTGTAGCTGATTTGGCGCACATGTGTATTTCTTCACGCACGGCGCGAGCGCTCACAATGTCGGTTGCATGCGCTTTCATTGCACAAAAATGGCCTAAAAATGCAAGCTTTGCGAGTCTGTGTTTTCTTCGCACACGCATGTGCGACACATATTTCTTCTCCCCGTTGTTTTCTTCCCCATTGCAGGTCACTAGCCCCCCTTGATTCAAATGCTCATTTGAAGGATTTCTAACCAAAAGGAGGTAGCTAGAATATTTGATACTTAAACTGTGGTAATTTGAACAACATGAAGAGAAGGCGGGCATTAGGAGGTTGGTGACAGCTCCTCCCGATCCCGAACGATAGCCAAGGCGGTGTTTTAGAAAATAAAGGACAAATCCAAGCTTCTCCTTCAACCTTCGAAGAAGAGTCTCTTCGTTCTCATCGTAGCTTCGGTGTTTCTTCGCCAATCCCTTCTCCTTCCTTTATTCTTTTCTTGACACTTTAGAAAAAAAGTTTTAGGTTGAGTAGAGCAAAGAAAGAGTATACGAAGCTTAAATTTAGTAGTGCAAGAAGTATGGATGACTTCGTTATTAAGTTGAGTGATCAATATATTTCCCGCAGTGAGTGATTTAAATATCTTGGATCGATAGTTCAAAAGATAGAGGTGTTGATAAAGATGTGATACATAGAATCCAAGCAGGTTGGTTGAAGTGGAGAGGAGTGTTAGGGATCTTAAGTGATCGTAAAGTATCATTAAAAATTAAAGGCAAATTTTACTGTACTACAATTAGACCAGCGATGCTCTATTGTTCTGAGAGTTGGGCAGTGCATTGTGTACATGAGCAAAAATGGGAGTTGTGAAGATGAGAATGCATAGATGGATGTGTGGACACAAGAGATTGGATACAACTCCTTACAACAGTATATTAAATCGCTCCACCCAAAAGTCCCCTTTTGAGATTGTCTATGAATTTCTTATTCCTCATTCCTTGACCGTCAATCCTTACCTTCTCATGAGCGCATTTCCTTTGATGCTACTACTTGGATTGACAACTTAAAATCATTGCATGAAACTATTAACAATAAGCTACAGGTAACATCTGAAAAATACAAGGTCGGCGTCGATATATATCGCACAAGTGTATTTTTCAGAAGGTGATTGAGTGTTGGTTCATTTTACGAAGGAAAGATTTCGCATTGGGACATATCTCAAGCTCTGGTAACGTCGCTTTGGTCCTTTTCAGGTAGGAAACAGTTGGGTGAAAATGCCTACCTTTTAGATCTGTCATTGGAATTGGGCATATCACCGATTTTCAATGTGTCAGATCTCTACTCTTTTTCAGAAGGTGACTGAGTGTTGGTTCATTTTACGAAGGAAAGATTTCGCATTGGGACATATCTCAAGCTCTGGTAACGTCGCTTTGGTCCTTTTCAGGTAAGGAAACAGTTGGGTGAAAATGCCTACCTTTTAGATCTGTCATTGGAATTGGGCATATCACCGATTTTCAATGTGCCAGATCTCTACTCTTTTCATGGATCCCCACCCATCATTCCTATACCATTTCCAGACCGGTGCAAGGGCCTACTAGCGATACTTAGTCTCCTAGCAGGGAAGGGACGTTCTTTGATGGCAGTTGGATCAGTGTCACGGATTTACAGCGACGGCATCAAGATCTTTCAGTTGCAACATTAGCACAGTCTCGTCGGAGTCGAGTTCTCTCACCCCAAGGAACTGATATGGAATACCTAGGGACTCTAGTTTTTAGTATTGTATTCTTCATCCATTGTTTTTCGGTTGTTATTATGTGCATTTGATGCGAACTTTTAGTAGGCATTTTGACCCAACCGTGACCATACTAAAAGGTCCAAAGCGACTTACGCGAGCTTGAGTCGGCGCACTTCTCTTTCTTCACTTGCTAAAATTGAACCAATACTCGTCACCTTCCTGA